>CM041293.1:178712788-179145741 GCA_023052935.1 Piezodorus guildinii | reverse complement strand
GTAAAAAGGTATAAAATGCATGGTACACTCCTGACCAATTTTCATGAAATAGTTGCTTTAACTTCTCATCTTCTGGTAGATACGCTTCTAAAATGTAAAATTTTAGTATTATATAACTTATTGTTTTCGAGCTTGGCTTACCACACACACACACACACACAGACCTTTTTGTGGGACCTGGCTATTTGGCTCAAGAGACCCTAAATGAAAACTCAAATCCGAAAATGTTCACGATCGCAGATCGCAATAATTTCCCTTATTATATATTTCATACATAGTTGAGCAAAAATATGATCGCATGTTATAAATGATGAACCATTGCGTAGTAGTTTGAAGCGTTTTTCATATAAAAGATAGATTTTTTAAAGTAATGTATAATTATTTATTTTATTTGACAACAAGTAATATACAAATGCCTTTAGGCATATATTGTAACACTGATGACCATTACGAAAAACCTCCTTCAGGATTCTTATGAATTCGTGAGCGAAGAAACCTTCAAGTAAAGGCACTCCTTGGCGTGGAAGATCTGCTAAAGAAGTAGGTCTCTGCTCCAGAGGCGTTTCAGTCTTCTTGGTGGGTTTTGTGGTAGTGTATCAGTCAGTAATGTTTGTACCAGTAGGTTTGGATGTCCAGCGAGTGAGTCGTGAAAATGTTTGTAATATTTTTTAATGATAACCGTTACGATTGGTGAAGTAATGTATAATAATAAAAATTTATTTTTAATTGGTCGTTTCTGTTGTATTTATTCTCTTTACCTCCCTAATTTATTGCTGACAGATCTAAATACCTTGAGGAATAAGCAAAAAAAAAAAAAAAGAGGAATTTTTCAATATCATTTAATTGCCTCCTGAATGATATAGTCGAGAGCAACTCAGGAGTTAGTTAAAGTCCTAATCTGAGCAGCTCGGAGAAAAACAGGAACGGACTTACTTAATCTGTAAAGGAGAAAGGATAGAATGGCCCAACTTGCTAAAGTTTGTTATCTTCAGCTTTTAGTTTTGCCGAGAGTTATCCGATAGCACTTTAACCCCCAGGACTATAATGCGATCGGCAACTTTTCTCCTTCAGTGACTCTCACCCTCGGAAGAAATATGTCGCGATGTCCTTCCCTGGTTGATTTTAGAAACATTTCCGCCGGCGTTTAGTTCCTTCCTTAGTCCGGTTTTAGAGAACTGGGAGGGCTATAAAGATAAAAATAGACGACTGGAACTTTCTGCAACACTTAACTCATGAACTCCTTTAGGGAACTCTCCGAGGCTCGGGGGGCAGTCAAGGGTGCGCGCGATAACTTCCAGGATAATTTTCTGGAAACTGGTGGGCGGGAAAGCTTTATTCCTTCTTCCTTGGTCCAATATGTCCTGAGATAATTCCTTTACTATCCTTCAGGAACTTGAATTTTGAGTAATATTTCAAGAAAAATAAATTCATTCTTTAAAAGTCGTAGGGGGTTGAAAGCCACTGCGTACTTTAGTTTACCGTTAGAAGTTTTTTAGTTGCTAAAATAAATTCTAGAAGTAAATGGTACATTTTTTAAAAATTTCATTTGTTTATCTTATTTTTGTATTCACACCTGTCAACTTCTTAGACAACCAGTGCATGCGATGGATATGAACTATGAACATGAGACGAAGTAGAGTATGATGGATAGAATAATACATCCTGGCTTGAATCCGTTTTTTTTTCTTATTCAAGAGGTCCCTCGTCCAGCTCCTTTTCTGCCTTCGACAGATGTGAGGCATTTCAGAAGTGGCCATGTTTTGTATTAATGTGTTAGTATGTCCGAGTAAGTTTTCGTGAAAACGTTTGTAGAAGGTCCGAATCTGTTCGTTGACTGAAGGCATGTGGAGATATTTCGCTAACGTACCATGGTGAACTAAATGGAACGTTAATTTTTATTTATTTACGACTTTTAATCCATCTACACAACATCTACGGGGCTGGCTCTACAGTCTTACAATGCTGAACGGTTGTGCGGGTTTAGCAGATCTAAACGCCGGGAGTGGTTCAGAAACTGCTCAATGTATTTTATACCCATAAGAGGTTTTTGTTTTCATAAGGCTTAAAAGATTATTGTATCACTATAATATCACTCTCCCAACTTTTATTAATCTCTTCTACAGTTGTTGTTTTTTTTGTTTTTATTAATTAATATTTTTTTTTCCAATCTTATGTAAATTTACTTAATCATTATTTTCTGTATGAATGTATATCACATCACTATTACTATTGTTTATTATGAAAGAAATTGTAATATTTCTCTATAAATAAATATTTAAAACAAATTAATATCACTCGGTAGAAAAAATGTTGGTCCTAATTATTCTTTTGATCATAACAATTATTAGTTTTAAATTTTTCTATATTGCAAGATATATACTTTTAGTAGTAAAAAAAAAAAAAAAGGAAAAAATTAAAGGAGAAAATACTTGGGCATATTTTATTTATCAGCGGTTCCTAACTAATGGTCCGTGGACCCCGGGGGGTCAGCAGTCCATATAAATGGAGAATAATTGTTAATCGCCTTAAAGTATAATAATTGTGAAGCATTAATAATTTAAAAAAAAAATCAAACGCTCTACAGGATCAAATTTAACATTCTATGTGATATAATTGTTTGTGTGTATTACTAACTTTTACAATCACAACCTTAAGTCAAAGTTAATGTAATTTCTAACATTTTGATAATAATGAGCCTAAAGAACAGATGTATCGCATAATATAATGAATACTATTCGATTTATTATATTTGAATAAATAACTTCTTGTATAAGTTTTAAATGTTAGTTTTTTTTTAAATATTTATTAAATTAATTTTTTGCTACTGGTACTACTTTTCACTCCCTTCAAACAATCAGCTGCCAGGTTCAACATTAAAATTTAGTTATTCATTGTTTCGCGGGTCGAAGTGAACTCGTAGAGCCTGGTGCTATTCGTTCATTTGCATTTCCCCAAACAGGAAATTTCTAGGAAATAGAGTTTCAGTAGAGGTATTTGGCACACCATGTACGTGATCCGTTGTAGCCCACTCGAAATCTAAATATATGCATTATATTTAGGATTTAAGGAGTTATAGTAATTGAAATGATTTCATGAAGGGATCCGCGGAAATGTTTTGTTGGGAACTACTTTTGTAGATAAAATCGTCGGTTATTTGGGCATTAGTAATATCCTATAATTTTCTATGACTACACCACCGATATGTGATGTGAGTTCATACAATTTCAAATAATTGTAGGGCTTGCCCGATATTCTATATTTGGAATTAGGTCATGCCAATGAGGGTATCCAAGATGGAATTAATCAGTTGTCCGCTTCCCACCTGTCCCAGTTGTCACATGTTCATAAATAACCTTAACAATCAATATGTCCTTATAAAAATTAATATAATAAAACATTTTCTGGACCCGAACAACATTATAGCATGCTTTAAAAATCATCTGGCTGGGGTCGCCTAAAACATATTATCTAGCATAAAGCCTTATATGCCTAACGTTGTGGGTTATAACCCGAAAGGATCCCTAGGATAGTTAAAAATGGTCACTAGCCTGTGCTATGTGAGGTACTCCTCAAAGATTCCTATCCTAATGAAACCTGGATAGGAAAGAATTAGGACTCTTACTGTAGCATCATTCAATTGGCCACAGTAGCATAATGTGAGGTTCAGTGAAGGAAGTGAATGCCTGAACAGTTTATTTCTCAGAATGTACACCGGGTTGGAACGCACCGGGTTTTCGGTGGTTGGTATTTTAGCCAATATTCTGCTTTGTGGTATAGGTTCATTTGATTTCGAATAGCTATTGTGAAAAAATGAAATAAGATATTCTATTGGGTTGTGTCACATGAAATGTCCGTTTTCAAGCTAAAAGATTTTTATTAGAAATACGATATGAAAACAAGATAATTTTATTCAAAGTATTTACATTATTTTCCTACACATTTTTCCCAACGTGACACCAACATTTTTGTCCCCGAACTGAAAAACTCTGAGCTTTGAAGTGAAACAAAATCTGAAAACGCACTTTTCACTTGATCATCATTTTCAAAAAGGTGCGGAAGAACTTCGTAGCCCAGTTCTTTCAAATTTTGCACGGTATTTTTTGAAACATGGGGTCTTGCTGCCGCTCAGTGAAATCATGAGGTACCATGTATCGATCTTTTTTACTTCCCAATACACTTTAAATGTCTGGAAACGGTAGATGCACTTGCATTTAGTTGTGCTGAGAGTCCTTTAACTGTTTGGTAGGTGCTTCATTCTACTGTATGTTTGAGGACATCGTTGTCTATTACGGACGGAGGTCTTCCTCAGGGCAAGTTTCCCAAGTCAGTATCCCCAGCTGAAAACATAGCAAACCAACAGCGAATGGTCTGTTCATTAACACTCCCTTCCTCAAACGCCTTGCAAATATTTCTAGCGGCCTCAGCAGCTGAATGGCCGAGTTTAGACTCATACAAAAATATTAGTCGAAAATCGCGTCTTTCCATGTTCATATTAGAGGTATAATAAAAAGTGGGTAATTGATTGGAAAGCTAATGTTTATAGTACAAAGGTAGAGGATTAGTAACTGTTACCTAAAATATGTAAACATTCGGAAGAAAATAACGGAGACCTGCAAAATCCTTTATGTATTTCAGAAACTAAAAAAACGGACATTTTATGTGAAACAACCCAATAGAAGAGTTGAGCTTACTATATATAATGGGTTACCTGAAGCATGGTGGTTAGCATAAGAGCCTCCTATACCAAAGGTCCCGGATTTAAATCCGCAGGTAGCCCTAGGATTTTCTAATAGGAGTAATATTAGATCAATGCGGTCCTTCGGAGGGGACATTAAAAGGTGGTCCCGGGCCTGTGCGATGTCATGTACTCGTTAAAGATCCCTATCCTAATTAAACCTGGATAGGGAAAACTTAGGATTCCCACTGTAGCCTCGTCCAATTAGCCACAGCAGTATAAAGATACGTTAAATAAAAAACATACTTACTATTAGTCTAAGATCCGAACTTGAAACTATCTTCACTGATAAAAGAATGAAACATATTTTATAACAAATTTAGTATCTTAGAAAATATGTTAAGAATAGGTTGCCTAAAAAAATCCTGGACAGACTATTTTTAATTATTTAAAAAAAAAAATCATTTTTAATTAAATGTTGCAACATCATGGTAATAAGAAAACTTTCACCCTTACGTAAAGTATCAAATGTATAGAATGTGCAGCCGCTGGGTTGCCTAATCTTTTCCTGGACAAAATATCGGTTGTCAGGTAAAAGCGGGTATGTCGATATCAGTTATCTGCACCGGCTTGATAATAAAAATATTTATATCAACATAAGCGTTGTTTTATTGCAAACGCATTGATATAGAGCTGCCTGCAAAAAACTTGGTCGTAATCAGGGTTGCCGAATTTTAAAGATTAAATTTTAACGCGAGTGGAATGCGTGACAGAGAGATCCGAAGTGAGTATAACGTGTAATAATAAAGGACCCAACATTGCAGCCGCCCGTAATCGGACATTGCATATAAGAAAGTTTGATATCCCATATAAAATTACAGGACCATATTTTACGCAAATACCAAACACCAAATTACAGGTTAAAGTTTTCTTATTATCATAATGTTGCAAAGTTTAATTACAAATAATTTTTTTTTAAATAAATTGAAAATAGTCTGTCCAGGATTTTTTTAGGCAACCCATTCTTGACATATTTTATAATACACTAAATTTATTATAAAATATTTTTCATTCTATTATTAGCTCGGTGCAGATCGTTTCAAGTTCGGATCTTCAAACGATAACGAACTGCTCGCCGCTTTAGGCTACTTCATCACTGGACAAACGGTCAATCAAACCTTCCTCAGAACTACAAAAGGCTCATCTACATGACTATTATAAGACCAATCTGGACTTACGGAGTAGAGCTTCGGGGCTCTACTAAACGATCGAATTCTTCCCGCATCCAATCCTTACAATCCAAAATCCTCAACGCTCCTTACTTTGTCACAAATCAACTCATCCATCAAGACCTTTATGCTCTCTATGTTACTGATTTGGCCCGGACCCGATATCGATCCTTTCACGACAAACTCCATTCTCACTCTAACCCACTAGTTTCAATCCTTTCTTTCCCTTCTTTCAATTCCCAATAATCCTCCGAGGTGCCTGAAAAGGAGATGGCCCCGGGACCTTCTAGTTAAGAATATTTTTTGAGTGCTTCCAATGGGAAGCTTCTCTACATGTATATTACTATATGTTCCGGTGGCATAAAGGGTAGTAAAGTAGTTAACTTATAAGATATATTTATTTATAAAATTACTTATTATTACATATAAAAACACGGTACAGCGAGGCATTGTTATTAACGAGAATACTGAGGTTCCGATTTACCACGTAATATAACTTTGGACATATCTGCATAGTTGTTTCCTGGCTTGATCCCCTACTTCCTCCGTCCGTGGCTGGACTTCCGCTTCCCTTGCCGTCCGAGCTAAGACTCCTCTCAGGTAAAGGGCTATCTCTCCCAAGCAGTGGACGGGTGGAGTTTTTTGCATAGGCCTTCTGCTAAGAAACTGCTCTTTTATGTACAATTCAAAAATATTTCTTTACCACCCAGTATTCTCGATACATAGCAATACCATTCCATTGTATTATAAAACTATCACATTTAATTGATGTATTTTTTTTGTTAATACAGTTGTAAATATCAATAAAATGTTTAAAAAAAAAGTAATCCTTAATTTCGGCCAATTAGGTATGGTTAATAATTTAAAACATTTTATTTATAGTAGATAAACCATATTTGTATCCAAAAAATTGCAAAGAAAGCGCCTAACCGTTATCTAGGCCTATAACTTATCTAACGTTAGAACGGCAGTCATTGGCCTAGGCTTAGGATAAGACCAGTCTCTATGCCCTTCATAGATCTTTCATTTCATGCAAAGGTTATTTTATATTTTCCACTAGCTGTTAGGCCACGACCGACATTCTATATTTAGTTGGGGCGGGGACAATAAGGGTGACACAAGGAGGGACAGAAGGTCATTAGGACACACGTGGTTAGGCTCTCACGTCGGAAATAACAAATCTCATACACGTGTATGTTTTTGTCCTTGCTCAATTAGGCTCGCTGTGTTTTTTCCTCTTCACAGTTATTATCCTTTTCATTTAGGACTCATTCAACCGGTGCTGGAGGAAAAATCCTGTTATCTCTACCCGACTACACGGCTTATATAGACACGTCGCTGTGTCGCTTTCATAACCTAATAACAATTATGATGTTATAGGAAAATAAAATTTTTATTATAATAAGTACTCAATAATTTATACATATATATATATATATATATATATATATATATATATATATATATATATATATATATATATATATATATATATATATATATATATATATATATATAAAACCGTGACTCGGCATAGATAAGTCAATTTATTATCTACTGATTTTTAGATTTAATTACAAACCGAATTTCAATCTAAGATTTTTCATACTGTAATAAGTATTTGGGCTATTTATTATATCTAGATAAAAAAATAAGAGACTGGTTAGGATTAAAAAGAATATTGAAACGGAAGTTAGGACTTTATAGTTTTAAATTATCCTCAGTTTGTAAGATATTGCTACGGTCAAGACAATGACAGGTAAACCACGCCTAGATGGGTCCGGATTTGGCTAGAGACTTCTGGACCTGGACCGTCCTCGAAGTACCTAGAACGGCCCATCCGCCTCTCGGCGTGCAGGTGAACCCTGCCGTGTCTAGGCTCTTCTGTAATGGTACAAATACCGGTCCACTACGCCTGAGAGGGCAGTCTTGATCTTCCTCAAGTGGATGTATCAGTGAACAGCGACAGTGAACAATTCGTGACAGTGTACTGAATCTGTGTGTCAGTATTGTGATAACCGGTCAGTGGGAAATTAGAAGACTGTAGTTAATATATAATTTTTAGTTGTAAGTTTTAGAATAAGTCTAGCAGATTGTATAAATTTACGTATGTAGTTTATTTGTTAGGAATACCTGATTTTATATGTAGACTGTTTAGTAGTTAAGCTAGTAATTCAATTATTATTGTAAGTATAGTTGTTAGTAATCCCTTTGTATTTGTGCATTTTGTATTTAATAAATATTTGTAATTTGTAAACAGATGTAGTTCATTTCTCACACCCTGTAGTCCGTAACAATATATACTGTTCTGCTCAGGCGTAGTTCTGATCCAAAGAGCTCGAAGCGAAGAAAGTTGTGAGTGGCTAATGCTGTTCCCAATCAAAGGTTAACTATCTCAACGCGTCCTGATGACGTCATCAGGATTTCTCTAATAGCGTCTCCTACCATCTGCATTAATATCACCTTCACCCTCAGTTAACAGTTCTATTATGACTTCGAACAACTTCATTTAAGCGTATTAATAAATACAAATATATTTAGGTACATTCTTACATAAATACATAGGTGAAATCTTTTGTTTTCAAACGGTATATTGTGAATCTTTATTACTGTTTTTTATGATCAAAACTACATATTTTCTCTCCTTTCTTCTTTCGTTGGATTTCGAATTCGTTCAACTCATATTTGTATCCGTTTTTTATCAATACAAATAAGATTATATGGTTATTTTTTTAATCTACAAAATTAAAGATACTTTAGATGCATTTAATTCCTCTTAGATAATTAATTGTCGGCGTATAATCTCTCTTAGACTATTCCAATCAGAATAAAAACTACATACATTAAGGCTCATTAAATTTTACATTGATATAGTGAGTTTAGTCAAATTCGTTGTAGCCGATTGGATTTATCATAAAAAGGTGCAAAATGCATGGTATAAAGCAAACTTTCGTTTGGCTGATTCTAGTGATAAAGTTGCTATAACATGAAATTTCAGTTTCGTACTATTTTTCGTTGTTGTGCTTGACTTACAATACACACACTCACACACAGACCTTTTTTCGGGACTTAATTATTTGGGATCAAGGACCCTAAAACGTGAAATCCCGTTGAAAACCGGAATTCGAAAATTTTCACTATCGGAATACTTTCTCTTACTATGTTAAAGCCGAAAGTTATTGACAACCCGAACTTATAACTTAAAGAAGAAAAATTAGCAAACAAGTCCGAATTTTATTTCAAGATATACATGAAACTGATGGTAGAAGAGTCCTCTATGTCAACTATAATGTAAGTGTTTAGGAAAATTACCACAGGGAACGTTTTAAAATTAATACCGCCCCGGCTTCAGTTGATAGCTCGTTAAGGACTAAAGCCTTATGATTTTCATAAAGATTCTCGTGTTTGTTCCTTTTCTCTTCCTACATTTTTTGCAATAAAGGTTAGTAGTTTAATTTGTTTTCTATACTATAATTGAAGTGTCTGGAGTGATTTTTAATTGAAATAATTAATTTAAATATTGTTATACATGGGTGACAAAAACATGTCCATTTTTTGCAAGGTATTCTGTTATAGACACCCCGTGTTATTAACTAAATTTTCATTTTTTCTTAAATAATATTGAGCAATCAAAGGTTTCAATTTTGATAGTGTAGATAGTAAATGTGTTGTTTTTTTTATGGCCTTTAATCACGTCCCTTTAACTTTTACAACTCAGCGTATGATATGATGATATTTTACCTAAAATCTTTAGGTTTCCAACGGCATCTTATACATTTATATTACTGTTTTTATGTTCAAAAACACAATAAATGTATAACAAATATTTTTTCTCTTTTCCCTTTTAGTTGGATGTCTAATTCATTCAACTTATGTACTTATCCCTTTTATTATTAATGCTAAAAATATGATGTGGTAATTTTTATATAATCTAAAAAATTAAAGGAAATTTAGGAACTTTAGAGGAGGTAAATTTCAAATATAAAATATCTGAACAGGTATCAGGCTATTTAAATCAAAATGAAACCTACATGATGTAATAGCCCATTAAATTTTACATCGACATTAAGATTAAACTCTCTATTTTAATTATTAAATGCACTAAGCTCGCATTGTGGACAAGCAGCTCTTCTGGATTAAAGGGAAGTGATTAAAGGCGATAAAAAAAACAAACAACACATTTACTACACTATCAAAATTGAAACCTTCGATTGGTCAATATTATTTAAGAAAAAAAGAAAATTTACTTAATTACATGGGGTGTCAATAACAGAATACCTTGCAAAAAATTGACATGTTTTTGTCACCCATGAATAATAATATTTAAATTGATTATTTTAATTTGAAATCACTTCAGACACTTCAATTATAGTTTAGAAAACAAATTAAACTACTAACCTTTATTGCAAAAAATGTAGGAAGAGAAAAGGAACAAAAAAATAGGACGAGAATCCTTATGAAAATCATAAGGCTTTAGTCCTTAACGAGCTATCAACTGAAGCCGGGGCGGTATTAATTTTAAAACGTTCCCTGTGGTAATTTTCCTAAACACTTACATCATAGTTGACTTAGAGGACTCTTCTACCATCAGTTTCATGTATATCTTGAAATAAAATTCGGACGTGTTTACTTATTTTTCTTATTTAACTTATATGTTCGGGTTGTCAATAACTTTCGGCTTTAACCTAGTAAGGGAAAGTATTCCGATAGTGAAAATTTTCGAATTCCGGTTTTGATGAAAGTTTTGCTGTAATATCTCGGGCGTACAGTTGTCTTAAAAATGAAATTATAGTTTAATGAGACTATTCCTTTTTGATTCAGACTTACAACATACTCACACACACACCTTTTTGCGGAACTTGATCATTTGGACTCAGGCAAGAGTAAATAGTGTATTTCCGGCGAAAATTTGAATTCGAAAATTTTCATGGCCTTTAAATATCGTATATATTTTATAAATAAGTTAGTGAATGTAAAAAATGAAGGAATTATAATCAGTTTCGTTGAATGTGAAAAATTCTGAATTTTTTTTAAATGCAGATTTATGCTATATAGGTCTTTTTATATTACCTTCTACTACGTTATATTATAACATAACAGTTTTTCTAAAATATTCGGCTTTCCAGAAATACATGATGCATCTATATTACTATTCTTATGTTCGCAAATAGCAAATAAAGAAATTAAAAAAATTGTTTAATCTGTTTTCCTTTTATTGTTACAAATAATGGTACATTAAATATAGGAAACTAAAAAAAAAAAAACGGTACAAACCATGACTTTGAATTTAAATAACGTCTGTTTTCATAAAGGTCTACAGTAAGTTTAAATACTTGTATTTTTTTTAAGTATAAAATAATAACTGTTTTGGAAATCCATCCGACCAAGATGGACTTTCAATCATTTATTCTTAAATCTTACATACACAATAATGATAAAAATGTTATTTTATTGACAGATACAGTAGTCCAAATAAAAAAGTTTCACAATTTAAGTAAAACAAATTTTAGTATATTGTTTATAATAAGAAAAAATAATTCCATTCTGAATTTAATAACTTGTAAATAAATTCATTGATGAAAAACTTTATAAGATGGCTTGGTAACTTGTGAATGGATTCTTTCATTTCCTTTTGAAGCTAAATTTGTCTTTCTAAGAAATTTCATAAAAGAAAAAAACCAATGGAAGAGGAGAATATTTCGAATATTCTTTCGATAATTTATTGAAAATAATCTCCAGCAAAATTGAAAGAGAGAATTTTCAAAAATTAATATTCGTACCGTTCCTGGAAAAAAAAAATGAAAAAAATAAATAGATACAAAGTATGAGATGTGTTTTATGAACACCAAAAATCTTTATTAAAAATTATTGAATAACGTTGGCTTCCTATTTATAATATGGTTTCACTTTGAGAAGGTTTAAGTCCTTATTATGTATTCTTGGGCTTTCATGTATTAGACCTACTAGTGATAATAGTTTTTAAAATGGATACCAATGGGTAGTTTATCTTCATTTCTTTTTCCATAAAACAATCGTAAAAAATTAACAACTATCTGCCAATGTTAATTGACATTTCTTTTTCAATCTGTTGCTTTCAATATTATTGTCATAGGTATTATTATTCTTAAAGCTGTTCTAATAATTTGGTAAATATATATATATATATATATATATAATATATATATATATATATATATATATATTTATTTATTTATTTATTCGGATACCTTACAGTTCGTCGCAATGGACAATAATAATATTGCTACATGATAACATTCATACAATATTTACAATATAAACAAAAGAAAAGTCAAATTACATAAAATTAATAAAGCTATATAATAACGACATTTATAAATTAAATAAATACTAGGTTAACAAATAAATAAACAAAACATGAACACACTCATACTTATATACAAAATAGTAAATATAATGCAATCGAATATGGCATGGTTTGAATGCTTATTCATTTAACGTCACTTTATGGCAATGGCAATCGGACTATCCTACTAAATTTCACCTGTCTAGATTTAATTATGATAGGAATCTTTAAAGAGTGCTTGTCAAAGTACAGCCTTGAAACCACCATTAAACGTCTCTTCCGAAGAACGGATTAACCAAGAATTTTTTTAATTATGTGAGAATTTTCCTCTATTACGTAATATTTATAACTTTTCTTTATGGGGTCTAAAATATTTCTTTCTTACCATTTGTTTATCTTTATTTTTACTTTCACTTATCTATATATGAAATATACAGTAAGGGAAAGTAATGCGATCGTGAAAATTTGCGATTTTTTGTTTTCAACAGAAATACACGTTTTAGCGTCCAGATAACCAAGTTCCGCAAAAAACTGTGTATGTGTCTGTGTGTCCGTGTGCTTGTGGTAAGTCCAGTAGGAGAACGAAAAAGAGTACGAAAATGAAATTTCATATTTGAGACAACTGTAGGCCGGAGATCTTACGGTAACTTTTACATTAATATCTGCTAACCAGAAGGGCCTCTTTATACCATGTATTTTGCACCTTTTTATGATTTTCTTAAAAACGGCTCTAACGATTTTGATTAAACTCGTTACATGGATATAAAATTTTATGGGCTTTAATGTGATATAGGTTTCATTCTAGTTAAAATAGTCTGATAGGGATTAAATGCCGATATTTTAAATTTTCTTCTTGTAAAGTACCTTTAATTTTGTACAATCCAAAAGATTAACCATATCATCTTAATGACATTGATGAAGGAGGGCTAAATATACAAGTTGGACGAATTTGATGACTAACGAAAGGATAAAAGAGCAAAACTATTTTTTATGTATTTTTTTCTTTTTATAATAAGAACATTAATATAGACGTTTATTATATCGTTGGAAAGAGAAAGATTTTTGAAAAAATATTTACAGGTACAAAAAATTGTAAAAGGTAATATAAAGTGACAAATACGGAATAAACTTATTACTGATAAACAATTTAGTATAGTTGCATTATCTTATCTAAATCATATGTTTCCATTGAAAATAAAATAACGTTTTATCAAAATCAACATAATTTTTATTTTCACTAACTATATATAGTAAGGTAAAGTATTGCGATCGTGTAAATTTTCGAATTCCAGTCTTCAACGGAAATACACGTTTTAGGGTCCCCTGAGTCCAAATAACCAAGTCCGCAACTAAGTCCCCCAAGTTCGCAAAAGGTCTGTATGTGTGTGTGTGTGTGTGTGTGTGTGTGTGTGTGTGTGTGTGTATAGTAACTCCCGGACGGAAACGAAAAGTCCTATAAAAACTGAAATTTCATATTTAAGACAAATATACGCCCGAGACGTTACACAATCTTTTTCATCAAAATGAGCTTACCAGAAGAGCCACTTTATACCATGCATTTTGCATCTTTTTTTCGATTTTCTCGAAAACGGTTCTGACGATTTTGACTAAACTCGCTATATCGATGTAAAATTTAATGAGCATATCATGTAGGTTTCATTTGGATAAGAATGGTTTGACAGGGCTTAAATACCGATATTTTAAATTTTCTTTCGCTAAAGTACCTTTAATTTTGTTGATTCTATAAAAATAACTATATGATCTTGTTACTACTGATGAAAAACAGGTAAATATATAAATTGAATGAATTCGATATCCAACTAAAGGAGAAAACAGAAAAAATTTTTTTAATGCAGTTTTTTGTTTTTGAACATAAGAGCAGTAATATACATGTATGATATACCGTTGGAAAGCTAAATATTTTAGAAAAAGTATTATCTTATACTCAAGCTTTTAAAAGTTAATAGAGAGTGATGAAAAGCCGATAAAACTAAGTGATTATTTTAGATAATAATATAATAGATTTTTTAATAAAACACATGTTTATATATAGATTCAATTTAATTAATTCTTCATAGTATTTTTATCTCTAACTGTGTTTGAAAATTCTTTCATTGATTTTAAAAATGGACGTAAGTGAAAGTCGTGTGCTGCCCGCACTAGATTTTTTTTTTTATATAGCCCTGGAGGTCTAAAATCTAGGCCGAAATGTTGGTGCAGATAAATTAATTTTCTACTTAATTAAATGTTTTAACGTCTGCAGCCCGAATTAATTTCCCCTCAACGATTTTATTAAATCTTTTAAAAATTATAAGGCTATCTGCCGGGTTTTAAACCACGACCCTAGGACATATTGTAGAAGGCCACAATGCTATTTATATTTCTCTCTGATGCCTAGGCGACCATGGATATCAATTAAAGGTTGTGTAGCGGTGGAGAGGTTTTTCCTTTCAAATGCACGACTTTTTGTTTAGAGGTTTAACCTCCGAAGATAAAAGTATTTTTTTGTGTTTTCACAAAGTCAACAATAGCACTGGAGCAATGAAGTGTCTTTTTTTCTTTAGATTTAATTTTTTTTTTTTTTTTTTTTTTTTTTTTGTTGAGCTTGAACAAAAAATAAAACTAAACCCTGAAATATAAAAAAATTTACCCTCAAAGAGTAGAAAAAAAGGAAAGAGAACTTTTATTTTTACTTTGCAACTCTAATTGAGCAAGATTTTTCGAAGTTCGTTTTAAGATTAGGTATGTTTCAGAGGATTGTCTTTGGTGAGTGGTGCTCTGTTTTGTTTTTTGTTTTTTTTTAGGGGGGGGATTTTTTCAGCTTTTATCCATATCTGAATGAACCTACCGATAGTAGTAAATTTATTGATAAATGACAAAGAACTAGACATAAAGAATATCTAGGATTAAGTAATTCATTAACAAAAAAAAGGTGAATCGTTAAAGATATGGGCGAATGTTATGTCACACAAGGTTTTGTATATGTACATATCAAATCTAGGTGTTGCCTTTAACAGAAAACACCTTGGAGTAATCATATTTTCCCTAATACCTAAAAAATCCATCTTATACCTCAAAAAGCTTTTATGAATCTTTTCCTAGTATATCCATCCGTTTATAACAGTCAGGAGAAGGATCTTAGGAAAGAAAAAAAAAAGAAGATAAAAGTAACTTTGGTACATAGCTTCTTTTTTATTTTTATTGTTAATTTTACAAGGTAACAAGTAACTTATGTCAATATTTTTAAAAAAATATTTTAATATCAACTCTAAACTCTCTCTTTTCCTACTCTTTCTCTATCTTTATATATATATATATATATATATATATATATATATATATATATATATATGTATATAAATGAATCGCCTTTTCCTTTGGTCATCGCATCACGCGTTTATAATAACGATAAATTACAACAAAAAAATTACATAAATTACACAACACAAACTGACTATAATGGGTCTCTGCTGTTAAAATTAATATAAGAATTTTTAAATATACTTAAAGATGAAAACAGATAATGATTTTTTTTTTCAGTGGCGCGACAGGCCGTGCAGGCTCTGGGCCTCGCGGTGTAATCTCCTGGGAGTTTACACTCGCGTTTCACGATGCAATTTATAATGTAGGGTCATCACTCCCTACGCCTAATTTTGTGAGTGGCCATCATTTGGCTGACGGGTCTCACATACTCGGGGGAGAGACTGTGAGTAAATCCCCATTCTTATAAAAGCGCCGCGGGGGCTGGGATTCGAACTCGTAACCTGTAGCATGAGAGACTAGCGCGCTAGCCACTCAGCCACGGGCTCCTTCATTAACCCACATAAAGAATTAATTGTATAAAGTTTCGTTAAAAACATGTGTATTATTAAATAATCTATTATATTTTTATCCACAACAATCAGTTAGTTTTATCGGTTTTTTATCACTCTCCATTAACTATTACAATTCCATGTATAAGATGATATTTTGCCTAAAAGCAATATTACTTTTAAAAAAACAAAAATTGCATAAAAAATATGTTAGTACTTTTCTCCTCTAGTTGTATATGGAATTCGCTCAACTTGCATATTTAGACGTTATTTATCCATGCTAACAAGATGATGTCTCTAATGTTTTTAAATCAACATAATTTAAGGTACTTTAGAGAAAAAAAATAATAAAATCACCATTTAAGCCATGCCAGACTATTTCAATCAGAATGAAACCTACACCATACTAAGGCCGATTAAATTTTACATCAACATAGCGAGTTTAATCAAAATCATTAGAGCCGTTTTTGAGAAAATCATAAAAAGGTACAAAATACATGCTATGAAGTAGCTCTTCTATTTTTTTATTTATTTTTTTTTTCTGAAAAAATTGCTGTAAGATTGGGCGAAATATGAAATTTCAGTTTCGTTGACTTACCACACTCACATACACAGACCTTTTCTTGGGACTTGGTTATTTGGACACAGGAGACTTTTAAAAGTGTAAATCCGTCGAAAACTGTAATAAGAAAATTTTCACGATCGCAATTCTTTCCCTTACTATATGTATTTCATATATAGGTAAGTAAAAGTAATACGGCGCACAGTGGACAAAAGTCAAGTGAAATGTTTGGAATTTTCCAGTTCTTCACCTTTTTATTATTAGTTGGCAAGACCCTTAATACTAATATTTCTCGTCATACCGTGTTTACAAATAAATAGTAAATGAATGAATCATTCCGGTTCACACAAGGTGCTAATAACCGGCAACGGGACTATCTTTATTCGATGGTCATTTATTGTGTTCAAGGTGTGTTTAGAGCAAACAAAGTCTTTTTGCTTTTATTTTACAATGGATATTTCTGAGACAGGTAAGACATTATATTTCCAAACTCATCAATCCTTCTAGTTTTTAAATATTACAAAGAATTTTTGAGATTTTTTGCGTTTTGGGTGATACATAATTTTTTTTTTTTTTCAAAAACAACACTCTGAATCAAAAGTTTCACAATCTATAATTTCAAGAATTTCCTAAATCATATAAAATACATCTTTTAGCAGATTTTCTCAACTCCGAGGCATAATTATAGTTTCTGTATTATGTTTCTGTATTCCAGGACTTCAAACGTAAAATATAGGGAAGTTTTAGATTTTAACTGATGAAATTGACGTTTGACTACTATGCGCTCGCCAATCGTGTCAATAAATTAATTAGTTTAATTAATTTTTTCTTATATTTAAAAAAATATTTTTTCCGTAGTATGGGACCCCAAAGGTTAAATTAATCTAATTAATTTTTTCTTATATTTTTTTTTTGTAGTATGGGACCCCAAAGGTTAAATATAGACAGATTTCAGAATTTTGTCCACCTAAATCGGTCATATTGCCCACTGTTATATTATCATATTAAATATAGTATGACTATCTATTATAATACGTTGAAAGTATGTGAGAGTGTAACAACATGAGGCATCTAATTGATTATATTATAATACGTTGAAAGTATGTGAGAGTGTAACAACATGAGTCTATCTATTAAAATAAAATGAAATTACGAACAGTATACGATTGAACTTTTTAGCTTATGGTACTTGATTGGAGGATCTCGCTGGTTTGACACGACTGGTGGATCTTTTTTATCGGGCCCAATATAACTTTTTTTTTTTTTTTTTCAATTTTTAATAACATACAAACGTGCTATTCTCTTGACAGACCAACAATAAAACGTTTCCAAATTGGAACGGCTATGACCTTTTGAGATAAAGTTTTGATTTGTGACAAAAGTTTTGGACAGGGAGTTGTAAAGCCTTGCTCCGGGTTTTGTTATCTTTCTCGATCTGTCTCCCTCTCTCTCTCTCTCCTGACAGATTAGATTTCAAAAACTTTTCTTTACAAATAAAAAGGATTTTTTTTAAAGGTTGACAGAGCGGTTTTGATTATCCGTAATCACCTTTTCGAGAAATAGAACAAAAGCTGTTATAAGGGTTATATAAAATCTTTAACGGTTACCACTCCTATGGTTTTGGTTTATTATTTTCAATTATGAACCTTTGTAGTTGAAAATGTTTATTAAATTAAATAACAAAAAGCTCAATAATATGATTATAATATTGGAAATAACAAATTATTGTGCTATATAGCAGAGTTTCATTTTCGAGAAC
The DNA here is from genome assembly GCA_023052935.1 of Piezodorus guildinii. Taxonomy (NCBI): domain Eukaryota; kingdom Metazoa; phylum Arthropoda; class Insecta; order Hemiptera; family Pentatomidae; genus Piezodorus; species Piezodorus guildinii. The sequence goes on along the minus strand of CM041293.1, from coordinate 179,127,379 downwards.
ACACATTACTTTCTTGCGATCGTGAATATTTTCGAACTCCAGTTTTCAACCGAAATACACGTTTGAAGGTTCCCTGAGTCCAAATAACCAAGTCCCGCAAAAAGGTTTGTGTGTGTGTGTGTGTGGTAACTCTAGTGAAAAAACGAAATGCCATACGGAACTGAAATTTCATATTTAAAACTACTATACGCTCAAAATGTTACAACAACTTTTTTTACTAAAATCGGCAGACCGGAAGTCCTACTTCATCCCAGGCATTTTGCACCTTTTTGCGATTTTCTCAAAAACGGCTCAAACAATTTTGATTAAACTCGCTTTATCGATGTAAAATACTCTTTAATGTCATGTAGGTTTCATTCTGATAGAAATAGTCTGTTGGGGCTTTAATGCAGATATTTTAAATTTTCTTCTTCTAAAGTACCTTTAATTTTGTATATTCTATGAAAATAAGAACATCATCTTATTGCTATTGATAAGAAACAGGTAAATATATAAGTTGAACGAATTCGATATACAACTAAAGGAGAAAACTGAAAACATATTATTTTAATGCAATTGTTTCACCGCTTGGTCACTACATGGCGCTGCCATCGCCGGACGCTCCAAGGAGTTCTAACATGAAGTGATGAAAAAAAAAAACTTACCGTCTTCAGCAATTTATTTTCGTTTCTAAATTTGTTTAAAAATTCATAAATTGATATTAATAACAGAGGTAAGTGAAATTCGTGTGTTGCGCGCACCAGATATTTTTTTAGTTGCGATCGATTTCATTCGTGTGTTTTTGTAGCAAGAATCTCGTTTGCTAATTGTGTTTTGGATCCCTTTCTCTTTATTAATGCCTAGTAAAACGAAAAAAAATGACGTTTTCCGTCTATCACGTCCTAGTTTTTCTCCGGTACACATTCAAATTTACTGCGTGGATCTTGCGCCTTATTCGTGTGAAAGATATTTCTGGAACATCTCGAGGATGAATTTTCCCTATTTATTTCATGGTCGATTTGATCTCAGAAACAATTTAAAAGTCTTTAAAAGTGATAAGAATCTCTTTTACTTCATAACAAAGAGTTTAAAGTTTCTGAAGGAAGTAAAAGAGGGAGTTTTTAAAAAGTTGTTGATATAGCAGACATTACTTTGTTACATAGGTTAAATTTTGCAGATATCGGTTTCTTTTAGTTTTTAGTAATATATTTACTTCCACTATATTTATAAAATATTTATTAAGAGAAAGTATTGCAATCGTGGAAATTTTAAAATTCCAGTTTTCACAGGAAATAAATGTTTTAGGGTCCCCTGAGTCTAAGAACTAAGTCCTGCAAAAATTTATCATTGATTTTGTTGATTTGTTATAATTATCCTGTTTCCCCTTTTTAATAAGATAAAAATAGTATGAATATAAAATATGAAAGACTTTAGTAACCCACTGAATTTTTTTATAGAATTAAGATTAGTTAATTTCGGTGTTATAAATGTGTAGCATAGTAGACCTATCTGATCCCCACGAGGTTCCGCTAAGGACCTTTAGAATTTTAAGTTTAGCTGAGCATTTCTCTTTAAGGGCGTTTATGTGAAGTTCCCAGGATAAACGTTTGTCGAAGATCAGTCCTAAAAATCTACAGTGGTCGACATATGGTAGTGGAGTCTCTCCAAGTGTAAGTTCTGGCGAAGGTGGAGTTCGATTTTTTCTGCTAAAGTGCATACATTTAGTTTTTTCGGATGAGAAATCTAGGCCTGATTGCTGTGACCAAACATAAAGTCGATTAAGGGATTCTTGTAGTTTTGCTTTTATTAAATCGACGTTGTGTGAGCGACACATGATAGCTAGGTCGTCCACGTAGAGCATCACTTTTACTCCTCTAGGCATATTTCTTCCTAAGTCATTTATAGCCAGTGCAAAGAGTGTTGTACTGATGACGCATCCTTGGGTACCCCAATTATTTGTTCGAATTCACGAGACATAGTGTTTCCTATTCGAACCTTAGTCATTCGCTTTGTAAAAAAATTTTTGGTAAACGTTAGAAGGTTACCGGTGAACCCCAGCGAAGTCAATTTATGTATTACATTTGTTCTGTTTGTGCGGTCAAATGCTTTAAGCATATCGAAGAAGATTACCGCTGATTGCTGTTTTTCGATGAAGGTGTATTGCAGTTCCGCTTCGAGTTGAGATAGGTGATCCATAGTAGATCTGCCTTTGCGAAAGCCGCATTGGAAATTTTGGAGAACATCATTTTTTTCGAGCAGCCATTTAAGACGTTTGTTAACCATTCGCTCCATTATTTCGGTGTTTATTATACCGTTAGGAAGATCAAATTCGGAAAAAAAAGTATCAAATATACAAAGCTGTAGGATATAATGTAGAGTTTCAAAATACACATAAACTTACGTAATTGTTGCACATAATAATTTTCTTTTTTTATATTTTTTAATAAAATTCATTTTAGATCGTAAATGTATATGATAGCAGGTTGGTTTAATGGATAGAGGACTAGTCTACTGTACTGCGCGTGTGTGTGTGTGTGTGTGTGTGTGTGTGTGTGTGTGTGCGCGTGTGTGTGTGTGTGCGCGCGCGTGTGTGTGGTGTGTGTGTGCGTGTGTGTTGCGCGCAAGCCAGTCATCTTCTCTCTGAACTTACATCTATCCACCTATACTACTATTATATATCAAAGTTTACTAATTAAATTGTTGCCATAAAATTAGCCAAATTTATTTTCCCTAGCTTATTTAAAAAGTGTTAGTTTTTGATACACATTCACATGTCATTTTATAAGACTATAAAATTAAAATTAAACTATAAAAAGTGAATTAGTAGGCACTAGCTGACCCAGCAAACGTTGTTTTGCCATATAAATTATTTCTAGGAAATTTCTAGCGTAGAAAAAAAAACAAAAAAAAAAACTAACTTACTGCGACTGTGTAAGGATGTTGTATATGAGTGAAAGAGGCATGGAGTGCTGTAAACGATAAGGGAATATAAAAATAACAAAACACCAAACATTAATTTTTTTAATTTATTATAGTTTATTCCTTAAAAACATATAAATCGTTAATTATATTTTTTTAATTGTCATATAATTATATTTTTTAGTATGATTAGTACTTAAAAAAAAAAAAAAAAAATGCATTTCTCAATCGCGTTTTCAAAGATCTAGAGAGTTCATTAGATAAAATGAAATAGAATATATATATAAAGTTTGGTTTACAAATCCTGTTTGTTTGCTATTTACCAATTTATTTTTCCCTGTTTATTCATATTGCAGCCTAAATAGAGAAAGTTGTCAATTACTTCGAAAACATCACCATTCCAAATCCCTTCCACTGTCTCCTCATCTCGGAAAAGAGTCAGTATTTTTTTTTCTTTTTATTAACATAATTATTTTCTATTCAGCTTGTATTTTATTTAATTTTTTTAAGCTGATTTATAAAAGAACTAAATCAAATTTGTTTGTTGGTAGCACCAGATTTTTTTGAAGCTACCTCCAAGTTATCAGCTGATGAGGGCCTAACTGAATGTCGTAATTAAAAATAAAATGAAGAGCCTACTATCCTAATTAAATCTTCAGGGGTTTACTGCCGTTACAGTGCCCAATATTAGAATTTACCTTACAATCAGTGAATCTGTTCGGTTTGATTTGAACGCAAAAATTTGATTTGGTTGGGGAACCGCATTATGATTGTTTTTTCTCTGTTATGGGTTTTAATTGAATTGACGTTTACCCTTTCATTTGATTGTTTCTCTTTTTTTTTCCCCCGATAGGGAAAAAATAAAAGCGTATTAAAATATTCCTATCCTATAAAGTACCATAAAGTGCCATTAGCAAGAAAATATTTTTTAACACATATTCATTAATATACTTAATCATTGACAGAAATGAAAAACATAAGTCGAAATTCTTCTTCTTATTCCAGTGGCGCGACAGGCCGTGTAGGCCCTGGGCCTCCCGGTGTAAACTCCTGCGAGTTTACACTCACGTTTCACGATGCAATTTTTAGTGTAGGGTCATCACTCTCTACGACTAATTTTGTGAGTGGCCACTCTTTGGTTGACGGGTCTCACATACCCGGAGGAGAGGTGACTGAATCCACATTTTATTTACATCCTTATAAAAGCCCCGTCGGGACTGGGATTCGAACGCAAAACCAGTAGCATGAGAGACTAGCGCGCTAGCCACTCAGCCATGGGCTCCCAAGTCGAAATTAGTTAAGCTTATTTGTTTGTTATTTCAAAGTGAAGCACAGATAACGGAATATTTAACAATCCCATATAATGAACTTCAAAAAACTACAGAAATATTATTATTATTATGTTATATTCGCTCCCATATACCGAACATTTTCGTATCCTCTCTCCCCTCTTATAATGCATGTAATGCAGAAAAAGAGATCCCATATTCCTTCCTCTATTACCGCTTTCCAACCTCCAACTCCCATGGGGCTTAGAAAAAAAATAAATAAAAAAAATAATTATGTTATAAATCTAATTAGGTTTTTAATTATTTAATGTTTCAAATAAATTTATTTTTAAAGATTTAATTTCGTTTCATAGGAACTTTAGTTTACAATAAAACACCTGTTTTCATGAAATAGTATTTGTTTTTTTTTTTTGTTTTGTTTTTTTTACATGCAATAAGCAAATGGGTTGTATTTTACAAATATGAAAAACATGGCATGGTTAGGCATGAGGGAGACAACAGCCAGTGTTGCATCCTTCTGAAGTATTAAATTTTTATATTTAAATAATTAATAACCATGTTAGTTTTTAGATTTTAACAACTTATCACTTTAGTTACTATTCGGTACGTAATATCGTTTTTATAATATTGCGTACTAATTGGAAGAATATAACTCGCACGATCCTGTACGACGTTAGCAATATTTTAACTGTTATAACCTCCCTCTTTCCCAATAACATATGTTCATAAGTTTATGGGCTTAGAACATAATATTAACTTGTACGATTTCTTTTTGTTGGGGACAGTAAGGTTTTTTTAGGACCTTACGCTGTGCTGGTAATTTACAGATTCATTGATTCACTGATTTGTTTCTTGAGATTAATTTGTTTATTGCCAAATTTATGAACTTGTGATTTCAATAGATAACCAAATTAGTAATTGGTAATTGGTATAATATATAAAGAATATATAAATTTAAGTAACAATTGCTTAGGTAACACACAATAATAATCACTGTCTTATCACATTAACTCTGTTTTAACAGTAAAAAAACCATATGTTTTTTCCTGGTTCACAAAATTAAAAAAAAAAGAAAAATCGATAAAAATAAAAATGATTAGAAAAAGTTTATGAGAATTTAAAACAAAAAAAAATAGGAAGAGAAAATGGTATACGTTAAGTAAACACTTTTATTGCATATAAACTTTTCTAAAATCTTGCGCTTTCCAGCGATATATTATACGTCTATGTTACTAATTATACTTCAGGAATCATTTTTTTTGATGACTTGAATACAGACAATTTTTCCGTTCTAAGAAAAGCCAGATTGCAATGTATTTGACTTATAAACCTTCAGGAACGAATGCCCTAAGTACTGTGTTAAATTAAATACAAATCTTCTAATAATTCATTGATGTAACGAAGTTTTATCAAAATCATTATCAACTTTTAAATAGAAAAAAAAAAAAAAAAAAAAAAAAAAACCTGTACCACTACAACCCATGAAGGGTCTTGGGCTCAGTACATATAGAGATTCGTACTGTTTCTAGGCCAACGGCAGTGCAATGAGGTGATTAGGCCTTGATCACGCTCAGCCGCCAGGTTTTTCCTCAATTAATTTAGGTACCCACTTTATAGAGGCTGGGTCTGCCCCAGAAGGGTGTCCATACCCTAGGGTCGCCCCCGACCGAATTAACAGAATAAATAATATTCTTCCACAGTCGGGATTCGAACCAAGGACCCGGAGCACAGCAGACTAGCGCTTTTAAATAGAAAAAAAGAGTTAAATTTTTTATTTGAAAAAAGTCATTTAATAAAGTGAAGAAAATATATATATAATTTAACATTCTTGGTTTTTTTAAAATTCTATTGTACAAATGTTTGATTGAAACTAGATTCACTGCTTGCAAAAACCATTTTTCTTTGTTTACGCGCATGTTTCTGGAACTCAGATGACACTAAAACGTGTATATCAGTAGATAATTCTAACTCCTTTTTTTTTTTTTAATTTCTGTTACCTTTTTTTTTATGATATATTATAAATATAAAAATTTGGCCTTGACAATATTACAAATATATTTAATAATTATTTTATTGGTTTCATGCACGACATTATTTTAAACTATTAGTGAAAAAATATAATATTAGTATAAAAAAATCTAACTAACTAAATTACTTATTATATTGGTTGTATTAAAACAGGCCTGTATTTTTTTCAGGATTTGGGAAGGAGTTTGAATTTTTCTGCTGTTAATACCAGGTAAACAATTATATTTACTCTCCTAATAATTGCTATCAATTATTTTACTGTAAACTTTCAAAAGTAAATGTAAACGAAATCTATAATACCTATTAATATTGTATTTGTAAAATAAGTTTGTTTTTTCTCTCAATTTATTCCTCTCTGTATTTCTGATCCTGGTCAAAAACGTTAACATACCCTAAAAAACGATTAGTTCTTTATCTTTAAGTGGTATTTTTCTCCATTTAATAATTTTTTATTTCCGAAAAGGAAAATCCGCTACATAGACGGTTGATGAAATTTTCATGTGTCCACATGTGGTTCGCGATGAGTACAGGAAATTGTGAGTTGGAAGACACAAAGTGCTCGGGTCGTCCTTGATTATGAAGAAATACGAAAAACTACCCGACAGATGGCGACATGTAATAAAACTAAACGGGTCATATGTAATTCATTAAAAATATTTACAAGAATCTGAAATTTGATACTTTCACTTACCTATTTATAAAATATATAGTAAGGAAAAGTATTGCGATCGTGGAAATACGCGTTTTAGGGTCCCCTTGGTCAAAATGAAAAAAAAAAAGTCAAAAAAGTCCCGCAGAAAGGACGAAAAGACCTATGAAACTGAAATTTCACATTTCAGACAACTATACGTCCTAGATGTTACAGGAACTGTTTCATGCAAATCAGCTTACCATAAGATCTACTTTATACTATGCATCTTACACCTTTTTACGATGTTCTCAAAAATGGCTTTAAGATTTCTGATTAAACTCTAAATATCGATGTAAAATTTGATGTACTTTAATATGATGTAACACCTTCAAAAACACAATCTTACAAGCTTCATTTCATGTTACAATTTGTTTTATTTTTATTATTATAATGAGATAAATAGTTAATTAGGAAGTAAAAAAAAAAGAAAATAAGTTTTTAATTTTTAAATAAACATGTTATTTCTTTTCGTAAGAATTAATATAAAAATTTACCACTTAGAACAGCAGCCTATCTATTTAGCAGACCATTCTGCTCCCTATTTGAGCAAATATACTCAAATTTCTTTTTTACTTTCACTTACTATGTATAGTAAGGGGAAGTATTGCGATCGTGAAAATTTTCAAATTCCAGTTTTCAACGGAAACACACGTCTTAGGGTCCCCTGAGTCCAAATCAACAAGTCCCGCAAAAAGGTCTGTGTGTGGTAACTCCCGGGCAGAAACGGTAGGTCCTATGAAACTGAAATTTCATATTTAAGACAACTATACGCCTGAGATATGACAAAACTTTTTTCATCAAAATGAGCTTACCAGAAGAGGCACTTTATACGATACGATGCATTTTGCACCTTTTTTCGATTTTCTTAAAAACGGTTCCGACGATTTTAATTAAACTCGCTCTATCGATGTAAAATTTAATGGGCTTTAATATCATGTAGGTTTTATTCTGATTAAAATGGTCTGACATGGCTTAAATGCCGATATTTTGTAATTTCTTCCTATAAAGTACCTCTAATTCTGTAGATTCTATACAAATAACTATAGTATTTTGATAGCATTGGTAATTAACAGCTTAATGTGCAAGTTGAGCGAATTTGATAGACAACTAACGGAGAAAACTGAAAAAAATATTTTTTTAATGCGATTGTTTGTTTTTGATCATATGAAGAGTAATATATAATATACCGTTGGAAAGATAAAGATTTTAGAGGAAATATTATAACCTTTTATTTTGTAGATTTTAAAAAAAATTAGAACATCATCTTATCAGCATTGATAAATAACGGATAAATATGCAAGTTGAGCGAATTTGATAAACAACTAAAGGAGAAAAGTGCATCATATTTTTGTTGTTGCAATTTTTGTGTTTTTGAATAAAGGGATATTAATATATATGTAAATCTTTAAGTAGATAATGATTTTAGAAAACATATTATCTAATACACGGAATTTTAAAGGTTAATGGAGAGTGATGAAAAGCCGATAAAACTGATTGTTGTAGGTAAAAATATAATACATAATTAAATAAAAATCATGTTTCTATTGAAATTCAACATAATTAATTCGTTAAAAATTTATTTGTACCGTTAAATGTACTAAAAATTCCTTAACTGATTTTAACAATGGAGGTAAGGTAAAGTCGCACCTAATTTTTGTTTTCTTTTTAAATCATCACTTATGAAATTATTTTACATCCCAATATTATACAAAACTATATATGTATGAACTAGTCCAAAAACAAATAAAGATATATATTTCACAAAAAACTAAGTTGTACTTTATGAAGAGATATACGTCAGGAAAATAGTTGCCTTCTTGAAAACTCTTCGTCCCTTGAATTGATGGAACCGCTCAAAGTTCTTTGAAAGCATCCTTGAGGTTTTGAAGTTGGACGAGAGAGGAAATGGAACTATCTGACAATCTGTATTCTTTGCCGTCTGTCACTGCCTGGTTTGTCAGATCTGCCAGTTCTATAGATGGTATTTCGGCTTGTGTGCCTTTCCCGAGTAGACTGTATTTTGGTCTGGGGCTTGTAATGAAAATAATCTGGTTCGACAAACATTTAAATAAATAAGAAGTAAAAGTTACAAAATTACAAATAAATATTAATTGTTGATTTCACAGCACATATAATTGGAGAAGAAGGTAAAGAATTGAAAGAAAACAAAATTAGTTGTGAGCAACACACGACTTTCACTTACCCCCGTAATAATTTGTAAAAAATAATTTAAAAAAAAAATGAAATACAGTTAGAGATGAAAACAAATTGGTAAAGAATTAATTACATGAGTTAGTTTCATCGGCTTTTCATCACTCTCCATTAAGTTTCTCAATTTTGTTTATAAGATAATACTTTTTCTATATATATATATATATATATATATATATATATATATATATATATATATATATATTATATTTGTCTTCGGTTGGCGCAACAGGTCTTTAAATACCCAGGGTACGGTTTTTTAAGAGTCCCCACCGTGATTCTTCATGATATTTCGTAGGGTAGGGGTCATCAATCTCTACGCCTATATTTGTAAACAGCCTCCGGTTGCCTGGCAGGTCTCAAATACCTAAGGGAGGTTGTGAGTGTAGTTAATATTTATATTCAGACAATTAAGAGTTAGTTTTAGTTTTGATAAATTACTTGTAATTTTATTTAGTTTTTACAGGTAATACCTCAATTACTTTACTATAATTGTTTACAATTAAATATGTGTATTATTTATGATAGTAAAATACATTTTACCAACTTGCATTTATATGTATAATGAAAATTATAAAAAAAATAAAAAAATAATCAGTGCAGTAAGAGTAATCAGGCGATTCGGCCGAGATCACGCTCAGCCGCCACGTTTTTCCCTATTTTTTGGTACCCACTTGATTGAGGCTGGGTGTGCCCCAGGATGGTCTCCATACCCCAAGATCGCCCCCCAGCTGAAATAACAGAACAAATAATATTCCGCCACAGCCGGGATTCGAACCCAGGACTCGGAGCATAGTAGACTAGCGCTCTACCCACTAGACCACGCCGCTCCCAGGAATGAAAATTATTATAAATATATATTAAACTTGTATATATGCGTAGAATAATATATCATATGAATTTCGTTAGATAGATATGTGTGTGCCAATACAGGTCCATACATTCCCGGAACATTTCCTATATGTGTGGGTATCGGTACTGAATTTAATTAGTAATATATGTATCCTAGAATATAATTAATTATATTATGTATCAGATAATCAGGTATCAGAGAAAACCATCTGGTGAAATGGAGTTAATATAAAACCGAACTATATTGAGGATGTATAGTCGACTGTAGAAACTATTATAGGTGGAATAGTCAGGAATCAGTCATTTTTTTTTAAAGTTTTTAATTTTGCCAACGTTTCGGCCCAAGCTTGTGAGCCATCATCAGGGCTACAAACATCAGAACAAAAGAGATACATGTCAATATGGTAATGAAAATTTTCTTTTGAATGTAGTGACAATGATAACATTTGAAATAAAACAGAAAATATATACCAACATACTTAAATATTATAGATACAAATAATGATAATATGATACATAATCTGATGATGATAAGCATAACAAATTTTACAGAACTTTAGACTTTTAATATAGAAGTAAAAAAAAACTTTTATTTTTATTCTAAAATTTATTATCATATTGATATGTATCTCTTTTGTTCTGATGTTTGTATCCCTGATGATGGCTCACAAGCTTGGGCCGAAACGTTGGCAAAATTAAAAACTTAAAAAAAATGACTGATCTCTGACTATTTCACCTATAATAAAACCGAACCTTTGGCTTATAGTTTTAATATTATGTAAAGGCTATTATAAGAAAACTTAATTATATTTAAAGTCTGTGTAAAAATATGTAATATTTTTTAAGGATCCAAATTTTACAATAGTACTGTTAAATATATCAGAATATATATATATATATATATATATATATATATATATATATATATATATATATATATATATATATATATATATATATATATATTTTACGAGGGTAGGTGTAAATCTTCAAAAGACGCGGATAGGCCCGTACCTATTCGTGTGTGGGATTTATACCCACTAAAACCAACCTCCCTACACCTGTTTCTCACCCTCCACGGGACCACCGTTAGGCATTACTTCGTGGAGGGGAGTGGCTGTGTGCCGCCCCATTGTTAGGCGCCTTACAATATTTTTCTAGGTACGCCTCTCCTTCTCTTCCATTCTCAATTTCTTGATGACGTCCGCAGCCAGACGTTGGCCCGCCATCCAGTTCTGAGAAACTAGCATAAGATTGACGATGTTGTCAGATGTAGCTTCTGATCTGCATATTTCTCGAAATTCTTTCCTCTCTATTTGAAAGCGAGGACAGCAGAAGAATACGTGTTCTACTGTCTCATCTGTTGTTGGACATCTCGGACATTCTGCTGTATTGTCCAACTTAAACCTTAATTGGTGGGATCTGAAGCATCCATGTCCAGTGAGCATTTGGGTCAGGTAGTAGTCCACTTCCCCGTGGCTTCTAACCATCCAGGGTTGGAAGCAAGGTACCAGCCTTTGGGTCCACCTTTCGCTCGCTGCCGAATCCCAGCGTCGCTGCCACTTGTGGACTGTCTGCTTTCTCTCTTAGACCCTAGGAATGTGGGCAGCACTTTTATACGTACGTTGCCTTTCCTCCGACAGCAGTTCAATGGATGGCATCCTGGCTACTACACATGCAGCTTCGTATGATACTGTGCGAAACGCACTTATTACTCTCAAGGCGCTTCGGTGATAAACTGACACCATGGGTCTCCTGTAAGTCAGTGTGTCAAGGGCATTATTCCATATCGGGGCTGCGTATAAAAGAGTGGATGAGACGACGCTCGCCATTAATAGTCTCCGACTACTTCTGGGTCCATCCACGTTTGGCATCAATCGGGCTAGAGCTGTGGTCACTCCTGCTGCTTTGATGCATACAATATATATATATGTGTGTGTGTGTGTGTGTGTGTGTGTGTGTGTGTGTGTGTGTGTGTGTGTGGCGTGTGTGTGTGTGTATGCATATTTCACGGTTAAAAAAAATATAAATAAAAAAATTCGTCTGGTCTTTTCCCTTTCAGAATATTATCAAATTTATCCTACTTAAATATTTAGTCGTTTTTTTATCAATGCTAATCACATGAAATTTTTAATTGTTTTTAACTGCTTAAGTAAGTGAAAGTCGTGTGTTATCCGCACCAGATTTTTTTGACCTTTACCTATTTTTCAGTTATAGTTTATTAGTCATCGATTTTTTTAGTTTATTTATTATACATGAAATATTATATTTATTAAATGAAAGTTTTATGATAAATAATTTCTATTTTTATACTAAATCTAAAATAAATAATTGTATTGGAACTTAATGTGATTTTTTAAAAATTATTCATTTGTTTATTCAATTTTATTTACAGATTCTTAAATTCATTTTAACGGAACAACTGAGGTAAATGTAATTGATGTGTTGTTAGGATAATTTTAATTATGCGCGTCAAATCTGTATATTTGTGCGCACCAGATTTTTAAAGCTAGTAATTTCCCGGCTCGCCAGCATTGAAGGATGACCTCAACTCTCTGTAAGGATCGATCCTGGCCCAAGAATTAGGACAAAAGTTTCAATATCAACGTGGGTGGCTTCCTTTCGCCTTTTTATTAAAACCTTATGTATAAAAGGTCTCTTAAAAAAAAAAAAAAAAAGTCTATCACTTTTATCGAAATGAGTTTTTCAGTAGTTGAAGAAAAAACCCAATAAATAAATGACTTTAGAGAACTTTTATTCATTTATTATTACATGTCGAAACCAGCCTTCCTGAGCTGGTGTTTTAAACCTGTATCAATTTATTTTTATGAGAGATCAATTCTAACATTTAACTTGTTCCATTCATTTTAAAACGATTCATAAATTAAAAAAAAATATTTTCTCTCCCGCAAATCATACCTAATATCCCTTTGCCTGAAGACTGAAACGGTAACAAACTTCTCGCCGCTTTCGGGTACTTCAACGGTTACTAGACCTTTAATCTTTCACCTGCAAAAGACTCATCTACACGACCATCATAAGGCCTATCTGGGCTTACGTAGTTAAGCTTTGGGGCAAGTCTTCTTCCTATATCGAATTCTCACAATCCAAAATCTAAACGCTCCTTACATAATGAGGATTAATAAACTCGTCCATAAACACCTGCTGATTTGGCCCGAACAAGTCACTTATTCTATGATATATTCCTATCCCACTGTAACCCATTAGTTTTATACCATGCTTCAGCTTCTATTGCTGAAAATCCTCCAAAGTGTATGAAAATAAGATGGCTGCTAGACCTTTTGAATTCGGAGCCATCGAGGTTGCCCTGGACTATTCCTTACACGATGCCTGGCAGGTAATCGGATTAACAGGACTTGCTTGACCTTTTGAACCAATTTAATGATATAAATAGGCACAGGCGGTGGATTGATAAACTTTATCTTTAAACAATAGAAAGAAAAATAATGTGAAGACATAATAGGTAAATTTAAGTGATAATATTCCATAAATATTTAAGTAAATAATCTATCAGGTGGAAACACACTGTCTCTACAGACGACCGATACAAAGTTAAAACATACGTTTTTATTCTTCATTGCTATATTAAAACATATATTTTTAGTCTTGATCTAACCTTCTACTATTAAAAAAAAAAAAAAAAAATCTGGTGCGGGCAACACACGACTTTCACTTGCCTCCGTTTTTAAAATCGATTAAAGAATTTTTAAACACAGTTTGAATGAGTAAAACCATTAAAGAATTAATTAAATTGAATTTCTATAGAACGTGTGTTTCATTAAAAAATCTATCATGTTATTATCTAAAATAATCAGTTAGTTTTATCGCTTTTTCATCATTCTTAATTAACTTTTACAAGCTTATGTATAAGATAATATTTTCTCTAAAATCTTTATCTTTCCAACGTTATATTATATATTACTCTACTCATGTTCAAAACAAAAAATTGCATTAAAAAAATATGTTTTCAGTTTTCTCCGTTGGTTGTTTATCAAATTCGCTCAACTTGCACATTTAGCTGTTAATTATCAATGCTATCAAAATAATATAGTTATTTTTTATAGAATCTGCAGAATTAGAGGTACTTTAGATGAAGAGAATTTAAAATATCGGCATTTAAGCCCTGCCATACTATTTCAATCAGAATGAAACCTACATAATATTAAAGCACATTCAATCTTACATCCATATAGCGGGTTTAATAAAAATCGTTAGTGCCGTTTTTGAGAAAATCGTAAAAAGGTGCAAAATGCATGGTATAAAGTAGATCTTCTGTTCAGCTGATTTTGGTGAAAAAGATTCTGTATCATCTCGGGCGTATAGTTGTCTTAAATATGAAATTTCAGTTTCATAGGACTATTCCTTTTCGCCCGGGATTTACCACACACACACATACCTTTTTTCGGGACTTGGTTATTTGGACTCAGGGGACCATAAAACGTGTATTTCCGTTGAAAACTGGAATTCGGAAATTTTCACGATCGCAATAATTTCCCTTACTATATATTTCATACATAGGTAAGCGAAAGTAAAAATGTGTGCATATGTATATGTATGTGTGTGTATGTATATATATGTTTATTTGAATATGTATATGTGTATTTGTATTTGTATATGTATTTTATAAATACACATATACATACAAATACAAATTATTTATTTAGTTTATTATTATTATGTTATTTTCATTATTTTTCATACTATTCTTACTACTTTCTACTACATGTTCTAATAGTGCCAGAACGAAATTATATGGTTGATTTTAAGAAAATACGAAGTCATTACAAATAGGAAATCTTTTCATCTTCTAAAAAAATTTTTTTTTTTTTTTTGTTCGGCGTGACAGGCCTTGGAGGCCGTTGCCCGCGCGGTATGGTTTATATTCCACACCGCGATGACATTTTAATGGGTAGGGTCATCACTCCCTACGCCTATTTTTGTGGGTGGCTATCAATTGGCTGACGGGTCCCACATACCCGGGGGAGATTGTGAGTGAATCCCAATTTATTTTTATGCTCGAAAAAAGACCTCCTGGGACTGGGTTTGAACTCACAACTTCAGCGTTGCAGGCTAGCGCGCTAACCATTCAGCCACGGGATACCAACAAAACCAAACAACTTTATAATAAATAAAAATAATGATAGAAAAGGTCTATGGTTTGTGAAAAAATTTAGAAAAGTTTACAATAAAATAAAAATAATGAATGTATTGCTATAAAAATAACGTTAACAGGAGTGCTGCCAATGGGTAGCTTCTTTACGGGCCTGTTTCATATTTTTGTCTACTACGATATGTACTGGTTATATAATGTAATAGAGTTATTACTTTCACACACAGCACCTCATCTCATCCCAAACTGACGCTCAAAAATTATAATATTTCATATCTAGCGGTTATATTTTGAATAAAGAAAATAAGTACCTACTTGAGGGGGTCACACATCGCGTAGTTGCTAGCATAACAGCTTTCTATGCCAAACCTTCGGGTGGCCCTAGGATTTTTTAATGGGAGTAAAAAATCCTTAGCTATGCCGTCCTTCGGAGGAGATGTTAAAAGGTGGTCCCAGGCCTGTACGATGTCATGTACTCGTTAAAAATCCCTATCCTAATAAAACCTGGATAGGCAAAATTTAGGACTTCCTCTGTAGCATCGTCCGATTAGCCATAGTAGCATAAAGTGACGTTAAACGATTAAACAAACAAGTACCCACTTGAGTGTAAATATTGTTTGTCAATTCTTTTATTTTTCATTTTTTTTTTCAACAAAATCTTCTCCAGAATTATTTGAATTATTTTGTATTGTGTTATATTTCTTCTTCTTTCTTATGTCATTATTGTAAATAATAACTAATTTTGTCTTTTATGAATTCTATTCCATTTCAAATACATCTCTCTCTCTCTCATATATGGCTAATTTTAGAACAAAACAAAAACTACAGTCTTCGCAGAGAAAAAAAATATGAGTTCCATTTTTTCACATGTCCATTGAGACCTAAAAGCTTAGGGAAACGGAATGCTTTCTTGGAAACCATACAGGAAATCTTGCTGGCGTACAGGAAACATCGACCAAAAAAAAAATAAAATGTTTAACACATTTCCTTTTCACGTAGCAATTACGTGTTAGCAGGATATTCGGCAGGGGTGGGAAAATTGGCTTCTGGCGTCAGTAAGGGAGAGGGAGGGATAAAATTCTTTGAGCACATTTTTAGCTTTCCTCTTATTCAGGAAAAAAAAATGTTCATGCGATTTGGTGATTATATTTATAGAATGTTTGGAGTAATATTTATTTCTGAATCATCTCGTTTTATAAAATTTTTTACTAAGAAAGTATATCAAGTCTCATCAATTTTCTCTTTAACAATATATATCAATGGATGTTTTATTTTAGAAAATATTTTAATCTATCTTCAAATTAATTATAATCTTCAAATTAATAAACACCTTCGTAAGAAACCGTGGCGTCATTATTGTTCAAAATCTATCCTGGAGTGATCATTTCGATAGACATATGGTTTATTAAATAATATGTTGTATTTGGCGATCTTGATAATATTAATATTTCAGAGGATACTTTTGAACCCGTAGAGAAATTCAAGTATATAGGTTCAATGATAACAAGAAAAAATGAAATCCAGGAAGAAATAAAGTCCCGGTTAAAGGTAGGAAATGCGTGTTATTATTCAGTAGCTAAATTACTTAGCTCGCGGCTTCTGTCTAAAAACTGAAATGTTAGAATTTATAAAACTATTATTCTTCCGACGGTTCTTTACGGATGTGAAACGTGGCCGCTTACTTTGAAGGATGAACAACGGCTTAAGGTTTTCGAAAATAAGGTACTGCGTAAAATATTTGGTCCGAAGAGAGATGAGACCACTGGAGAGTTTAGAAGGTTGCACAACGCATATTAGCGGAGTTTGTACCCTGTGAATATAATTGAGTTGATAGAATCGCGGATATTCAAAAGTTGTTGGGCTCGGTGAGGAGCGGATTCCGAGAAAGTTGTTATTCGCTGAACCGCCTGGTAGGCGTCCGAAAGGTAGGCCGAAGCGTCGTTGGGAGGAAATACATAATAAAGCTGATCTCGGGAGCTTGGGCTTGACCGCCGAACATTGGACGAGTCTGTGCAGGCGAAGTTGGGTGGTATCGGCATCGAACCTTCGGGTCCGGTAAGCCTATTATTATTATTAATAATATGCTATATTAATAATAATAAAATAAACTTTATTCACTTATTTACATTTTGACAAAATGTTAACAATGTTTTTAGATGAGTCGTCCTTACAATCAGAAAATATTTTTGTTTTTTTTGTGATTATAGCACATTAGCCTAAATGGCAAACATGTGGTGAAATAAAATTGAGTTTATATTGCGATTGTAGGAAAAATTATACAAAAAACCTACGCATAAAAACTACACATAAAATAATTGAGAATACATAAAATATTTGAAGATACATGAAATAATTGAAAATACATAAAATAATTGAAAATACATGAAATAATTGAAAATACAAAAATTAATAGAAAATACATAATATGAAAAAAAATTATAAAATTTAGAAATTTATAACATAAGAAAGTAACTTAATTTAATAATACATGTTTTGTTCTCTTATGGATATATCTTTTTAGTGAAAATTTATTGTAATTACCGATTTCTTTTATTATTGGGTTTTTAGAGACTGGAGTTTTACTGAAGTAAGAAGCTGTTTGTGAATGGACAAGTTGTTTGATTGTAGGAAGCTGCAAGTCTTGGAGCATTGATGATATTTTCGTGTATCGGGGGAAATTATTAATTATCCGCATTGACAAGTTTTGAATTCTCTTGAGTTTTTTTAAATTAGTCGAGCAGGATGAGCTCCAGACTGGAGAGGCGTATGTGATTAACGGGCGTATGACTGATTTATACATTGTTAATTTGTTTTAAGGACTTTTCATCACTTTCCATCAACTTTTACACTTGTATGTATATGATAATATTTTTTTTTTCTAAAAACATCTATATTAATGTTATCTGGTTCAAAAACCCAAAATTGTATACAAAAATACTCTTTTTGCTCTTTTCTCCTTTAGTATGATATCGAATTTATTTACCTGTCATGTTTAGCCGTTTTGTAGCAATGCTAACAAGATGATATGTTTAATTTTTTTTTTTTTTTTTTTTTTCAGAAATCTTCAAAATTAAAGGACTGTGGAATAAATAAAGTGGAATAAAATGTAAAATGTTGACGTTTAAGCCAGCCCTATTTAGATTATTTTTTAATCAGAATGAAACCTGCATAATATTCAAGTCAATTAATTTTCACATCAGTAGTGTGAGTTCAATCAAAGTCATAAGAAACGTTTTTGAGAAAATCGTAAAAAGGAACAAAACGTTGGGCGGGGTGGCCGAGCGTGTTAGCGCTTTGCTTTGAGCACGCGTTGCCTAGCAACAGAGAACCGAAAACTTGAAACTAAATAATTACTAGTTCGAGTCTCGGTGCTGGGGACACATTACTAAAATCCTTAGCGGCTTAAGTCGATCCGGGAATTTTTTATAATATTCTGCTTTGGTAAGTAAAACTGTGAGCAAGTGAAAGAGGAGTAAACCATTTGCCAAATACTATGCTGCATGCACGATTTATGGCCAAACTTTTTTTTTTTTGTTTAATTATTTTATTGGTATTTACAACTGTATTAACAAAAATACATCAAGTAAATTTGATGTGTTATATAATACAATGACATGATATACATGTAGAGAAGCTTCCCATTGGAAGCACTCTAAAAATATTCTAAACTAGAAGGTCCCGGGGCCATTTCCTTTTCAGGCGCCTCACAGGATTATCCGGAATAGATGAGAAAGAAAGGATTGAAACTAGTGGGCTAGAGTGCGAATGGAGTTTGTCATGAAAGGATTGATACCTGGTCCGGGTCTATCGCGAAAACGAAAAATCATATGAAGCTGAAATTTAATATATAATTTGAACAAAATGTATATTAAAATAAACATTTTATAGATGCATAATATACCATTTGAAACCGAAAGATTTTGGAAACCTAAAGTCGATAACTAACTGATTGTTGTAGATAATAATGTAACATATTATTTAATAAAATACATGTTTTGTTTTTTTAATTCAAGTTTTTTGTTCAATTTAATTAATTATTAAACAATTTATTTCTATCTTTAACTGTATTTAAAAAATCTTTAATTAATGCTCATGACAAAGGAAAGTAAAAGTCATGTGTTGCGCGCACTTGATTTTTTTTGCCATATAAATTAGCATCACTGACATAAGATCGGGCGAGCAATATATGATTTCTTCCTAACAGTAATTTTTCAAAAACAATCGTGTGCGAAGTGAACTGTCCGAACCAATGCGGGTTATTCGAAATGGAAGAAATTGATGAAAAGGTTTTTGGTGCG
Organism: Piezodorus guildinii; assembly: GCA_023052935.1. NCBI lineage: Eukaryota > Metazoa > Arthropoda > Insecta > Hemiptera > Pentatomidae > Piezodorus > Piezodorus guildinii. The sequence goes on along the minus strand of CM041293.1, from coordinate 179,107,981 downwards.
GTCTTGCCGAGTCAATGCATATCGGATCAACTGTTTGAGATGCAAATTGGAAGGCTCTCCATGATTGAGTTAACGAGTGTAAAATCCGCCATTGAAGTGCTCCTCTTCATCCAATCCGTTCGCTCCATCCTTCCTACGCTAATCCCATTGGTCCGCATCGGGCAAAGGCCACGTTCCAACGTATTTCTATCCATACTGGAAAATATAATAAGGGCTGGAGTATATGCTACTAAGGAATTCGGCTTTTAGTAAAGTTTTTGTTAAGAAGCCTAATAATTTTTAACATGCTATTGATTGGTTGGTTAAATGTAATTTACTACAATAACAAAAGCAAACGAGACATTTCATAGATAGGTAAGCGAAAGTAAAAATGCGATGAGCATAACAAATTCATTCGATTAAAATTATCAGATTTATTGATTTTGTTTTGTATATATGTATATTGTATTATTATTATATAATTTATTGTTTTTATATGGAGCGGCGTGGTCTAGTGGGTAGAGCCTAGTCTGCTGTGCTCCGGCTCCTGGGTTCGAATCCCGGCTGTGGCAGAAATATTATTTATTCTGTTAATTCAGTCGGGGGGCGACCCTAGGGTATGGAGACCCTCCTGGGGCAGACCCAGCCTCTATAAAGTGGGTACCCAAATTAATTGGGGAAAAACCTGGCGGCTGAGCGTGATTAAGGCCTAATCACCTCATTGCACTGCCGTTGGCCTAGAAACAGTACGAATCTCTATATGTACTGAGCCCAAGACCCTTCATGGGTTGTAGTGTTACAGGTTTTTTTTTTTTTTTTTTTTTTATTTATTTTTTTTATTGTTTTTATATATCGTTTGAATGTAGTTTGTTGTTTATGTTGTACTTTATCACTATTAAAAATGTCCTAAATTGTACTGATTCTACAATAAAAAAAAGTATTATCAGAGCTTCCTAAGAATACCTAAGTCACATTTCGTTATTATTTCTATTCCTGTTCGTTTTATTTCCGAACTAGATTTCCTTAAAAAATAAAAAAACAAACAAAACATTGTGATCTGCTAAAACAGAATTAACATATAGTATATTATAATACTTCACTAATTGAGACGTTGATTTCCAAAAGGTACTATATCCATTCTAGGAAATTTTACAGGAAGCGCGAAAATCTCTCATTACTATATTATTAAACTAGCAAATTTGGGTCTTTTTGCATTAAAATTTAGAATTATTTTGTTACCATAATAATAACATCATATTAAAGTTATGAAATAATTTTTTTTAGAATGATTTGGAACAAAAAGTTATTGCGTAATTAGTACTTTTATAAAATGACTGCATTTCTAAATCGCATTTTTTAAGGACTTGAGAATTCATTAGATAACATCAAATAGAATATTTAAATAAACCTAAATGATGAGAATACAAATATGTAAAAAAATCAATTTCGTAAAAAAATGTCCTTTAGTACCTTTTGGAAATCAACGTCTCAATTCGCCGAGAACGGTTGCTGATTTTGGCCGTAATCTTCGAAGGACAAAGTATTCTTCAATATTTTTGAGGGTTTTTAAGATTGTTTGCTCGTAGAAAAAGCCTGGCAGATTTTAATATTAGAATTTTAATATTATTCTCTTTTTCTAATGATCTATATAAAAAAAAAAAACTAAAATAAAAAACCTACAATTATATGAAAAATTTCAAATTCTCCTGGCAATTCTTTTGCCCGGAAAATATATCGGATGTAGGAGTGCCCATGGGTATTCTCACTAAAAGCATGAGTCCCGTATAGCTATCATATTCCCTTCGTTAAAATCCTTTTATTGCTGTAAAAGTCAGAGAATTTTTTTATATTTTTATTTTCGTTGGTAAAACAGATAAATTGATAAAATTACAATAGTATCAGGGGGTATATCTTAGTTGTTAATAATGGTTTTCTTTGAATTATTTTCTTTTATAAAAACCCTCTGAGTCCTCTCTCAGCTTCACCAGCATTCAACGTCTCTGACTTATTGTTAGTTTAGAAATGAGCGTTAGGATCTCTTAAGTCTTTTTTTGCCTCCACAATTTCTCAAGCATATTTTTCAGCATTTATTTGGAGTTAATAGTAAAGAATTTACACAAGTATGGTTTTATGTTTATTATTTTTTGTATTTATTTATTTTCCTAAACACTAAATAATTTTTCTATGCCTAATTATACTTGAGTGTAACTTAAAAACTTTTTTTTTTTTTTTAATAATATTTTATTGAAATTTACAACTGTATAGGAATACATCAAGTAAATGTGCTGATTAAAGATAGTGTACATGAAAAACCTGAAGAGAAACTGCCCATTGGCAGCACTCTAGTAATTAATCTAAACAAGAAGGTCTCGAGGCAATCTTCTTTTCAGACGCCTCGGTGGATTATCGGGAATTGAAGAGGAAGCAAGGATTGAAACTAGTGGGTTTGAGTGGGATTGGAGTTTGTCATGGAAGGATTGATACCTGGTTCGGGCCAAATCAGCTACGAAGGGAATATTAAGGTCTTTATGGATAAGCTTATTCGTGACAAAATAAGGAGCGTTTAGGATTTTTCGAAGGATTTTGTATTGTAAGGATTGGATACGGGAAGAATTTGATGGTTTAGTGGAGCCCCATAGCTCAACTCCGTAAGTCCAGATAGGTCTTATGATAGTCATGTAGATGAGTCTTTTGTAGTTAAGTGAAAGTTTAAAGCGTTTGTCTAGTAAGTGTTGAAGTAACCGAAAGCGGCGAGCAGTTTCTTGTGGTTTCAGTCTAGTGTGCTCATCTAGAACGAGCGGAATGTTATTAAAGGATACTGTAGGGCAGGATGTCATAGGTTTACGACGTAGGGTGAAGGTAATTTGGTGGGATTTGTTGGAATTTATTTTAATTCTCCAATTCTGACACCATACCTCAAGGTCTCTGATGTGGGATTGGAGATTTTGAGAGGCAACAGTGGGATCATTATTGACTGATAATACACAAGTGTCATCTGCATAAGTAGAAAGGAAAGTATTAGGATGTGATGGGATATCAGCTGTATAAACTGTATAAAGAATGGGTCCTAGGATACTGCCTTGAGGAACACCAGCAGACTGGGTAAAAATGGTTGAATAGGAACTGTTGTTGTTGATTCTGAAGGATCTGTCAGAAAGGTAGGACTGGATAATGAGGAAGTTAGTAGAAGGCAGGAATTTACGGAGTTTGTAAAGCAGTCCCGGGTGCCAGACTCGGTCAAACTTAAAAACAAATCAAAATCAACGAACCAAGGAGCCACTTGATACCATGCATTTTGCACCTTTTAACTATTTTCTAACAGCTCTAACCGATTTTAATAAAGCTCACAGCATTGATGAGTAATTAAATGGGCTTTGATTAATTTTAGATTTTTTTTTTTATGTAGATTGAAATAGTGTGACAGGCCTAAATCTCGAACTTCCAAAATTACATTCACTAAAATACCTTAAACATAGTTATGAGTAGTGCTTTTAATAATTATTAACCACTTCAGCTTGTAAGAATTCAGAAAAAATAAGTAAATATGAAATATAAAAGAATTTGACAAGCTAGAGGAGAAAACTGCAGAAGTAGTTTTTTAGGTTATTAACCCTCCAACTCTCAACTCTCCAAATAATAATAATAATAATAATATAGAAGTGCTACCTCGTTCTCTCATAAACATTGATATAAGGAAATGTATACAGATTTCAACAGAAAAAATAACTTTAAAAGATTATTGGATAATAAAGTGTATATTTATAGAGACTAAAACAAAAAATAATTCACTAAAAATGCCATTCTTTTGTCCCGACACAAAACGTTTAATCTCCGTGGCCAGTCATTAACAGTAGCACACAAAACTTCTTGAGGAAAGTGCTCAAATGCTAGGACAAGAGATTGAGTCTTTCCATGTTATGATGTGCTCTGTGGCATACTATCCTCTTCAATTCGGACGAATGTCGGTAATCTAGTGGGTTGAGATCAGGGCTTCCTAAGGTTCTAAAACAGGTTCTAAAATATCGTCCTGATAGTTTTCAGCGTTTTTTTACACTAATAAAGCTTTGTGTTGACATCAAAGCAAACTCACTACCAAACCGTCACTTAGAAAGGGTGATGGCCTCTTTCCACTCAGGCAGAAAATGGCTCTTTTTTCATTTGGCACTTTTTTTACTATTTTCTGGAAAACCGCTTCGACGATTTTGATCAAACTCGCTATATCGATGTGAAATTGAATAGGTTTTATTCTGATTGAATAAGTCTGACAGAACTTAAATGTAGATGAGTCTTTTGTAGTTAAGTGAAAGTTTAAAGCGTTTGTCTAGTAAGTGTTGAAGTAACCGAAAGCGGCGAGCAGTTTCTTGTGGTTTCAGTCTAGTGTGCTCATCTAGAACGAGCGGAATGTTATTAAAGGATACTGTAGGGCAGGATGTCATAGGTTTACGACGTAGGGTGAAGGTAATTTGGTGGGATTTGTTGGAATTTATTTTAATTCTCCAATTCTGACACCATACCTCAAGGTCTCTGATGTGGGATTGGAGATTTTGAGAGGCAACAGTGGGATCATTATTGACTGATAATACACAAGTGTCATCTGCATAAGTAGAAAGGAAAGTATTAGGATGTGATGGGATATCAGCTGTATAAACTGTATAAAGAATGGGTCCTAGGATACTGCCTTGAGGAACACCAGCAGACTGGGTAAAAATGGTTGAATAGGAACTGTTGTTGTTGATTCTGAAGGATCTGTCAGAAAGGTAGGACTGGATAATGAGGAAGTTAGTAGAAGGCAGGAATTTACGGAGTTTGTAAAGCAGTCCCGGGTGCCAGACTCGGTCAAACTTAAAAACAAATCAAAATCAACGAACCAAGGAGCCACTTGATACATGCATTTTGCACCTTTTAACTATTTTCTAACAGCTCTAACCGATTTTAATAAAGCTCACAGCATTGATGAGTAATTAAATGGGCTTTGATTAATTTTAGATTTTTTTTTTTATGTAGATTGAAATAGTGTGACAGGCCTAAATCTCGAACTTCCAAAATTACATTCACTAAAATACCTTAAACATAGTTATGAGTAGTGCTTTTAATAATTATTAACCACTTCAGCTTGTAAGAATTCAGAAAAAATAAGTAAATATGAAATATAAAAGAATTTGACAAGCTAGAGGAGAAAACTGCAGAAGTAGTTTTTTAGGTTATTAACCCTCCAACTCTCAACTCTCCAAATAATAATAATAATAATAATATAGAAGTGCTACCTCGTTCTCTCATAAACATTGATATAAGGAAATGTATACAGATTTCAACAGAAAAAATAACTTTAAAAGATTATTGGATAATAAACTGTATATTTATAGAGACTAAAACAAAAAATAATTCACTAAAAATGCCATTCTTTTGTCCCGACACAAACGTTTAATCTCCGTGGCCAGTCATTAACAGTAGCACACAAAACTTCTTGAGGAAAGTGCTCAAATGCTAGGACAAGAGATTGAGTCTTTCCATGTTATGATGTGCTCTGTGGCATACTATCCTCTTCAGTTCGGACGAATGTCGGTAATCTAGTGGGTTGAGATCAGGGCTTCCTAAGGTTCTAAAACAGGTTCTAAAATATCGTCCTGATAGTTTTCAGCGTTTTTTTACACTAATAAAGCTTTGTGTTGACATCAAAGCAAACTCACTACCAAACCGTCACTTAGAAAGGGTGATGGCCTCTTTCCACTCAGGCAGAAAATGGCTCTTTTTTCATTTGGCACTTTTTTTACTATTTTCTGGAAAACCGCTTCGACGATTTTGATCAAACTCGCTATATCGATGTGAAATTGAATAGGTTTTATTCTGATTGAATAAGTCTGACAGAACTTAAATGCCGAAATTTAAAAATTTCTTCTTTTAATGTACCTTTAATTTTGTAAATTATAAAAAAAAAAAAATATATATATATATATTATCTTGTCTGAAATGATAAGAAGGATTGTGAATAGAACGAATTTGACATTCAACTAAAGGAAAATAGAGCTAAAATATATTTTCATGAAGTGACAATGGTTGACTGTGTGTATATATGAGAGAAGTTGGATTAGGGTGTGCTATCAATTTAACACACAATTAAGCGTACACTTAATTTATTGGTGCCGACGTTTCGGCCTAAATTATAGGCCTTCTTCAGGGCTATAAGAAAAACAAAAAACAAAGATAACAACCAGCAGTGGAATACAATATATAAAGATGATAAGAAAAATAAATTATACAGAAGATTACAAACAAAGTGAAATAGTAATAATGCCAATTGATAAATGTAATAATTACTAAAAACAAAAGGGGGAAAGAAAATTTAATAAAAGGTGTGTTTTTTTTTTTTTTAAATAGAAAATATTAATTCACTTTAAGAAATTATTGCATTTATCAGTTGTCATTACTACCAATTCACTTTGTTTGTAATCTTCAGTATAATTTATTTTTCTTATCATCTTTATATATTGTTTTCACTGCTGGTTGTTATCTTTGTTTAAGTATAGAAATATAATACACTTTAATATCATGTAGTTTTCATTCTGATTAAAATGGTGACAGGGCTTAAATGCCGATATTTTAATTTTTCTTCTCCCTAAAGTATCTTTAATTTTGTATCAAATAATAATAATAATAGGCTTAGCGAACCCGAAGGTTCGATGCCGATACCACCAAATTCTGCCTACACAGACTCGTCCAATGTTCACCAATCAATCCCAAGTTCCCGAGATCAGCCTTAACGCAATCCTCCCATCTACGCCTCGGCCTACCTTTCGGACGCCTACCAGTCGGATCAGCAAATACCAACTTTCTCGGAATCCGCTCGTCATCGACCCCACTTTACATGCCCGCCCAACAACTTTACATGCCCATTTGAGACTCCGCGATGCAATCAGCTCAATTATATTCACAGGATACAAGTTCCGCAATTCCGCGTTGTGCAACCTTCTAAACTCCCCAGTGGCCTCATCTCTCTTCGGACCAAATATTTTACGCAATACCTTATTTTCGAAGACCTTAAGCCGTTTTTCATCCTTCAAAGTAAGCGGCCACGTTTCACATCCATAAAGAACCGTTGGAAGAATAATAGTTTTATAAATTCTAATCTTTATGTTTTTAGATAGAAGCCGCGAACTAAGTAACTTAGGAACTGAATAATAACACGCATTACCCACCTTTAACCGGGACTTTATTTCTTCCTGGATTTCATTTTTTCTTGTTATCATTGAACCTATATACTTGAATATCTCTACGGGTTCAAAAGTATCCTCTGAAATATTAATATTATCAAGATCACCAAATATAACATATTATTTCATAAAACCATATTTCTATCGAAATGGTCACTCCAGGATAGATTTTGATCAATAATGACGCCACGGTTTCTTACGGAGGTGATCATTAATTTGAAGATCATAATTAATTTGAAGATATATAATTGAACCTAAAAACTTGAATTTCTCTACGTGTTCAAAAGTATGCCCTGGTACATCAATATCACCAAAATCGCCACCGTTTCTGCTACTAATCATATATTTCGTCTTATCGGTATTTAATTCGAGTCCTATTTCTTTACCGGTTTTTATTAACACACTTGTATTTAGTTGTATGGTTTCCGTGTCTTCACCTAGCAGTACCAGATCATCGGCATATCCCAAAACCGGAATCTTATCACCCATATTTAAGCCTTTCTCGGTACACATCACCTTTTCTATGACATATTCTAAAGCTATATTAAATAACACAGGTAAAAGGGAGTCACCCTGTTTCAAACCCGATCGCACCTCCAATCTCTCGGAGTAATTATGACCGATTCTAACTTTATGGAATGTTTCCGCCAAACATATCTCTACTAGGTTTACTAACTTTCTAGGTATTTCCTGTTCAATCATGATGGTATATAGCTTCTGACGGTCTATTGAATCATAAGCCTTTTTAAAATCGATATAAAGTTGATGGATTACACCGTTGTATTCCAATTTTTTCTCTAATATTTGACGTTTAATTTTGTAGATTCTATAAAAATAACCAAATTATCTTGTTAGCAGGTTAAATAGACAGGTCACATACGTGCTTCTATTTAAACTTATAGTAATTAATGCTTTTAACTTTTTAATCTCTAACTGTATTTAAAAATCCTTTAATTGATTTTAACAACGGAGTGAATGTGAATGTCGTTTATTTTGCGCAACAGATTACTTAACAATTTTTAAGTTTATTTGAATCTTGATTTCAACAAAGAAGTAAGTTAAAGTTTTGTATTGTGGTATTTTAAAGATTAAGCATTATCAAGAAAGTATTGCATTGCAGTATTATAGCCTATATATATTTCTGGTGAAGGATTTAGAGAAGGCACTGGGAGGCCCATACTTAAAATAGGCTTTCTGTTTCCCACCGAGATCTGAATCATTTATAAAGTAATTATGGTGATGGGGTATTCCTTTAAGTTCCCCCATTCTTATACAGTACCCCAAGAATACATGGGAGGAAGATGATTCACTTACAGAATAACCAAATTTATAGCGAACATTATATTTTAAATTAAATAACAGAAATGAGTCCATAAAAACCTTCATATTTCCAAAAGTGTTGTAACGCTCTTTAATATACACCCTAAAATAAGTGACTCTTAAATTTCTAAAATTAAATTAACCCTTTTCTAGATGAAATTAATAACTAAAAGCGATATTTTTGATCGAGTTTTGGCATCCATGTCTGCTATACAAGCTCCGTCAATTCCTCTCTCCAGCGTACTTCCTATTAATTCGTTCCTATCTCTCTGTTGGAACCTTTAACGTTAACCATAACCTTTCTTACTCATCCGTATTCACACAGTCAGCCGGTGTACCACAAGGTGGTATCCTGGGTCCGATCCTTTACACGGTGTATACAGCTGATATTCCCTTCCATCCAAGCACCATCCTTACTTCCTATGCCGATGACACATGCATGTTATCTGTGAATAATGATCCTGTTACTGCATCACAAATCCTACAGAACCATCTATAAGCCATTGAAGAATGGTGTCAAAACTGGAGAATTAAAATAAATCCTACAAATCCTATCAAATCACCTTCACTCTACGTCGTAAACCTATTACTTCCTGCTCCACCGTATCCTTTAACAATATCCTACTTACTCCTGTTGAACAGATTCGGTACTTAGGACTCCACTTCGACAAACGCCTAACATGGAACCCTCATACTAGACTGAAACGACAGGAAACTGCTCGTAGATATATATTACAAATACACTTACTCGACAAACGCTCAGAACTCCCTACTTACTACAAAAACTCATTTATATAACAATTATCAGGCCTACTTGGACCTATGGTATTCAGCTATGGGGGTCTACTAAACCATCGAATTTCTCTCGCATCCAATTCTTGCAATCCGAAATCCTTCGTAAAATCCTCAATGCTCCTTACATTGTTACTAATAAAATCATCCATAAAGACCTAAATATCCCATTAGTTGAAGACTTGGCCTGTTATAGATATACCTCTTTTCATTCCAATCTCCCTGCCCACTCAAACCCACAATATCCGTGACCTCTCCTCCATATCTATTCCCGACAACCCACCGAGGCGCCTTGAAAGAAGATGGCCAAGAGACCTCCTAACATAAATTAGACATTGGAGTGCTACCAATGGGTAGTTTCTTCACAGGACTACCATGTGTTCTAATCATATATAAAACCTATTTAATTGTTGTATTTATTTAATATAGTTGTAAATTTCTTAAAATAAAAAAAGTATAGCAATATTGTTATCAGAATGTGTTCAGAAAATTATGGAGAAAAATTAGTTTAGCAACGCTCAACATTAAAGAACGAAAAATAATTTCGAATCGTAGTAAAATTTTAAATATAAAAACAAATTTATGCTACTTATGTTTTCAATAATATATTGTATTATATTTTTGCCAAAATTTTGTTTTGTTACGGTTGGTTATTTAGGTGTGCGTTTTCATTTCTTTTTTCCTTTGGTAGGCTTTGTGCTTTAAATTGTGGACTATATTATATACCATAAAATGAAACTATTGATAAAAAAAAAAAAAATGTAAGATAAATTCATTACATTTCTACTAAATATAAAAATATATCATTTAATTGATTAGTACGTGAGATAGATAAATATAAACCTAATACAGTTGGGCAGTGCTGTTTTGGCACTACAGGCAAATTTAACCTAATAATATTTATTTTCATTAAATTATTATCTTCTGGAATTTCGTTTGGGGGCCATTTGCAAATCTTCAGGACACAATAAAATAAATTATTTTTTTCATAAAATCTAGTTTAATAAAAAAACATTCAATATTAAAACAGCAATGTTGCATATAAAAATATCTTTAAACTCTCACACAAAGGTTTCTTTTGCTTATCATGTTTATTATTAAAAAGATATCTGAAATTCTTGATTCGATCGATTTTGCCAAGATTCTTGATAATCCATTTAGGTCCGTCGCAGATGTTTGTCATATATTTTGTCTTCTTGGTAGAGTATATATATATATATATATATATATATATATATATATATATATATATATATATATATATATATATATATATATATATATACATCAAAAAGAAAAATATGATTTAAAAAAATTATGCCTTTCCTTTTGATATTTTTTTTAAGATCATTCTAACTAATGCTTTTTTTCTAAATGTGCTTTGATTGATATTCGCTAGCTTATGTAATAATATTTTAATGAAAATATTAAAGAAATGGATTAAAAATATTTTAATAATATTTTATTTATACAGAGGGGAATCATAAAATTATGGAAGGGAGTTTTTTATTTATTTCATATTCTAAAATTTTATTAGTCTTTATTTATTTTTCGTACGGTTCGATAGAATTTAATTAATTATTTCTCCCGTTACAGCTGTTATGTATCTGTGGAAAAAAAATCGTATGGATCCGATAATATATAACGGAAAACAGTGATAATGATATGTAGTATAGCATAGAAATGTTTTCGAATTTAGGAAATACATGTTTTAGGTTTCCCTGAACTCTATTAAAATGAAAAAAAAAAATTAACGTGTATTCCGAAATATTCGATACAGCTTTACTATTACAACGTAATAAATATATATAAAAATGTAATTTTCGTTAATATCAAAGCACGAACAACGTATTAATATTTTTGAGAACAAGGTTCTAAGCTAAACATTTGGTCCAAACGGAGATTTAGAAGGTCACACCACAGAATTCACACAGGACTCAGCGGACCCCGATACGTGTATTTCAGGTTAAAACTCGAGTTCACAAATTTTTGAAAATCGCAATAATTTTCCATACTATATATTTCATGGGGAGCCCGTGGCTGAGTGGCTAGCGCGCTAGTCTCTCATGCTACAGGCTGTGAGTTCGAATCTCAGTCCCGACAGGGCTTTTATTAGGATGTATATCAATGGGGATTCACTCACAGCCTCTTCACTGGAAGAAGAATATATTTCATATATAGGTAAATAAATGTAAGAAATGTCTTCTTTTTTTTTGCAATATTCATGTAGTATTCTTGGAGGGACTATGTCCCAGAATAAGGTCATTTCATATTTATTGGTTTACTATTTCAAATAATGAACCATTTTAAAGAAAACAAAATTAACCCATCTAAAAATTTGAAGGCTTACCTTTCTAGATGCGTAGAACCCGAAAAATGAGTACAAAAAGCCGTTTGTTCGCCATCCACGGCATTTCTCAGAAATACTGGACTAATTTTTTTAGTAATTCACCTCAAAAATACTAGTGCATGTAACGATGATCCTAACATCTAGACATTGGTATCAGCTCGTTATTTTTAAAATAGCAATAGAGAAGAAATGTTAGTGTTATTTAACCAAAAATCCGAGAATAATTATTAAAAAAAAGAGAGAAAAGTAAAAGAAAAAAAATTGAAATTTTATCAATAAATATGTCTATAACTCAGGTATTTTTTAAGATAGAGAAAAATATGTGTGGATTTTTAGAAAATAATTAATTGATTAATTGATCTGCATATTTAAGTTAACGAACAAAAAATAAAAATCTGTTTCTCCTAATTAATAAATAAATAAACACTAAAATTTTATGGTCAAGCCTTTTAGAACAACCTTTAAGAAAAGTGATACCCTGGTAACTCGTTTATTAATAAATTAATCGATTATTGATAAAAAAATGTAAGGTGTTCTGGAATCAGGAAATTTTATATTTCAATTACTGGAATAAAAATGGAAAGAAAATAAAAGAAAATAGTAACGCAGTCTAGTATAAATCGTACTATATTACCTTTATAATCGACCAAAAAAAAAAAAAGACTACTCTCCCCCCTTAAAATTTGATGGCTTACAATTCAAGATGCGTAAAACCCAAATAACGAATAAAAAAAACCGTGCTCTTAGTGATATTTGATAGAGAATTGAATTCACTAAAATATTTTTAAAAAATCCTTGTCGGAGTAGAGCTTTGGGGCTCTACTAAACCATCAAACTCTCCCCGTATCCAATCCTTACAATCCAAAATCCTTAACGCTCCCTACTTTGTCACGAATAAAATCATCCACAATGATCTTAATGTTCCATATGTTGCTGATTTGGCCCGTACCAGGTATCACACGTTCCATGAAAAACTCCACTCCCACTCTAATCCATTAGTTTTCAATCCTTGCTTCCTCTCCCATTCCTGATAATCCTCCGAGGCGTCTGAAAAGAAGATGGCCTCGAGACCTTGTTTAGACTCACTACCAAAGATTGCTGCAAATTGGCAGTTTCTCTTCGTGTTTATTTCATGTGTTATAACATTTCAGCATATTTACTTAATGTATTTTTTGTACAGTTGTAAATTTCAATAAAAAATATATTAAAAAAAAATTCCTTGTAATTGGTTCAGAACTAGCTGTGATATAACGTTTTGAATAGCAGTGGCAATATGTCATTTTCCTTTGAATTATTTATCTATTTTTATATTACACAGTCTTTACAGCTGACACATCCCAACACTTTCCTTTCTACCTATGCTGATGACACCTGCGTGTTATAAGTTCATAATGATCCATTTATCGCCTCTCAAACTCTTGAAGCGCACATCAAAGACCTAGAAGTATGGTGTCAGAACTGGAGAATAAAATAAATTCCAACAAATCCCATCAAATAACCTTTACCCTTCGTCGTAAACCTATGACATCCTGTCCTACTGTCTCCTTCAACAATGCTCCTCTTGTCCCGGTTGAACAGATCCGATATCTAGGACTGCACCTTGACAAACGCCTTACTTGGAACCCTCATACAAGACTGAAACGACAAGAAACTGCACGACGTTTTAGACTACTTCAACACTTACTAGACAAACGTTCTAATCTTCCACTTAACTACAAAAGACTCATCTACATGACTATTATAAGACCTATCTGGACTTACGGAATTGAGCTATGGGGCTCCACCAAACCATCCAATCCCTCTCGTATCCAATCCTTACAATCCAAAATCCTTCGTAAAATCCTCAACGCTCCTTACTTTGTCACTAATAAGCTCATCCACTAAGATCTTGATGTTCCCTATGTTACTGTTTTGGCCCGAACCAGGTATGAATCTTTCCATGCAAAACTTCACTCCCACTCTAACCCACTAGTTTCTACCCTAGCTTCCTCTTCGATCCCTGATAACCCTCCGAGGCGTCTGAAAATAAGATGGCCTCGAGATCTTCTTGTTTAGATTGACTACTAGAGTGCTGCCAATGGGCAGTCTCTCTTCATGTTTTTTCATGTATTTTATCTTTACCAGCATATTTACTAGTTGTATTACAAAATACAGTTGTAAATTTCAATAAAAAAAATATTAAAAAAAAAAAAATTATATTACATAATTGCCTATCAACAAGTATATAAACAGTTGTACCCTAATGTTGTTTTTGGGAAATAATAAACCATTGTATATTAATTTGCACCGTTTTTTATTGTAACGAAATAAAATAACCGTAATACAAAATGAATTCCTTCTATTTTAAGACATGTAGTCGGTAGCAGTAGGCTTAGAGTGGAATATAAATGATGATTATTCCTGAGGCTGTTATAGATTATGCTGCTATGGCCGCCTTGGACTACTGTATCTATTGCAATCCCACCCTGGCGACATCTGTTGTTAGCAATCGCTATTGCTTCCGCTAATAGACTATCCACCCTATCCAATCCCACTAGCAATAATATAGAGTGCCGTCTCACTAAAAACCTCATGTCACGGTGTTTGTGGTCGTACTCTTCCGAATCGGCTCGACCGATGTTTATGAAAATTTTGTATATATCTTTGGAATAAAACAAATTCATACCGCTTGGTGATTCGGGTGCCTCTATACAAAATTTTTACTTTCACTTACTATATATAGGAAGGAAAACTATTGTGATCGTGAAAATTTTCGAATTCCAGTTTTCAACGGAAATACACGTTTTAGGGTCTCCTGAGTCCAAATAACCAAGTCCCGCAAAAAGATCTGTGTGTGTGTGGTAACTCCGGGTGGAAACGAAAAGTCCTATGAAACTGAAATTTCATATTTAAGACAACTATACGCCCGAGACGTTACAAAGCATTTTTCATCAAAATCAGCTAACCAGAAGAGCCACTTTATACTATGCACTTTGCACTTTTATTCGATTTTCTCATAAACGGTTTCGACGATTTTGATTAAACTCGCTATATCGATGTATAATTAAATATGCTTTAATATCATGTAGGTTTAATTCTAATTAAAATAAGCTGACAGGGCTTAAATGCCTTTATTTTGTTGGTTCTATAAATATAATCAAATCATCTTGTTAGCATTGATAAATAACAGCTAAATATGCATGTTAAGCGAATTTGAAAAGCAACTAAAGGCAAAAAAAAAATATTTTTTAATGCAAGTTTTTGTTTTCAAACTTAAGAACAGTAATATAGATGTATAATATACCGTTGGAAAGCTAGGGATTTTAGAAAAATTATTATCTCCTACACAAGCTCTTAAAAGTAATGAAAAGACGATAAAAGTAAGTGATTATTTTAGTTAATAATATAATAGATGTCTTAATAAAACACATGTTTCTATAGAAATTTAATTTAATTAATTCTTTAATAGTTTCACGTATTTTTATCTCTACATGTATTTGAAAATTCTTATATTGATTTTAATAATAGAGGGAAGTGAAAGTCGTGTGTTGCCCGCACCAGATTTTTTTTGTTTTTTTACAAGAACATTTTTTTTATTTACTTATATTTTTTAAAATTTTACAACTGTATATTAACATAAATACAATAAGTAAAAGTGTTGAATTATAATAAAGGGCTTTAAAGGCTTGTAAAGAAACTACCCACGATAGTACTTCGATAATTATTTAAGTAAGTAGATCCCGAGGCCATCTTCTTTTCAATTGCCTCGGAGAGTTGTCAGGAATATGTGAGGTTGATAGGTTGCGGACCAGAGGGTTTATAGGGGTTTGTGAGTTTGGAATTAAAAGTGATATATCTGGTACGAGAAAGGTCTTCAACAAAATGGGATATTGAGGTCGTTATGGATGATTTTATTTATGACGAAATAAGGAGCATTTAGGATTTTGCTAAGGATTTTGGATTGCAAGGATTGGATTCGGGAGTAATAAGATGGCTTAGTAGAGCCCCAAAGCTCGATTTCGTATGTCTAGATGGGTTTTATAACGGTAACATAAATGATCATTTTGTAATGAATTGGAATTTTTGAATGTTTTTTCGAGCAAGTGTTGTAGTAATCGGTATACTTGTATGCGGGCAATTAATTGTCGTTATAGTCTTGTGTGAGGATTCCATGTAAGACGTTTGTCAAGATCGAGTCCCAAGGTATCGGATTTGTTCCAACAGGTATGAGTAGCGTATTATTAAAGGATACAGTGGGCAGGAGGTCATCGGTTTGCGACGAAGGAAAAAGGTAATTTGGTGGTATTTTTAGGATTTTGAAAATATTTTTTGTTTTATTTTTTAGGGCGAAAAGGCTTACAGACTTAATTAATATCTTGTTCAAGTTTTTCATCCTCAACTTCCTTCTTCTCCAATCTTCCCTCATGAGATTTGCGTGTCTTTCGACCACGCATAACCCCCTTTTTCGCGTTCTTTATCCACGAAGACCTTTATAGTTTTCTTCTATAGGTTTCTCTATCCTGACAGTCTGAATCCTTCAGTCCTGCTGAATCCATGTCGACCCTGATCTACTTGAAACACCCTTTGTGTTCCGGTGCTGGTGGAATCGTCGGAGGATTCCCGGTTTAATTTTTCAGGGCTCATCCACATTATGTGTCCATAGAATTTCAGACTTCTTACCCTGATGTCGGTCACCATGCTTTTGTCGTTATTGTATATTTCTCTGTTGGACTTTAGCCTGTATCCTTCGGATGTATTTTTGGGCCCTTAGATTTTCGTAAGATTTTCATTCTACTTTCAGCAGCTTTTTTACGCTAGGATCCCATATAGTATCACGGGTTTGATTACGGTGTTATAGTGACGGATTTAGGCTTTGATGGATACATTATTTTTGTTGTAGAAGTTGCTGAGGTAGAAACACAAACTCTCTAGTTTGGTGATTTTTCCTTTGAAGCTTTCTCGGTGCGATCCTTTATTGGAAATTACTTGTTCTAGATATTTGAATTTTATGGTATTCTGATCTTTCCACATACGCGTCGACCACCTTCTTGTATTTTGAATCTGTGGTTATTAAACCATCTTCTCAGAGGTATTTATTTATTATTTGGCATACAAAAATACACCTTCTACCCGAATCCCACGCCTAAAATCCTTGTCTCCTCACTCATCTTTCCCCACTTTGACTACGCTATGCGGTGTACGGTGGCCTCTGTACGGTACTTGAGAACAGAGTGAAGCGTATTATGAATTGTTGTTTGAGATTTGTTTTTGGTACCTCGAGACGGACTCACGTGACTCACCTCTATGCCGAGTTGAAGTGGCTCCTCCCCTCCACACGCAGTACAGTACTTCCTTGGGTCCTTTCTCTACCAAACTATAAAATCCCAGCATCCTTCCCATATCCACAGTCTCTTTCAATTTAAATCCTCAGTCCACTTGCTTGGGACAAGATCGCGCCACTCCGACCTTTATATCCCATCCCATATAACAAAAGCCTTTGAATCGATCCTTTCTTGCCCGTTCCACTGCATTCTGGAATTCCATTCCTTCCAATATACGTCGTGCTTCTTCCTTATCCACATTTAAATATCTCCTTTTCCAGCATCTATTGTCCCTCACAGATGCTTGTTGATAATTTATTAATCATAATGACTAAATGCTTATTTGACTTTGCTTTTGTTTGTTTTTTTGTGTGTTTTTTTCGGAAATTAGTTGTTTTATTTTCTCATTCTATTTTACTAATTATCATTATTATTATTACTTTGTGATTTTTGTATGTATGTATGTAGGTGTGTTGGTGTGTATATATATATATTACTTTATTTATGTAAATAATTAAGTTTGTATATAATTCAATCAATTTAAGGTTTTCTGGCCAAAAGAGCTATATTTTATTTGTAACATCAATGTTATTCTTAAGGGGACTATGTCCCAGAATAAAGTTCATTTTTCTATTCTATTCTATTCTAAAATACAGTTGGAGAGCAAAACATTTTAGAAAAAATCTGTTGAGCGCAACACATGATTTTCACATATCTTGTTAAAACAATTTAGGAAATTTTAAATACCGTTAGAAATAATATTAGTTAAGAGACTTAATTAAATTGATTTTCGATAGAAACATATGTTTTATTAAATAAGTTTTATCGGGCTTTACGTCACTCTCAATTTAATTCTACAATTTTGTGTACAAAAATAATATATTTCTAAATTTGTTTGCTTTCTAACGGTATATTATTATACATAATACGATTTTTCATCTTTAAAAAACAAAACAAAAGTTACATTAAAATACTAATTCCCATTTTCTCTTTCAGTAGATTATCAAATTCATCCAACTTATATATTTAGCGGTTTTTTTAAATGAATGCTAACAACATGAAATGGTTATGTTTTTCGAATATACAAAATTGAAGATACTTTAGGAAGAAAATTTAAACTCTCGGCATTTAAACCCGGTCAGACTATTTCAATCATACAGAAACCTACCCCATATTAAAGCTCATTCAATTTTACATCGATATTGCGAGATTAATTAAAATCGTTAGAGCTGTTTTAAAAAAAATCTTAATAACGTGCAAAATGCATGGTATAAAAGTGCCTACTATGGTAAGCTGATTTCGATGAAAAAATTTGCTGTAACATCTCATGCATAGACGCTCTTAAAATACGAAATTTAAGTTTTATCCAAATTATCATTTTACGTGCTTACACAGACGCACACCGAAACACAGATCTTTTTTCTAGGACTTGGTTTGTTTGGACTTATGGGACCCTAAAAGGTGTTTTTCCGTTAAAAGAATATGAATATTCCTCACGATCGCAATACTTCCCTTTACTATATATATATATATATATATATATATATTATTTATATATATATATATATATATATATATATATTATATGGATGTTGAAATTAATAAAACACATGTTTTTTTAGAACTCAATATAACTAATTCTTTAACAATTTATTTTCATATCTAACGATATTTTAAAATTCTTAAAATTAATTTTCACAATGGAGAAAAGTGAAATTGGTGTGTTGCGCGCACCAAACTTCTTTTTTTGTTTGAAATTGAAGAGCTTTGACTACTTTGTCTATTACTTTGTGACCTCCCTTCCCGAGGGTTAAACTAACTTAATATAAACATTGAACTGTTTAAAAGCAGAAAAAGCCTAAGCAAACAGGAACTCGAGCCCTTTTCGGTTCAAAACTTGATCCCTCCAACAATTTTCAGCGAAAAGGCTTCCTCGCTGAAACAATTTTATTTGACCTAAGTTAGATTTCTATAATGAACGAACAATTTGAGCAGAAGAGGTATAGAAATTATATATTTATTTATTTTTTTTTTTTTCAACAACAATTTTTATTGAGTAAAATTACAATCTGTCCCAATTTGGACATCAATGTAGTGCTGAAAGATATCATTCATACAATATTTACACGGCATAAAATTACAATAAAATATATACACAATAATGAATCAATACAATAAAGTCAAGAATTCACTTATACCTATATACACATACACACAATCATACATACATCACATTGAGTGGAGAATCTAGCCAGTGCTAGAACTCCAATATATTTACAAAAGGTCGCGGGGCCACTGCCGTTTCAACCTTCTAGTTGGGCTGTATGGATGAGTGGAGCTGGATAGGGATTGGGCTAGAGGATTAGGATGATGAAATAGGTTCTGGTGGAATTTGGAAAATTTGGATGGAATTAGGTCTGAAATAAATGGAACATTAAGGTCGTGGTGCAAGGTATAGTTGGAGACATAATAAGGAGCATTTTACTATTGTACGGAGGACTTTGGATTGAAAGGATTGAATGCGTTTGATGTTAGTACGTTTAGCTGTCCCCCACAGTTCAAGTCCGTAGGTCCAGATGAGCTTCAGTTTTGTCTTGTAGATTAATAATTTGTTGTCAACTATAAGTTCAGATATTCTGTTAAGTAGTCGGTATAACTGTCCGAATCGTCGGTTGAGTTCTTGTCTTTTAAGTCTTGTATGTGGGTTTCAAGTCAATCTTTTGTCTAACAGTAAGCCAAGATACCGGACTGTATCTGAGGGAGGAATTGGTTGGATGAGTTTAAATGAACTGGCGGACAGGATTTTCGTCTAAGAGTAAAGGTTACGTGTTTGCATTTGGCTTCGTTCACCTTTACACGCCAGTTATTACACCAGTGTTCGATAAGGAAAAGGTGTCTCTGAAGGTTTAAGGATGCTGTTTCAGGATTGGAATGGATGATAGGATGGCGGTGTCGTCTGCAAAAGTTGCCAGAAAGGTATCTATATATTTAATAATTAAATATTGTAATACTAGAAGAATACATATAGTACCTTTTAGAAATTAATCTCTCATAAATTCCCAACACTCGACTTTCACTTAAATCGGTTGTTAACATGGATTTAAGAACTATAAACTAAACTTGGGGTGAAAATATGGATAAGTGAAAATAAAAAGTTTAAATAATTGTATTCAGTTTCGTTGGAATTCTACATTTTAGATTATATATTTTTTTTTTTTTTTTTTTTTTTTTTTTTTTATCATTTATTTTTACATCCACACCTGTCGCTCAGCCCGTGACAATAAGCGGATTTGATAACAATTGATATAAAAGGCATGTCAGTCATGAGGGAGGTCGATTACCCATTGGCATATACTCCTAACTTGAAATTTAAAAGAGTTTACTTAAAGGAGATCTTTAGCCAGCTTCTTTTCAGCCTTCTTTGAATATTCCCTGGCATGTCTGTCGTGGCCATGTTTTGTATGAGTTTGTTAGTATGTCCGTGAAGTTTATCAAAAAATTTTATGTAAGAAGTTCGAATGTGATCTTGTACCATTGTATCTGTAAGTCTGTATGTAAAGTTTTGTTTACTGACATACCAGGGTGATCGAGTAATAAGTCTTAAAGTTTTAGATTGAAAGTTTGGATTTTTGCAATCTGAGTCGGTTTCGCTATTCCATAAATTTGAGAGGCGTATGCCATATGGGTTTTAGTAAGTAGGTATAAGTATTTAGTTTTTGTCGGATTTTTAAAGAAGAGTGTTTGTGCAGTAGAGAATATAGAAGTCTTAGTCGATTGTTGAGAGTCAGCCGCTTCTGCTTAAAGTGAGGCCCCCATGTCATCCTTCTGTCGAAAGTGAGTCCTAAGTAATGAACTGTGTTGGTTTTGTGTTATCGGTAAGTTTTTTATGTAGACTGGAGGGCAAGTGTCGTGTCGTAGTGTGAAGTGATGTGTTTTCGATTTGTCAATGTTGAGTTTTATTTTCCATCTTTTAAACCAGTCTTCTAAATGTTGTAAATAATGTTGAAGGGTCTGTGAAAGCCTAAAGTTGTTAGTATGTCTAGTGAGAAGAGCTTGTCATCTCATATGTCGCTATTAATATGTTAAGTTGTTTGGTATGTCATGTGTATAGATAATATATAGTAAAGGTTGCGAGAATTGATCCCTGCGGAAACTCCAGCCCTGATTGGACGAATAGAAGAGGGATCTGTGCCTGCCGGACAGTAAAAAATCTGTCGGAAAGAAAAGAGAGAAGAATAAGATAGTAAGTTGAAGGAAGGAATGATTTAAAATTTAAAAAGCAGTCCGTTATGCCAACTCTGTCGAAAGCTTGAGCTACATCTAGGAATACGCCAGTAGCAAACAATTTGTCCTCAAGTGCAACGGAAATGTAGTCTGTGACTCTATGTAGCTGGTGTAAAGTGAGTGTAATGAGCGAAAGCCGAATTGGTGGTCAGGGTAGTATCTGATTGTCTGTCAGTATGTCCATATACGTTTGTAAATTAGTTTTCAAAAACTTTTGAGCAAATGGGAAGTAGACTATTCGGTCTGTAAGAAGAAGGGCTACTAGGATCTTTGTTGGCTTTTTGTATCATCAGTACTTGCGAAAATTTCCATTGCAAAGGGATTTTGGTTGTCCTGAGTATCGCGTTGAATAGGGTTTTTAAATAGACTATTGCTTTCCTGGGCATCTGTTGTAGTAGCTCAGCTGTGATGAGGTCATATCAGGGCTTTTCTTTTCGGTAAGTTCCTGATTTCTACCAGAACCTCATTTGGGGGTAAAGGCAGATGGAGGTAAGCAAAGTGGTAAAGGAACGTCAAGGAAATTTTGTATGTTACTTTCATATTCGATGTCTTTGTAGTCTGTATGTGGAGTAAAAACTGTCGATAGGTGATTCGCAAAGAGTTCAGATTTTTCACTGTCAGACAAGGCAAAAGCACCATCCTCTTTTCGGAGTGGCACTGACACCTCACGATGCTTTAGCAGCTGTCTCGTTCTCCTCCATAAGCTTCCATCGCCGGTATTAAGGTTTCTAAGAAATGTATCATAGTTAGTCGTTTGAATTTCTGTATTTGTCGTTTTAGTTCGTTATTTATACGATTGTAAGTCTGTTTGTCCGATGGTAATCTGTCGTCTGCCATACCTTACGAGCTCTTCCTTTGCTCTGATCAAATCCCTAATGTACTGTGGGTAGTTTGGTTGGGTACTACGTTTGCGCTGGGGAGGGATGAAGACCATGCAGATTCCTGGATACTCTTCGTGAAGAATTCAACACCTTCCTCGATTTCATTGTCAGATTTTAATGTTATGGGAACGGAAAGCAACTTATTCAGATTAGCTTTGTAAACAATCCCAATTTATATTTTCTTGAATTAGCGTAGGGCGCTTTTCCTTTTGACGTGGTTCTTCAAAAAGGACCAAATGTATAAGAGAATGGTCAAGCAAAGATCAGAACTAGACCTAACTGTGAAAGTATGGCGTGCAGTCCTTTAGTCACAAAAAAGTCTAGCAGGCCGGGGTCTTAAGTCTCGATGTCGGCCAGTAAGTCGGGTGTGTCTGGTGAAATGGTATTTAATGAAAGCTTATGAATCGCCGATTGAAGATTTCTTCCCCTTGGAGTGCATAATCGAGCCCCCCATGTCTGATGCTTAGCATTGAAGTCACCTCCAGCTATGAAGCGTCTTCCAGTTGTTGAAAAAAGCTGCAAAACATGTCAGCCTATACCGAGGGGGACAATATACAGCTGCTAAGGTTATTGTGTGCTGTGTGGTGTGGAGTTTATAGCAGTAAGCTTGTATGTCTGGTGATTTAGGTAAATGTATAGGATAGTGTTTTTAGTGATGTTTTGATGATAATGGCTGTTCCTCCGTGTGAAGTGTTATCTGGGTGATCGGTCCTGTAAATAGTGTAGTCGGGGTATTTATTTTGTTACGTGAGGTGAGTGTGTTTCTGTTATCAAGGCAATGTCTGTTCTTTTTTCATGTAAGTATATGTCAAGTTCGGTTTTATGTTGAATCAGTCCATTTGTTTTTCCACAGAAGGACAGACAGAGAACCTACAGTCAACCTTTACGGTCCATGAGCAGGGACGAAGGCTTGAGTAAATTGTGCTAACTGCTGAAGAATGCTGAAAGAGCTGGATAAGGTTTTTTTAGACCGTGTAGTAAAAGTAAAAATTTGAGGATTCTCACAAGAAGGCATCGGCTGAGAATTGCCTGCCTCATACTGACATACTTACATATTCGTTTTGTCTTCTTTCTGAGGGATGTAGCTGCTGCTGCGAGCCAGGGGCGGTCCTCTTTGAGTAGGCTGAGGTTGCTGTGGCTTGTAGAGGCAGTGGAGGAAAATCTTGCGGCATCAATGGAGGAGCGCAGGTTGAGCGGCACGGTTCTCTGGTGAGGATGAGTTCGCGAGAATCGAAGTGTTCTCAATTCTTTCAGGGTTTGACATCCCCTATAGTTTGCCGGGTGAGCTCCTTGGCAATTTGCACATGTAGCGGGTGTATCTCGAGGTTTCTGGCAGGAAGAGCTTTGGTGTTGTTGCCCGCATCTGACACATTTAGGTATGTGGTTACAATAGCTCTTAGTGTGACCGTACTGTTGACAGCGATTACAGAGGGAATAATTTTCTTCTTACGAGGTTCTTCGACCGATCACATCGTGTGTAGTAAATTGATTTAATTTGAAATATATTTTCGTTGTATGTTTGTTTACTAATATCATCAAAAAACATTGGCAACGGTTCCTTAAATCGGGATATTACGTTGTTGACGTTTACTACATCATATCCATAATCTTTTAATGCCTCTACGATAGCAGAGTGTGGAGTTTTAGTAATGGAGATTTTTGATAACCACTCGTGGAATCTATCTTCAGGAAGCTGAAATGTGTGAAAATCCGCTCCTTGTTTTTGAGAGAGCTAACTTTGTCACGGTAGATTGAGGTGTTTGCGGGTATACACAAATATTTTTAGCCGTGGATTTTAGGTTAAATGAATTTGGACCACATACCTTTTGTAGAAATTGTAAAAAAAGCTGAGTAGTTTTTCTACTCCGTTAACGAAAAATGTGGAGTTTATCGTTCGTCTTTGTGCTGTTTCTTTTTGTTGGGTTTCATCACTATTTGTTAAAATTTGAAATTTTTATTGAAAGTTGATGTGGATGGAGTTGATTTGGTTAGGTTTGAAGTTGTCCGGAGTTGATTTTAGTGGGCCGTTTTTGTTTTTCTTGGGTCGCTTTCGCCTTCTGAATGGCGTTTTTCGACCTGTAACTATCTCCCACACACCTTCACATTGAGAATCGTTAGTTGCATTTAAGTCTATCGCTTCCATATCACTAACACTGTCTGAAGCCGAGGAGGGCTCCGTCATATTACCTGTTCCTTCGCGCACTCACTTAAATTAATTAATAAGTTTTAAAATTAGTATGTTCTTAACACACACAAAACTTAATAAAATTAAGTTTTATTCATTTTAAATAGTGAAAAAACTTCATTAACAAAAAACTAACCTTATACAGGGTCAAGCTCAAACATCTGTTCTCCTTTTAGATTATATAAAATAAAAATATATAATTGTTATGTACAGTGATACCAGAGGTTACTTGTCTATTAATTTTTCACTTTACATTAAATTTCCCAACTTTGTACATAAGATAAAGAAATTTTTTAATATATTTAGCTTTTCAGCCTTATATTTTACATTCATATTACTTTTCAAATTTTTATAAATCTAAAAATTACATTTTTTTTCTCTTTCCTCCTTTATTTGTTTTTAAATTTGTATATGTAGCCGTGTTTTTTAATAACGCTAATGAGATGATGTGGTTTTTAATCTGCAAAATTAAAGGTATTTTAAAAGAATTTCAGCCCTGTCAGACTATTTCAATAGAATGAACCTTACATGATATTAAAGTCCATTAAATTTGACATTAGATCTAGAAATTTAATCAAAATCGTCAAAGCTGTTTTTAAAAGATGCAAACTGCATGGAATAAAGTTGTTATGACAACTTAGGCATATACGCTTCCTAAAAATGATATTTTAGATCCTTTTTTTTTTTGGCCCTAGACTTACTACATGCACACACAGCAACACACAAACACACCTTTTTGCGGGACTTGGTCGTTTGGACTTAGGAGACCTAAAACGTGTATTTCTGGTGAAAACTCGAATTCGAAAATTTTCACGATCGTAGTAATTTTTCTTGATATATATTGTACATAAAGGGAAATGGAAGTAAAAGTTATAACATTAGTACATATCCACAGAAAAATATCGAAAAAAACAATGTTTAAATTTTTAAAATAAAATTACTAGAATAAGTCAGCGATAGATAGCCTATTTCGCCTATAGTATGGAAAAAATGATTTTTCATCAACCCTGAAAAATTATCCTGGAAACTTCCCCGTGCTCATCTGCATATTACAGCCCCCTTATTACTTTCGATTATCATTGGACGAATCGAATTACAGGATTATAATAGTCACGGGAGCATTCTATTGGTCCGCGATATGAGCCCTGTGATTGGTCCTTACAGCCGGGTGATTGCTTATCAAGGAAGGGATTGGTGAAATACGGAATACAGGTTTTTTACTGCCGGAAAATTAATTTCATAATTTATAAAAAGTTCAGTGCTGGATATACTTAACTATGGAATATATATTAAGACGATTTAGAGCAACATACAAACATACTAAATTGGTCTTTGTCTGTGGAAAAAAATGAAGCTTCCCAAACCAACAACCATGAAACCGAAATCATGTTTTAACTACTGGAAAGGAAAAAATGAGGTAGTTGTGATTGAAGTCAATATATGATTACATAATACAGTCAAAAATATGTATTGTGAAATCAACGTATGAAGGTCCACATATTTTTTAAATGTTATTTTTGTTTTACCTGTACCTCTACAACGCATGATGGGTCTTGGGCAGAGTACATATAGAGATTCGTACTGTTTCTAGGCCAACGGCTGTGCAGTGAGGTGATTATGCCGTAATTTTTTACCTAATTTTAGTTACTTTTTTGAAACAGGACGGGTCTAGGAGCATATCCACAAGCTAGGGTAGCCCGTCAGCCGAAATAACAGAATATATAATATTATGCCACTGGCGGGATTCGAACCCAGGACCCGGAGAACAGTAGACTAGTGCTCTATCCACTAGACCGCTCCCTCTTTGTAGGTCCACATTGCAGGTCTTCATTAGTTCTATAATGTAAAAAGATAAACTGCAAGAATTTCTGTTATGAAGAAAAAATTCGTTCGCGCGCAACACACAACGTCACTTTATAGCAAAGAGCTCTGACGTGAATATCGAATAAATGGAAGGGAGACTGTGCCGAACGGTCTCATTAGGTAAAACGACCGAACTGCCGACTTTATCTAGATTTTTAGTCTCGTCGGTATACATATTATAAATACAGTATAATCTTGATAGGTGGCTGAGAGAGTTAGAAAGCTTTGTTTTAAGATTTCTGAAGGATCTGTTGATTTAGACATAGATTTCAAAGACAAAAGCCGGTAAAAAGAGCTAAAATGTTTTTTTGTATGTAATTTTTAGCTTCTGGACACGAGAATCGTAAATAATGTAGCTGCGGCTAATCGAATGATGCTACAGATACTCCATTTGAAAATCCTATAGTAATCTGCCTCTTTGAACTCTCAACCTTGGGCATAGAAGCCTTTTATATTAGCCACTACACCACATGTGACCCCTTCAAATCAAAGTTAGTGGCTCATAAAACGGTAATATAATGAGAATTGAGACTTTGATTTCCAAAAGTTACTGTAATGATGGCGTTTTGTTGACCGTTGAGAAATTAGATGAGGAAGATGGTTGGGGGTGCGGTCATAAATTAAAAAACACACATTTAAAATAAGTGTTATTTTAATTATGTGTCGACGTTTCGGCCTACAATGTGGGCCTTCATCAGGGCTAAAAGAAACAAGATAACAACCAATGTAATTATAGACTTAATAATAATAATAATAATAGGCTTACCGAACCCGAAGGTTCGGGGCCGATACCAACAAACTTCGCCTGCACAGACTCGTCCAATGTTCACCGGTCAAGCACCCGAGATCAGCCTTAATGCAATCCTCCCATCGACGCTTCGGCCTACCTTTCGGACGCCTACCAGTCGGTTCAGCAAATACCAACTTTCTCGGATCCGTTCCTCACTAAGCCCAACAACTTTACGCGCCAATTTCAGTCTCCGCGATGCTATCAACTCAATTATATTCACAGGGTATAAACTCCGCAATTCCGCGTTGTGCAACCTTCTAAACTCCCCAGTGGCCTCATCTCTTTCGGACCAAATATTTTACGCAGTACCTTATTCTCGAAAACCTTAAGCCGTTGTTCATCCTTTAAAGTAAGCGGCCACGTTTCGCATCCGTAAAGAACCGTTGGAAGAACTATAGTTTTATAAATTCTAACCTTTAAGTTTTTAGACAGAAGCCGCGAGCTAAGTAATTTAGCAACTGAATAATAACACGCATTTCCCACCTTTAACCGGGACCTTATTTCTTCCTGGATTTCATTCTTTCTTGTTATCATAGAACCTAAATACTTGAATTTCTCTACGTGTTCAAAAGTATGACCTGAAATATTAATATCATCAAGATCGCCACCATTTCTGCAACTAATCATATATTTCGTCTTATCGGTATTTAATTCGAGACCTATTTGTTTACCGGTTTTTATTAACACACTTGTATTTAGTTGTATAGTTTCCATGTCTTCACCTAGTAGCACCAAATCATCGGCATACCCCAAAACCGGAATCTTGTCACCCATATTTAAGCCTTTTTCGGTACACATCACCTTTTCTATAACATATTCTAAGGCTATATTAAACAAAACAGGTGAAAGGGCGTCACCCTGTTTCAAACCCGATCGTACCTCAAATCTCTCGGAGTAATTATGATCGATTCTAACTTTATGAAATGTTTCCGACAAACACATCTCTACTAGGTTTACTAACTTTTTAGGTATCTCCTTTTCAATCATGATGTTATATAGCTTCTGACGGTCTATGGAATCATAAGCATTTTTAATATCTATATAAAGTTGATGGACTACACCGTTGTATTCCAGCTTCTTCTCTAATATTTGACGTAAGGAAAATATTTGATCAATAGTCGAGCGATTCCGCCTAAAACCACATTGGTAGTCACCGATAATTTCCTCAGCGTATTCGGTGATTCGGCTAGTTAGTATTGACGAGAATATTTTATAGCATACTGGGAGAAGAGAGATCCCACGATAGTTGTTACAATCCGTCCTCGGTCCTTTTTTGTGAATCGGAATAAGTATTGATTCTTTCCATTCTTCGGGTATTTATTCATTTTCCCAGATCTTTTTAACTAAAACATGTAATTTGGAATCGCCCGCTTCTCCACACGCTTTGATTAATTCACTCGTGATATTATCATTTCCTGCAGCTTTATACCGCTTTAATTTTCCTATCGCTATTTCAACTTCCTCTTTACTCGGTGCGTCTACCCATGGTTCAGCGCTCTGGTATTCCGAGGGAGGAGATTGATTATTATTTTCCGTATTTAGAATGCCGTCAAAGTGTCGTTTTAAATTTATTTAATATCTCAGTCGGATCCGCAATTATGTTGTTATTCGCATCTTTAATCCCATTCAATAGGGGTTCAAATCTTTTACGCGATTTGTTTATACCTTTGTACATCTCTCTTACGTTATTTTCGCTTCTGTGTTTTTCTATTTCTATTATTTTGCCTTTAAGATACTCTCTTTTCTTATTTTTTAAGAATTTTGAAGTTTCGTTTTTTACTAACTGAAAGTAAGCCACATTACCACATTACTACTACAGACTTAATAATGCGTTAGGTATATAATAATAATTTGACAGCAATAAATTATGGGAACATAAATAATATTAAATGTAAAATGATAATAAGATGACAATTATAAAGTATGGAAATAAGGTGACAGTTATAAAGTATGGAAATAAACAAAATTAAGATGATAGTTATAAAGTATGGAAGTAAACATAATTGAGATGATAATATTGTAATGAGAATATATAAAGAGAGACTAAGTAAATGAAAAAAATGACATAGGAAAAATATGTGAACAATTAAAATTTTAAATATTAACAATTTTGAGTTGATATATGACGGTAATATATTAAAAACATAGTTGAGAGTATAGGTAATATATAAAAAAAAGAATATAGTCATTACAAAAGAGAAACAGTATGAATAAAAAATAATTTAAATTTTAAAATAATGTAATATTAAACTAATAATTATATGTCAGGATATGTAACGGAGAAAGATATGAGTATGGAAAGGGGGAGAAAGAAATGGGCGATGAAAAAGATCCTTATCAATAAGAAAAAAATACATACTTGCCTCGACTATATTCTTTTTTATATATTACCTATACTCTTAACTATGTTTTTAATATATTACCGTCATATATCAACTCAAAATTGTTAATATTTAAAATTTTAATTGTTCACATATTTTTCCTTTATCATTTTTTTCATTTACTTAGTCTCTCTTTATATATTCTCATTACAATATTATCATCTCAATTATGTTTACTTCCATACTTTATAACTATCATCTTAATTTTGTTTATTTCCATACTTTATAACTGTCACCTTATTTCCATACCTTATAATTGTCATCTTATTATCATTTTACATTTAATATTATTTATGTTCCCATAATTTATTACTGTCATATTATTATTATATACCTAACGCATTATTAAGTCTATAATTACATTGGTTGTTATCTTGTTTCTTTTAGCCCTGATGAAGGCCCACATTGTAGGCCGAAACGTCGGCACATAATTAAAATAACACTTAATTTAAATGTGTGTTTTTAATTTATGGCCGCACCCCCAACCATCTTCCTCGTCTAAAAGTTACTGTAGTGCATTTTTTTACGAAATTGATATTTCGATATATATATATATATATATATATATATATATATATATATATATATATATATATATATATATATATATATTCACATTATTTAGTTGTATTTTAATATTCTATTTGAAAACACGATTTATAAATGCAATTATTTTATAAGGGTACGAATAACACATTTAATATCGTTCTAAGTATTATTAATATACCGGAGGGGACTTTTATATGGGCATTAATCCCCCGCCCTCGCCCCTTGGTGCAATTTACCCCCGTATAGCCTTCAAAGGCGAAGTAGGGGTGGGAAAAAAAAAGTATTATTATTATAGTAACAAAAAATTTAGATATTAATGCAAAATTAATCAAATAAGTTGGTTTAATAATATCGTAGTGATAGATTTTCGCAATTCCTAGAATGGATAAGCACCTTTGGAAATCAACGTCTTAGTCATTGAATGAAAATGCGTCAGATGATTAAATTGATAACAAAAGAGAACTTACTTTATAAAGTTAAAAAATAAATTTATATATTTTTATCAGATACATATTTATTTCTATAATTTATATTAGCATACTAGATTACCCATATTAACCATCGTTTTCCTGTTCAAGAAGTTTTCAGAACATTCTTTTTCACTTCCGTTTCCCGTTCCTTATAATGCGGTCGGGCCTTCACTAGAGTGTAAATCATTTGCGAGAGGTACGGCGGGGAAAATAAAAGAGAAAAAGAGGAGGTTGTGAGACTGAATGGGACGGATGGATGACGGCTCAACCCTCCTGACGTTGACAAATACACGAAACCACTCTACGACCCTCCTAACTACAAAACACTAAATAGCCAACGTGTGCTGGTTCTGGGGGAAATTTATGATTTTCTTCATATATTGCACTTTTTTTCTTATTATTATTACTAAAACGGGTAAACCTCATTACGAAATAGAGGTTTTACATAATCCTTCTACGAAGATTTGATAAAAATTGGGTATGAATAATTCCCATTAACTTAAAGAGCGAGGTGTAGTTCCAGTACGCAGGTGGTGAAGTGACTAGCGTAACATCCTTCTTTGCCAAACATTAAGGGTTCGAACCCGGTAAATAGCCTTTGAAGTATTAAAAGGTCATGCTGTCCTTTTATTTATTTTTAATGAGTGATATTACAATACCAATTAGGATATTTATAATAGTGATCAATTATGACATTCATGATACGTTCATACAATATATAGGCAAACGTATATATATACCAAGGCCACACCATAAGAATTCACATAGGACTCAGCGGGCCCTGACACGTGTATTTCAGGTGAAAACTCGAGTTCGTAATTTTTAACAGACGCAATATTTCCCTTGTAAGTTCGAGTCATAGTCTCAGAGGGACTTTTTCTAGCATTAAATTAATAGGGGTATGTGGGATCCGTCAGCCAAATGGTGGCCACTTACAAAATTAGAGGTAGGGAGTGATGACCCTACACTACAAAATGCATCAAGTAACGTGAGTGTAATCCTAGGGCCTCAACGACCTGTCGCGCCACTAAAAAATTGTATACAATAAAGAATTAATAAAACATACCGCACTCAAATAAATAAAGCTATAGGGATCATGCAAAAAAATATTCCTCCTGTTATCCAAATATTTTAGGCTCAATATAATTAATAAAAAAGTTATTATCCTATCTTTAAATTAGGCCTATAATATGGTACGCTTGCCCTGTAGGCCTAACACATGCGCGACAAATTATAAGAAATTACAAATTTTGCAAAATAAATGTTTAAGGCTAGTTGGCAGTTATCCTATATAGAAGGAAATTTACCTATTACATTATTGTTTAAATGTGCCTAGCATTTCAACTATTATTTCTAAATTAACAATAGATTTTTTTAAATTTATGAGCAGATAGTAACCTGTGGTCATATGATTGTTATTTATCGTAACGCTGAATTAACTTATAAGGATTACAAACTAAAAGGCTTTAGGGGACCTAAAGCGTATTCGAATTCCAGTTTTCAATGAAAATACACATTTTAGGGTCTCTTGAGTCCAAATAACCAAGTCCCGCAAAAAGGTCTGTGTGTGTGAGTGTCCGTGGTAACTCCCAGGCGAAAACCATAAGTCCTATGAAACTGTAATTTCATATTTAAGACAAATATACGCCCGAAACGTTACAAAACCTTTTTCATCAAAATGAGCTTACCAGAAGAGCCACTTTATACTATGCATTTTGCACCTTTTTTCGATTTTCTCGAAAACGTTTCTGCAGATTTTGATTAAAGTCGCTATATCGATGTAAATTTGATAGGATTTAATATCATGTAGTTTTCATTCTGATTAAAATGGTCTGACAGGGCTTAAATGATTTTTTAAATTTCCGTCTACTAAAGTACCTTTAATTTATTCAAAGGGGAATACCACTCAATGTCGCGGTTGCTTTGGGGAACGATATAAGTAGAATTGACGAATTGATGTGCTTTCTTACGAAAATGGACTTTTACAAGCAGATTTGAAAATTGTATTTTACTATTATTATTATTTTTAAAATTATTATTATTTTATTTTCTAAATTAATTAATTAATTAATTTTTAACTTTATTTATCTACATACATATAAATATATAAATATATATATATATATATATATATATATATATATATATATTTATTTATTTATTTTTATTTTATTTTTTTTTTTTTTTTTGTAATTTAACCTGATATATGTTTGTCTTTTCTAATGCTGTTAAATTTTTTCTTACTAGTGATTATTCTTATTTGATTATTCTTATTAGTTAATGTTTTCAACTATTTGTTGTTATTGTTTTTTTAGTAAAACAATTGTTCATTATTTAACCTTAAATTAGTTTCTAAAAATGAGTGTCTGGCACTGATGACCGAGATGTTTTGTGCCAATAAAATATAACAACCAACCAACCAACCAACCTTTAATTTTGTAGATTCTATACAAATAACTAAATTATCTTGTTAGCATTGATAAATAACAGCTAAGTATGCAAGTTGTGTGAAATAAAAAAAATAATGCAGAAAACTGAAAAAAAAAATGTTAATGCAATTTTTTGTTTTTGAAGATAAATCAGTAATATACATGTATGATATACCGTTGGAAAGCTAAAGATTTTAGAAAAAAATATTATCTAATACACAAGAGCTTGTAAAAGTTAATAAAGAGTGATGGAAAGCCGATAAAACTAACTTATTAGTTTAGATAAAAATATAATAGATTTTTTGATAAAACAAAGAAATTTAATTTAATTAATTCCTTAATAGTTTTAATAATTTTTATCTCTAACTGTATTTGAAATTTTTGTAATCGATTTATAAAACTGAGGTAAGTGAAAATCGTGTGTTGCCCGCACCAGATTTTTCTCGATCGCAATACTTTCCCTCACTATGTAATAATGTATGTAGTTTAGTCTTCGTGCCTTTGACTTTTCCAAACCCTAGTTTTTTTTTTATATTTCGGCGCGACGTTACATTCGGCGCGACGTTCCATTCGGCGCGGAGCGATGGTAGATACTATCTGATGGACATAGACAGGCCCGCTGGTAGCGGATTACAGCCATGTAATGTCCCCAGACAAAATAGGGTCACGTCCCTCTCCCCTAAATGGAGCGATATTACGGGCCGTGCCAGCCCCAGGGTAAATGTCATCTCTATTGTATCTATTTTCTCTAATCTGTATTATCGATTATTGCCATTTTTAGAACATTTAATCGATTTAATAGTAGAGGTCATTGGAATAGCATCACCAATGTTTAATTTTTTATTGAATAAAATTTGAGAGAGAAATGCTTTGTTTTATCAAAATTACAACAAAACACAGCTGCCCAACTGTATTGGGTTGTTATCATACACAGCGTACTTATCAATCTTGATGTAATGTGATAGTGACTTGAAAAGTTATAAATTTACCATACATTCACTTACTTTATCAATAGATTTCTATGTTATGCCTTATAATATGTAATATAGTTTACAATTTAAAGCAACATATATGCAAAAAAGAAACAGATTTGAAAATGCACACCCAAAGAACCAACAGTATCAAAGAATCAATGACAAAATTTAAGCGAAAAGGTAAGACGAATAAATAAAAACATAAATAAATGAGGTTAGGTAGAAATCTCAACATAACTAATATCCATATAGGTGACGATGAATAATCCCCAGACAGTCCAATATTATATTCTCTGCCATAATGGACAATTCACCATTACCAACACCGAGTTCTTCTAGAAGGCTCCTTGTTCTTCTGGACACAGTCCCGCGAAATCCGAACCAGAGGCCTCTCACGGTGAACTCTCTTACATTTTTACATATACAATTTTTGTCTTTTTCTACTTATTTATATCATTCGCTTAGTGGAATAAAGAAATTAAAATAAATAAATAACGTTTCTTAGTTTTTGGTTACTACTACCACAATCACATCTTAAACAAGGCATTTTAGGCTTTTTGCTATCAGAAACATTAACATTGTGAGATTACGTGGAGTGGAACAACTTTCACGGAAAACAGCGGGACACAAATAAACATTGTTCATAGTTTTAAAAATTAATATAATAATTCATTTTATGTGAACACTTAAAATTATATTTTTTTCATTGATTTATATATGGTTATATTTAATTTTCAATATATAATATTTTTTATGTGTAATCAGCATTTTTTTAACACATGCAGTTATGTTTAATATTGGAAATATATTGATGAAAGATCTATGACCACGCCTGTGTGTGTGTATGTATATAGTATTGTTTGGTAAGTTCTCGGCTGTTGATAATTTAAGTTTCTATTGTTCTCAGGTTTCAGTCAATGAATAACAATTTTATTTATGCGACGTTTCGAGAATTTATTGTTCTCATAATCATGCCTTAACAGTGGAAAAACAAAAAACAGAACATTAAGATTATTATAAAATGATTAATATAGAAGGAGAAAAAGGCAAACATATTTCTTTATTAAATTTTTGTGTTTTTGAACACAAAAGCAGTAATAAAGATGTATAATATACTGTCGGAAAGGTAAAGATTTTAGAAAAAATATTATCTTATTCTCAACATTATAAAAGTTAACGGAGAGTAATGTAAATCCGATAAAAATAACTGATTCTTGTAGATAACAGTATAATAGGTTGTTTAATACAATACACGTTTTTATGGAGACTCATGTAATTAATTCTTACAATTTATTTCCATTTCAAAATGTATTTGAAAATTCTGTAATTGATTTTAATAACGGAAATAAGTGAAAGTCATGTGTAGTTCTCCCTAGTTTTTATATATACTTTTGTTGCTCCTTATATTTTCTTATAAGGAAAAGCCAAAAAAACATTTAAAAAAAAAAAAAAAAAAAAAAAAAGTAATGCCAGGGGTGAAGGGCGTAGCCTACCGAATTTCCAGCGTTACCTAACACTAACTCTAAATGGTTTGAAAAAACTTTTATTAGTCCTAAAAATGATCCTACTAATATTAAGCCTTCTATTACAGGATGCTTTAAAGAAATAAAAAATATATATAGATTATTTAATTTAAATAATATGATCTCAAAATTCAAATCTATTATGTCTGAGATAAAAAATACTGACGATAGTATGTCAAATTTTTTTTATTATAGTACAAGGCTTAATATCTATCTTTATTCGATTAATGGTTCATCAGTAGCTGACATTGAATAAATTTGACACTATTTATAATATATTCTATATATATTAAACTATCTAATTTTATGTATTACTCGTATCTCAGTATTGCACGGTTTAATGGTATGTAATCAGATTCGTGAATAAGATGAAATGACAATGGGCTGGTTATCTAATAAGGGAAAATGATAAAAACTGGGCTAAAATGTTGACTGAGTGGACCTCATTGTATTGGAAAAGGAACCGAGGCAGGCAAAGGTGGGTTGTCGAAATTAAAAAGGCAGAAGGAGTGCTATGGTCACGTAAAGCTAAGGACAGAGAATTTCGGAAGATGGAGATGAGCAAACTCTTCAACTCAAGTACGGGTAGTTACCGTTAAAGACTTTAAACTCCTGAAAAGGAAGGTTTATGTACATATATGTATATAAAGAAAGAAGAAAAAAAAGTTTTTAAATAAAAATGTATTATAAATGTTTATATGTACATCAATAAAGACTTATTATTATTATGTTTTCTTATGGTAGCTACAATGCCGGAAGATTCTTCTTTTTCTATAAAAAGCATCTCTGATTTTTTTTTTTTTTTTTTGTTCATTTATTTTACGCAGCTCAAGTTGCTGTGGCTGATCGGACGATGCTACAGTGGGAGTCCAAAATTCAAGATATCCAGGCTTATTTAGGATAGGGATCTTTAACGAGTACCTGACATCACACAGGATCGAGAGCATATCTTTACGTCTTTTCCTAGGACGTAAACATTTAACTCCTATTAAAAATCCTAGGGCAACCTATCCCAGGATATACAAGCCATTACACCAGAGGTGATCCCACTTTATGGAGTATCTCTAATAGATAAATCACCCTGCTGGGATATTCCAGGTTTGACTGAATAAGGATTTATCTTATCTTACCCCCATTGTTAAGTTATAATTAATTCTAAAAATTTTAACTCCTCGAGAACTTTGAGGTAAGAAAATATATATCTTTTCTTAATATTTCGTGTTGAAATTACATAATACAGCTATTAAATATGGTAATTGACAAATAGACTCGTAGAGAAGCCACCAATTGACATCACTCTGGTAAATATTCTAAACCCTTATATTCAAAACGTCCTCACAACATAATTTCTTCTCCATCCTACATATTATATTTCAGACCTATTTCCACTCTTCTTTAAGCCGTTTTAAAACCGGTCGTAAAAAGGTGCAAAATGCATAGTATAAAGTACCACTTTCGGTCCGCCGATTTTCGTAAAATCAGTTTCTGTAACATCTCGAGCGTATGAATGTGTCAAATGTATGATTTCAGTTTCGTACGACGTTTTGTTTTCATGCTTACCACACACACATAGACACATTTTTTCGTGACTTGGTTATTTGGACTCAGGGGACCTATAACCATATTTTTTTAAAGTAATTTTTTGTTTTTAAACATTTACTTGAGGTTTATATTATACCGTCGGAAAGCTAAAGATTTTAAATAAAATATTAACTCACACAAAAAGTTGGAGAAGGTAATTAGAGCGAGGGGAAAAGAGAATAAAACTAAATAATTGTCGTACATGATAATATAATAGATTATTTAATTATTGTTTTATGTTTCATAAGATTTACTTGTGGAATCCCCAGACGCTCCCATGTTTCTAGAAGGTATGACGAGTTGAATTGTTTGTATCCCTCTTTCCGTCAGCAGTACGTCCTAGGTGTCTGTCTCTTCCGATTTTTCAAAACGAAAAACCCTCCTTATATATTCCTGATATGCTTGGCACTTGATCCTTTGTCCATTTAGTAAACACGAGATCCTAAAACATAAACTTGTATATACCTTATCACAGATCCTTAAAAAAAATTCTTTGTCATTCGTGCTACCCTATTTAGGGATTCATTGCTTATATTCATTCACGATTAATTGCTTATATTCATTATCCACTTTTTAAGATAGTGACACTTCATTAGGTGACAATGAAAATAATACACTAAAGTAATGCACCCATAATCGTGCAAAGCATATACTATTGCATTATTTGTGTAATAAAAAAAAAAAAATTAGTATATATCCTTATAGCCAATAGTGTATTTATGTTAATTAGCTCAAATAGCTTAAATCAATAATTTGTTTAATAACGTCATATTTACATCCACTTCCTTATATATGAAATAAATAGTATAGGAAAGTATTGCGAAAGTGAAAATTTTCGAATTCCAATTTTCACAGAAAATACACATTTTAGGATCTACAGACGGCAGATGACCAAGTCCAGCGTTAAGGTCTATGAGTATGTGCTAAGCCTACCTAAAAAACTGAAAAGTTTTATTAAACTGAAATTGATTACTCCAGAAGTGCAAATTCCTGAGATGTTACAGCAAATTTTTCATCAAAATCAGTAAACCGAAAGGGCCACTTTATACAATGCAGTTTTGCACCTTTTTGCAATGTTCTCAAGAACGGGTATAACGATGTTATATCGGTGTAAAATCTAATAGGCTATAATTTCATGTATATTTCATTATGATTGAAATAGTCTGACTGGGCAAATGCAGAATTTTCTCCAAAGTGACTTTGATTTTTTAGATCCTGAAAAATTAACCATATTATCTTATTGGCATTGATAAAAACTGCTAAATATACATGTTAAATAAATTTGATAACCAACGAAAGAATAAAACAGCAATTTTTTTTTTTTTTTTTTTTAATACAAGAATAGTAATAGATATAATATTGGAAAGCTGAACATTTTAGATAAAATATTATCTTTTGCACAAAGATAAAATTCTCGTGTAACAATGTTAGATTACCATACTCCTCCGAAACGGCTTGACCGATTTTTATAAAATTTTATATGCACATTTTATAAAATGGGTCTGAGAATCGACTACTATCTATTTTTCATACACCTAAATGATAAGGGTTTTCCACCTCTAACATTATTTTTTAATTTGTTGGACAAAGTTGTTTTATTTTATTTTTTATAATGCTGAATTAAAAAATCTGGTGCGGGCAATGAAAGAATTTTCAAATACAGTTAGAGATAAAAATACGTGAAACTATTAAGGAATTAATCAAATTGAATTTCTATAGAAACATGTGTTTTA
This sequence comes from Piezodorus guildinii, assembly GCA_023052935.1. NCBI lineage: Eukaryota > Metazoa > Arthropoda > Insecta > Hemiptera > Pentatomidae > Piezodorus > Piezodorus guildinii. The sequence continues at coordinate 179,069,389 of CM041293.1, read as the reverse complement.
TTAAAAAATCTATTATATTATTATCTAAAATAAACAGTTAGTTTTATCTTCTTCTCATCACTCTCTATTAACATCTAAAAGCTTGTGTATGAGATGATATTTTTTCTAAAATCTTTAGCTTTCCAACGGTATATCATACATGTATATTACTGCTCTTATGTTCAAAAACGAAAAATTGCATTTAAAAAAATATTTTTTCTGTTTTCTCCTTTAGTTGGGTATCGAATTTATTCAATTTATATATTTCGGCTTTTAAGCCCTGTCAGAATATTTTTATCCAAATAAAACCTACATGATATTAAAGCCCATTAAATTTTACATCGATATAGCGAGTTTAATCAAAATCGTCGGAACCGTTTTCGAGAAAATCGAAAAAAGGTGCAAAATGCATGGTATAAAGTGCCTCTTCTGGTAAGCTCATTTTGATGAAAAAAGTTTTGTCACGTCTCGGGCGTATAGTTGTCTTAAATATGAAATTTCAGTTTCATAGGATTTTTCGCTTCCGCCCGGGAGTTACCACACACACACAGACCTTTTTGGGGGACTTGGTTATTTGGACTCAGGGGACCCTAAAACGTGTATTTCCGTTGAAAATTGGAATTCGATAATTTTCACGATTGCAATACTTACCCTTACTACATATAGTAAGTGAAAGTAAAAATGCAACCCTAAAATTTCACCCTTATATTTTTAACTGCCATTTTAGTAATTTTTTCATCCCGCTCGATAACTGATCAATTATCACTTGGTAAGCTATTCCTACCAGAGGTCTACCGGTGTCACATCTCAGCCAGCAAACAGCACGGAGTATGGATAGGACCGAAGCCGGTCTCCTGTTTCTTTCTAACAATAAGCCTTCTCTCACTCCCTCCACAGTATTCGGCCATTATTATTGTTTATGCATCAATCGTAGTAAAAACATTTACAGTTATCATTTTACTATCTCAGTGTAACTCATGTTTTTCACACGGACAATTATACGTGGCATGCTCTCGAGTGGGTAAACCATCCAGTATGTTTGTGTTAGCTAAAGATGGGCTAACAAAAAATATAGTTCACGATTTAGCATTAAGAGATTGATATTGTTTGTTAGTGTTTCTATCGTAATTAATTAATGATATATATAATTTTAAGGAATAAATTAAACAAATTAATGTTTGGTGTTTTGTTATTTTTATATTCCCTCATCATTCACAGCGCTCCATGCCTCTTTCACACATATATAACATCCTTACACACTTACAATAAGTTAGTTATTTTTTTGCTACACTAGAAATAATTTATATAGCAAAACAACGTTTGCTGGGTCAGCTAGTATTTTTATGTTATTTAATGATTCTTACGAGAATTAATTGAAGGATGAACAACGACTTAAGGTTTTCGAAAATAAGGTACTGCGTAAAATATTTGGTCCGAAGAGAGATGAGGCCACTGGGGAGTTTAGAAGGTTGCACAACGCGGAATTGCGGAACTTGTATCCTGTGAATATAATTGAGCTGATTGCATCGCGGAGGCTCAAATGGGCGAGTAAAGTTGTTGGGCTCGGTGAGGAGCGGATTCCGAGAAAGTTGGTATTCGCTGATCCGACTGGTAGGCGTCCGAAAGGTAGGCCGAAGCGTAGATGGGAGGATTGCGTTAAGACTGATCTCGGGGGCTTGGGCTTGAACGGTGAACATTGGACGAGTCTGTGTAAGCGGAATTTGGTGGTATCGGCATCAAACCTTCGGGTTCGCTAAGCCTATTATTATTATTATTTCGAAGCTTAATATTATTCTATTAATATTTTTTTTCAACTGGAAGTTTATTTAATAATTTTTTTTTTTGTCACTGAATAAATTATAAATTGGTTTAAACAACAGTGGTTAGTGAAATTTGTGTGTTTCCCACTCTAAAATTTTGTTACATAGTGTTTTTTTCCTAATGTTAAATTAAGGATGTAATTATTAATACCCTCGCTTATAAATACTACTTAACTGTAAAAAATGATAAGTGATACACCACAACATGTAATTAATAACACTCAGCCTTGTGGCAGTTTGTAAATTATAATTAATAAAATCTTTTATTCATCTATTAACTATTATATATTGTGATGTTCGGGACAAAGCGGTGATCCTCAAACCGCTTATAGACAATAGATAGGAGTGAATATATTGTTGGAATCGGCTAAAGTGAAGGGCACAAAGGTTTAGGCGAGGAGACAGGGATGTGATGTGCTCCAATTGGTACCAAGATTGATGTAGCCACCAACTTAACAACCCTCCAACAAACTCCAATCGTCTTCCACAGGCTTTGGAGATACATTGCCTGTGTAACCAGCGCTCCATCTACATAGCGTCAGGCCTAGTATTAATCTAATCCATCTATATCCTAGGATATTTATAACAGCTAAATGTACTAATTAATTATTAATAATAATAATAATCAATAAATAAAACTCGGTGGGCACAACACATACGTTTCACTTGCCTCTTCAATCAATTTAAGAACTTTTAAATAATGTTTGAAATGAAAAGAAAAAATCTGGCCGGCAGCACACGACTTTAACTTACCTTCGTTTAAAAAATCTATTAAAGAATTTCCAAATACAGTTAGAGATAAAAATTAGTGAAACTATTAAAACATTAACTGAATGGAATTTCTATAGATATATGTGTATTTAATAAAAAACCTATTATCTTATTATATAAAACACTCAGTTAGTTTTATCAGAATTTAATCACTATTTATTAACTTTTACAAGCTCGCGTCTAAGATAATATTTTTTTATAAAATCTTTAACTTTCCAATGGTATATTACACATCTATATTACTGTCCATACGTTTAAAAACATAAAATTTCATTTAAAAAATATTTTTGCAGTTTTCTCCTTTAGTTAGAAATCGAATTCGTTTAACTTATATATTTTACCTGTTTTATATCGTTGATATCCATAAATTATTTAAAAACTAGCTGAAATATTACATTTTGAAATCAGCTGTAGTGACATGATATTATCCTTTGAATTATTGCTTTTCATATTACTTAATGCCTATCAACAGCTATATAAACAGTTATGCCCTAATATTGTTTTTTGAATGTAATAAACCATTGTGTAATAATTTCCAGCGTTATTTTTTTTTTAATTTCAATAGAAACATGTGTTTTATTAAATAATGTATTATATTTTTATCAACAACAATCAGTTAGTTTTATTGGCTTTTCATCACTCTCCATTAACCTTTAAAATTCCGTATATTAGATAATATGATTTTCTAAAATCTTCAGCTATACAACGGTATATTATACATCTATATTACTATTCCTGAGTTCAAAAACACGTAAATTACATAAGAAATATGTTTGAACTTTTCTCCTTTAGTTGTTTATCAAATTCAAAAGAATTACGTTATGGAAGAATATGTTTTAGAATGTTTTGAAATTAAAACAATATGGACTTTCGGTAAGAAATTAAATTTTCAAACGGGCATTCTAAGGACTTGTGGTTACTTTAGATGAAATTGAATGCATTAATATGCACTATTTTTCTTTAATTTAGAGGGTATTTGCTGCTGTATTGATTAGATGGAGGGGTCTGTAACTACGGAGGGAAAATATTTTTTTTGTAACAATTGGTCTAAACTCATCACAGCCATTGACCGAGAACCACTACGAATCACTCTATGTACTGAACGATTTATTTTTTTAAAGATATTTTTTTTCTCAATATAACAACATTTTATTATTTACATTCTTCGTCCTCCTCCATTACCTTAGTATATTAAATACATATACCTCAGTGTCGCAAGCATGCCACAATCAAATTTTCTGATCTCCTGTGAGGTCCGAACATAACATTGGAATTTTACGTATTCTTCAGGAATTTAATTTTTCTACGTATTCAAAAATATAACACGCACTCCTTATCTATATCAGTTCCGATTAAACGAAAAATTACCTTTACATTCTCTAAATAACGGAAACAACCGTCTAAATTCCTGAACGAACCCCAAACAGACTTCTAAACTATTCGACCGCTGCTGTAGACAGGTTCCGAACTTCTCTTCGTTATCGAATTCCCTTCCTCATACCTTTATCACCCCGTTCAATATTTCGAGTTGAGTATCATTTGGGTAATTTCGCAATTATTTTAAGGGTTAATATATCATTTATTTCTTTTTAAAAAGTTAATACCGGTCATCTCTTCTCTCTATATATAAAATGATAACGCAATTTTGGTTTCCGCGAAATCCTTTCAAACCACAAGACGGATTCTGATACTGTTTACACCATAATTTAGAGCATATTTTCCAGAAGGTTCATAAGTAAAATACATTGCAATTTAGCTTATTTTTATGCGGGAAAAAATAAATTTTCTTTGACCAAGTCATCAAAAAATTATTCTTGAAGTATAAGTAGTACAGTAAAACTAGGTTTTGATCAAACAATTATAAAAAAAAAAAAAAAAAAAAAAAAAAAAAATGAAACCTGTCAGAAATTGTTCAGTACCCTCACCTTATTAAGTGCTAAATAGCCGTTGAGTATTTGTAGAAACAATAATACGTACCGAATCATAACTAAGTTGTTAACATAAATGTCAAGTTGTTATGAATCTATAAACTAGCATTGTTATTAATTATTTCAAATTTGGTACTATTTCAGAAAACAGATTTTTCAATTTAAACTTAAGAGGATTGATATAGAAACTTAATTTAAATTTCAAAATGTATTTTAAATTGTTCATTTAGAATAAAAAAAATCTGGTGCTGGCAACACATGACTTTCACTTACATCGACAGTTAAAATCAATTTAGAAACTATTAACTATACTTCAATTTGAAAAATATTTTGAGTTTATTTTTAAAAAACGTATATTCATTTTCGTTGGAAACATATGATTTAGATTAAATAATATAACCATTAAATTGTTAATCAGTAAGAAGTTTAATCTCTATCCATCACTTTACGACTTTGTGTATAACATAATGTTTAATGATCCTATTAAATTTTACATTGATGCCGTTTTCAAGAAAATCGTAAAAACATGCAAAATACGAGGTATGAAGTTTCTCTTCTGGTTAGCTGATTTTGATTAAAAAGTTATTGTAACATCTGGAGCGTATATTTATATTAAATATGAAATTTCAGTTTTATGAGACTTTTCGGTTACGCGCTGAAATGATCTCACACATATACAGACATTTTATTAGGTAGAACCGGATAATGAGGAAGTACGTAGTAGGCAGGAATTTACAGAGTCCCTATTAGAATTAAATCTGGAAAGGCAAAATTTAAACGAATAAACAAATAATAATAAAGTTATAACAGAAGTTAAAATGAATAGCAGAAGAAGAAGAAGAAGTACATATTTTGAAAGTTGTTTTGATAAGAAGACAATGAGAGATGGCTCGAATCGACAGCTGCTTGTCAACTCAGCAATATCTTGAAGGCCATGACGGCTGTCGTCCTCCAACTTTCAAATTGAATCAGAATCCAATCGTTACTAACTCCAAATATGTATCAAAAGGGTGAAAATTATTACCTATGTCGACAATGTCGAATCAATTCCAATATATTAATTACATAATTAAAACACAATCTTCAAACAAAATTCTCACATTAACATTTCAGATTATTTACGATTTTCTCAAAAACGATTTCACAGTGTATGAATTTAAAGGCTTACACAAGTATAAGTAACAATTGTATAAGTAAATTGTGTTATAATAATAACAGGCCTGGCGATGCCGATACCACCAAATTCAGCCTACACAGACTCGTCCAATGTTCACCCAACCCTCCCATCGACGCTTCGGTCTACCTTTCGGACGTCTATCAGTCGGATCAGCGAATACCAACTTTCTCAGAATCTGTTCCTCATCGAGCCCAACAACTTTACTCGCCCATTTGAGTCTCTGCAATGCAATCAACTCAATTATATTCACACTATACAAGTTCCGCAATTCCGCGTTGTGCAACCTTCTAAACTCCCCAGTGGCCTCATCTCTCTTCGGACCAAATATTTTACGTTGTTTATCCTTCAAAGTAAGCGGCTACGTTTTACATCCGTAAAGAACCGTCGAAAGAATAATAGTTTTATAAATTCTAATCTTTAAGTTTTTAGATAAAAGCCGCGAACTAAGTAACTTAGTAACTGAATAATACGCATTTCCCGCCTTTAACCGGGACTTTATTTCTTCCTGGATTTCATTTTTTCTTGTTATTATTGAACCTAAATACTTGAATTTCTCTACGCGTTCAAAAGTATGCCCTGATACATCAATATCACCAAGATCGCCACCGTTTCTGCTACTAATCATATATTTCGTCTTTCCGTATTTAATTCGAGTCCTATTTCTTTACCGATTTTTATTAACACACTTGTATTTAGTTGTACGGTTTCCGTGTCTTCACATATCAGTACCAGATCATTGGCATACCCCAAAACCGGAACTTGTCACCCATATTCAAACCTTTCTCGATACACATCACCTTTTCTATGACGTATAATTATTTTGAAAAAATAAACCTTTGTGTAATAATTTGCAGCGTTTTATGGTTTGATTGATTTTTAAAAACCAATATTAAATACAAAACTGTATTTTATTGAATTTTACAACTGTATATTAACATAAATACAATAATTAAAAGTATTGAATTATAATAAAGGGCGTAAAAGGCTTGTGAAGAAACTACCCAGCGGCAGTACTTCGATGTTTATTTAAGTAAGTAGATCCCGAGGCATCTTTTATTCAATATCGCCTCGGAGGATTGTCAGGAATATGTGAGGTTGATAGGTTGCTGACAAGAGGGTTTATATGGGGGAGGGGGAGTTTGGAATTAAAAGTGGTATATCTGGTACGTGAAAGGTCTGTAACAAATGGAATATTAAGGTAGTTATGGATGATTTTATTTGTGACGAAATAAGAAGCATTTAGGATTTTGGATTGTAAGGATTTGATGCGGGAGGAATTAGATGGCTTAGTAGACCCCCAAAGCTTGATTTCATATGTCCAGATGGGTTTGATGACGGTAACATAAATGAGCTTTTTGTAATGAATTAGAAGTTTTAAACGTTTGTCAAAGAAGTGTTGTAGTAATCGGTATCTACAGGCAGTTTCTTGTAGTTTTTGTCTCGTGTGAGGATTCTCTAAAATTTAAGGCATTTTGTTTTGTTTTATTAAATAATAGCAACCATTTTTCACATAGTGAGATCTATAATCAGAAAATTTAACGATGAGGTGGATTAATTTGAGGTCACCTGTGGTGTAGTTGCTAGCTCCTTCTATTACCAAGGTCGTGGGTTCGAACCTAGCAGATAGCCTCAGGATTTTTATACGGTGTGAAAAACATCCTTGTGTCGCCGTCTTGTAGAGAGACGTAGTATGTTGGTTCTAACAGAATTTAGCGATTAGTAACTTAGCTAATTTCAGGGAAAATTAACCAATTTAATAGCTAAATATTAATTTTATTTTTGCCAGTACTATGTTTCGGCCAATACTTTTCGAAGGCAGCGGTGACTCCGAAATTGTATTAATAAATATATTAATTTTCGGTTATTATTTTATAAATCTATTGGATATCTTTTCCTAAGGTATCATGTTTATCAACCCATTATTGGGATCAGGTAGCATAAAGGAAAATAAATTAATTAAGTTAGATTTATTTATTTTATTTTATTAGATAATAATTTTATTAAATTAATAAAACAGAACATTTACATCTCCTTTATAGACTTCAAAAAAGCCTATGATTCAATAGGCAGAGAAGTATTGCTAGAAACCTTGAGGGAATATGGAGTGCACGAAAAAACAACAAGCCTGATAAAACTGACTTTGAACAATACCATCTCAAAAGTAAAATTCCAGGGATTATTAAGTAAACCATTCCAAATAAGCACAGGGCTTAGACAAGTTGACGGCTTGTCACCGGTTATATTTAATGTTGTGCTGGATAAGATAATGAGGATCTTCTGGGAAAATGATGATGCAGGTGTAGTAATTGGAACAAAAAATAACAATGTGAGAGTAAAGTGTCTGGCCTTTGCAGATGATCTAGCCCTGCTAGCGGAAACAGAGGAGGAAGCTATAAAACAGATAAACACAGTAAAAGAAATAGCTGAGAAAACAGGTCTCCAAATCTCCTACGAAAAGATGGAGATGATGACAACAAATGCAAGGTATGACAAAATTTTGGCTACAAAATATAGACAAATAAAAGTGACCAAAAAGTTCAAATACCTAAGAGAGATAATATGCAACAACGGGATAGATAAAGCAGGCCTTAAAGAAAGATTAGCTAAACTAGAAAGACTGTACTTTGCAACTAGAAGAATGTACAGTAAGAAAAGTTTATCCTCCAATAAGGTTAAAAATCAAGAAAATAGACTGCTTAGATAGAGAGCATTTCGGGAAGAAAATAAAAGAACTTGGGGTTCTTACAGGAAAAACAAAGAAACAGGTAAGAAAATGGACAAAGGAAGAACGGGAGGAACAGTCCAGGATGATGAATGAATATTGGAGAAAAAGGAAGATGAAAGATGTGAAGAAGACAAAATGATATTCACGTGGTCCTTGATGGCCAATTAGTGCAGAAAAAAAAAAAAGAATAGAACATATTATTATACATAAAAATACACAATGAGGTATTGTTCATCATCGAGAATACTGACATTTGTTTACATTTACCACATAACTGCAAAAAGTTTTGGACATAACTGGAAAATTCTTCCCTGGCTTGACTCCCGTCTTCCTTCGTCCGTGGCTGGACTTCCGCTTCCTATTCTGCTCGGGCTAAGACTCCTCAAGAAGAGGGCTATCTCTGTTCCAGCAGTGGAGGGCTGTATTTTTAGCATAGACCTTGTAAGAACCCTTCCTGCTTCTAGCCCGGAAACTGTTCTATTTTAAAGGATTCAAAATCATTTCTTTTCCTCCCAGTGTCCTCGATACATAGCTGCAGTGCGGTCAAAAGTCAACCGTAAGTCAAAATAAACGACTACTAAAGCATTTAAGTATATTAGAACTAAATTAATTTACCAACCCTCCACGGGTGGTTAATTTTTGTAATGAAGAAGTTATTAAAATTAAACTCCGATTAGTCGCTTAAACTCTAAAATATGAAGTTTTAAAGCGAATTTATGGACTATTTTTTTCTTTATCATAAAAGGTACTTAAGTGAATATCTCCCTTAACGGGGAAGAAATATATTCAAATTTAATCTGAAAGTAGTAAGGAGAGACTTAACCTTTTTTTTTCCGCTAAGAGGGGATGAGATTTATAGGCGAGCCGTGTAGGGAGGAGGCCGGACCCAGGGGCTATCTTAGAGTAAGGACCTACCTCCGGGGATAAATTTGCATTAAACCCGGATTAGCCGAACTGGGATCTGGGAAGGGCTGTTTCATAATAAGGGGTGGTGTTGAACCGGATCAAGGTGTCGGTCCTGATCCACGGTCACTGGTCAACCTTTAGTCTTTTTTCCAGGGCTTTCCCTGGCCGAGGGAGAATCCTCGAGTTGAAAGATTGGTAAAATAATTAACTTTCAGTCGGGTGAATTAATCTATGGAATGAAGTGACAGATTTTTTTTGTTTGGGTTTTAGTTTCAAAGGAAGAGTTTCCTCGATGAAAAGTGGAGGGCTCTTCAGTTTTCCTCATTCCCTATTAATCACATAAAGCCAGTTCCGGTTATTCTTTCGTGCGCTTTGAGTCTCTGTTAGGGATGCAATAATCTGACAGATGTCCCGTTTGTATGTTGTATACATGGTCCTTCGTAATTCCACTGCACTATTTCAGATATGTGTTCGCTAACACAAAATAAAGAAAAAAGTTTATATAAACATATATCTCATTTATCAAACAAATATCAAAGGTTAAAGATTTATTATTCATTTAATACATAAAAGAATGACTGTACAACGTTTAAAGTGTTTCATACTAAATATATGGTTCTAATCACCTGATAAACAAATTAACGATAAGCAATGTCTGTAGTTGCCCATCTGTTTGTCTAGTTCTGTATGTTTTTGTGTATCATCGCTGTATTTATAATCATGTATCAAGTTCTTTGTGTTTTTGTGTAAGGGACTTGTGGGGAAGTGTTTTTGTGTTTCTGTGACACAGTTCTATTTATGATTATCATGGGAGACTCCAATAAGGAAGCCCGTGGCTGAGTGGCTAGCGCGCTAGTCTCTCACGGTATAGGTTGTGAGTTCGAAACCCAGTCCCGGCGGGGCTTTTATAAGCATAAGATTAAATGGGGATTCAATCACAGCCTCTCCCCCGGGTATGTTAGACCCATCAGCCAAATAGTAGCTACACACACAATTAGGTGTAGGGAGTGATGACCCTACACAACAAAATGCGTCAATAAACGTGAGTGTAATCTACCAGGAGATTACCATCTAGGGCCTACACGGCCTGTCGTGCCGATGGAAAAAAAAAAATGGGTGACTCCATACATTTATTCACTTTTGCAGTTCTTCGGTCAGGCAATTCTATGTGCGTACGTTAAAATAACGTTTCTACGTGCCTCATCATAAGTTAAAATCACGTCTGTTTATTCTACAAAAGTGAATAAAATTAAGGTCTTTCTCAAGATAATCATAAATGGAACTGTGTCACTGTATTCACTCACAATAAAACACCCATAATTAGACAAACAGATGAGCAACTACTGTCATAACATATCGTTTATTTGTTTATCAGGTGGTTAAAACCTGTTATCAAGTATTAACATAATAAACTTTGTGAACAGGAATACTTTTCATATGTATTTATTCACGTTTATTTCATTACATATAATTTTTACATCCTTTTTAATATAACTTTCTTCTGTGTTTGAGGACATAATTTCAGGCACATGTAATTATGTTATGTTACCTACTAGTTTTTATGATTTATTTCTGTTATATGCTCTTGACCAATAACTTTAGGAAGAACGAAAGTTACTGTCAGATCTGCTGAACAATCATATCTTATATACACAGTTTCAATTTGTATACGTGGTATAGTTTCATTAAATTTCATAAAATATTAAAGGGTGACACGAGTTACACATAAAATGAAATTGTACTACACGTGGGAAATTTCTTTACATTTTTCTAGGAATCTGAAGTTTGGTTTGCATCATCAGAAAATAAAAAGGAAATTATTTATTTTCTCATTATTTTATCACTTAGATTAATCTAGGATTTAAAATGAATTAATAACTCAAATAAAAAATAGAATAAAGCATTATTATAAAGCTGTTTGTGTAAAGGAAGTATCAAGTATATCAATTACCTAACAAAGTTAAATTTGTATTTTAATTTTCAATACTATCAGCCATTGAAGAATGGTGTCAAAACTGGAGAATCAAAATAAATCCTAATAAATCCCATCAAATCACCTTCACTCTACGTCGAAAGCCTATGACTTCATGCCCCACCGTATCCTTTAACAATATCCTACTTACTCCTGTTGAACAGATTCGGTACTTAGGACTCCACCTCGACAAACGCCTAACATGGAATCCTCATACTAGACTGAAACGACAGGAAACTGCTCGTAGATACAGATTACTACAACACTTACTTGACAAACGCTCAAAACTTCCTACTTACTACAAAAAACTCATTTATATCACAATTATCAGGCCTATTTGGACCTATGGCATTGAGCTATGGGGGTCTACTAAACCATCGAATTCCTCTCGCATCCAATCCTTGCCGTCCAAAATCCTTCGTAAAATCCTTAATGCTCCTTACTTTGTTACTAATAAAATCATCCATAAAGACCTAAATATCCCATTAGTTGAAGACTTGGCCCGTTACAGATATACCTCTTTTCATTCCAAACTCCCTGCCCACTCAAACCCGCTTATCCGAGACCTCTCCTCCATATCTATTCCCGACAACCCACCGAGGCGCCTTAAAAGAAGATGGCCAAGAGACCTTCTAACATAAGACATTGGAGTGCTACCAATGGGTAGTTTCTTCTCAGGACTATCATGTGTACTAATCATATATAAAGCCTATTTACTTGTTGTATTTATTTAATACAGTTGTAAATTTCTTTAAATAAATAAATAAAAAAAAAAAAAAAATTTCAATACCTGTACTGTATGTTTGTGGCTATTCTGCCCTAGCTCGGTCTCCACTGGCTTACACCAGTGAAGCGCTGAGTGTGAGGCGCTGGGATCTCTTGGATTCGGCTTCTCCCCCCACTTGTGGAGGGAGCAACGGAGTCTAGGATCCCTTTAGCAGATTGTATATATATATATATTATATAGTTAAGTTTGCTTGTATGATTTTTATTTATTTCCCAACTTGTATTTATCTCTACTACAGGTTGTTGTTTTGATTTGTTTCTTGTTCTTTTTTTGTTTTTATTAATTGTTATTTTTTTTTTGTATATATTTGAATTTATTTATTTCCGATTTCATGTAATTTGAATTTATCATTATTTTCTGTATATATGGTATGAATGTGTATTACATCACTATTACTACTGTTCATCATGTAACAAATTGTAATATTTCTCAATAAATGAAAAAAAAAAAAAAAATTCAATACCTTCCAAGCACATATTATTTGATATTACAATATTATGTCTATGACCGCTTCTCTCTGTCCGACAGTGTTCCGAGGCCTCATAAATAAAGCCAGTCTCTGTAGGGGTTTCCCAAGGTTCTATCCTGGCCCCACTTCTGTACTTAATATACGCATATGACTTACCGACAAATGAAAACATCTTAACTGCGACATATGCTGACGACACTGATGTCATTACAAGAAGCACAGACCCCATACAGGCCAGTATAACATTAAAGTACCACTTAGACAACGTACAGAACTGGTGTAAGAAATGGAAGTTAAAAATTAATTATGACAAGTCACAACATGTTACATTTACCTTTAGACGCGGAACCTGCCCTCCAGTTTATATGGACAATCACCCAATACCACAATCAAATACAGTAACGTACCTAGGACTTATTTTTAACAAGAGGTTGACATGGGTTCCACACCTCAAGACAAAACGCTAAACTTCGGACTAAGACTTTTATATTCGATACTTCTAAATCATCCATCAGACAGAAACTTAACGTATACACTTATTTGTTAAGACCAATATGTACTTACGCTTGCCAAATATACAGACCTGCTAAAAAGACACACATACGAAAAATACAAATCTTTCAATCGCAATTTTTAAGACTGGCAACGAACTCACTACAATATGTTTCAAACGATACCCTTCATACTGACTTACGTATTCCAACTACAGCAAACCACATTCGAACAACTTGCAAACGATTTTATGACAAACTAAATGGACACATAAACCTACTTGTGCAAGACATGGCTACAACTGACATACCAGACAGAACTCAGCGTAAGTTAAAAAGGAGTTGGATGAGGGACCTCCTGACTTGAAAATATAGTTCTGCTTAATGTCAGGAGGATGCACCACTGAGTGCTGTCTCCTCCCTCATGCCTGCCCACGCCAAGATTTTTTATTTTAGCACATTTGCTTATTGTAATTTTTTTACAGGTGCGAATAAAATGTTAAGTGAAAAAAAAAAAGGAAAAAAAAATTTTAATACAATTTTATTTGTTCAGTTTTGTAAAATATTAACGTGTTATTTAGTAGTTATATATGTTCATTCATTCTTTTTTAATTGTTACAGGTAAGAAAGTTATTTGGTGTATACTCCTGGCCCTTATAGAATTTGAGGTATGTGCTAATCTTTTAATATAAGCAACTACTGATAAATGTATTGAATTAATAAATGAATTTATTACATAAATAAATATCGAAATATTTTTTCAAAAAAAAAAAAAAAAAAAAAAAGTATGGAGCTCTATTATCGGACCACTATGATGTAAAAACAAAAACATATTATGGATACCGTTATTATCTAGATCTACATAAAATGACACGCTAAACAAAAATAAAAAATGCATACTTATGAATGTGTATAAAATCTACTTATCTTTTTCTGTGCACATCTTTGAACATGGTGGAGTGATATATATTGTGATTATAAATCTAATTAAGGTTAAACAAATAAAAACCGTATCCGACGATAATCTACTTTATTGTTTAGAAAGATTATAAAACATATGTTGAATAATTTTCAGATATACATAACTCCTTGAAAAATGTTTAAGATAAGATCTGACATGCGTTTAACTTAACTTTCACATCTAGATTATAAATCTCAACTCCGGGACGAAACAAACGACTAATCTGCTACATTTCTTACAGCAGTTTGGACATTTTCTAATTATAATCTATATGTTTTTTGGGAGCCCGTGGCTGAGTGGCTAGCGCGCTAGTTTCTCATGCTAAAGGTTGTGAGTTCGAATCCAAGTCCCGGCGGGGCTTTTTCAAGTATTTAATTAATGGGTTTCTGGACATAGCTCAAGCTTTTGACCGGGTGCGGCACCCGGGACTGCTCTTTAAGCTCAAAACCCATTTACCTCAATCCTTATACCTAATCCTCCGATCCTATTTATCCAACCGCTCCTTCCGAGTTCGCTGTGGTTCCGAATTTTCCGAACAATATACTGTTGAGGCCGGTGTTCCTCAAGGCAGCGTCTTAGGACCCGTCCTCTACATCCTCTTCACCGCCGATATCCCTACCGACCCCAATACCTTTCTGGCAACATTTGCTGATGACACAGCCATTTTATCATCCAATTCCGATCCTGAAGCAGCATCGCTAAATCTCCAAAAGCACCTTTCCCTTGTCGAAGACTGGTGCAATGCTTGGCGCATTAAGGTGAACGAAAGCAAATGCACTCACGTCACATTTACCCTTCGACGCAAATCCTGTCCAACGGTTAATTTCAATTCCATACCGCTTCCTTCCTCAGACACAGTCCGGTATCTCGGCTTTTTACTAGACAAAAGACTGACGTGGAACCCACATACAAGACTAAAAAGAAAAGAACTCAACCGCAGATTCGGCCAGTTATACAGACTACTAAACAGAAAATCTCATCTTACAGTTGACAACAAATTACTAATATACAAGACAGTACTGAAACCTATATGGACCTACGGACTTGAACTGTGGGGGACAGCTAAACATTCTAACATTAAACGCATCCAATCCTTCCAATCCAAAGTCCTCCGAACAATAGTTAATGCTCCTTATTACGTTACCAACTGTACCCTACACCATGACCTTAATATTCCATTTGTTTTAGACCTGGTACCATCCAAATTTTCCAAATTTCATCAGAACCTTAGTCATCATCCTAACCCTCTAGCACAATCCCTATCCAGCACCACCCATCCCTACAATCCTCCTCGAAGATTGAAACGGCAGTGGCCACGAGACCTATTGTAAACATTTAAACTGGAGTTCTGACAATGGTCAGATCCTCCACTCATGTACGGTATGTTTGTGGCTACAGCGCCCTAACCCAGCCTCCACTGGCTCAGACCAGTGATGCGGCTGAGATAGAGGTGCTGGGATCTCTTGGATTCCGCTTTTTCCTCCACAAGTGGAGGAAAAAGCGCTTGCTGGGGTCCCTTTAGCAATTGTATATATTGTATATAGTTATGATTGTGTGTAAGATGTTTATTTATTTGCCAACTTTTTATTTATCTCAATAATAGGTTTATGTTTCGATTTGTTTTGTTTTTTATTTATTATTATTATTTTATTGTATATATTTGAATTTATGTTATATTTTATGAAAGTTGACCATTATTATTATTTTCTGTATATATAGTATGAATGTGGTATCTTATCAATATTATTATTGTTCATTTTGTAACAAATTGTAATATATCTCAATAAAAAAAGAAAAAAAAAAAAAAAAAAAAAAAAAAAAAAAAAAATTAATGGGGATTCACTCACAGCCTCTCCCCTGGTTATGTGAGACTAGGGATTGCAATCCGGTGTCATTTTCAATCCTGCCGGATCCGGTTCCAAATTTCATCAATCCAGACGGATCCTGCCGGATCCGGATGGCTCGACAAAATTAGGTTGATTTTTACTTTTTGGTTCAAGATCAACTGTTAGTGAGTTATTCGAGTATAATTGTAGTCATAATAGGAAGTTTATAAAATAAAAGTTATGTTAGGATTAGATATGGAGCAAAAAATTAAAGTTTAGTAATGTAGGTGACTACTAAAATTTTAATAGCTATTGAAACAGTCGGCTATTTATTACCATTTGCTGAAAATTAAGACTATTTGTTTTCTACCACCCTTTTTCCAAAATCAAAATCGATTTTTGATAATATATACTAAAGTTATTAGTACTTACATACTATTTGAAAAATAAATATTGTCAGTAGAATAATTTGAAGATTTATTCTTATAATTCAAACTCATTGTGATAATTATGCCATTCATATTCATCAAAATATGATGATGTCTATCATAAATATAAGACTTGTTTGTGATTGTTAGCATTCTCAAATAATTTAAGATTATTATTATCACAACTCCCATCTGAGTTAATTACGGTAGGATAATTATATTAGATTTTATAAAGCAACTTAATAAATTAATTGAGCTACCGGATAAAGTGAAGTATGGAAACACGTGAGCAGTAACATAGCTCAGTCTTCCTAGATTTCAATAGATTTGTAAGCAGTTTTTCATATAATTCAGTACATTAAAACTTGAGTGAGTCAGTACTTGAGTGAGCAATTTCTAAAAAAAAAATATTAGAGTTGTTTTAGAAGTTCCTCTACAGCCAGCTTATAGAACGCTATAGCTCGCGTATGTTTAAGATAATAATATCTGTTTACTTACATTTAGGTGAAGCACCGACAAAACAAAAACACATGTATTGTCTCGCGAAAGGCGAACGAATGATGCAGAACTGAACGGATGGCATGAAGTAATTTGGCGTCGAACGACACCACCACACATGTACAACAAATGTAACGCATTTAAAGTACTTTTTTTTTTTATTAAACTACACTAGTTTTGGCCAATTATTGCTATAATCGGATCCGGTTAACGTATGATGATGCCGGATCCGCCGGATTACCGGATCTGGTTTTCCGGATTGCAATCTCTATGTGAGACCCGTCAGCCAAATGGAGGCCGCTCACAAAATTAGGCATAGGGAGAGGGATGACCCTTCACAACAAAATGCATCGATAAACGTGAATGTAGTCTCCCAGGTAATTAAACCGCGAGGTCTAGGGCCTACACGGCCTGTCGCGCAACTATAAAGAAAAATTAAGAAAGAGTCTGTATATAATAATTTGAGATTGTGTATAAATTTATTAGTATTTATAACTGTATAATAAAATACATTTAGTAAATGTGATACAAGATATACTGTCATAATTTGCATGTATGGATACTAACCATTGGCAGCTCCCTAAGGATTAACTAGACTAGAAGATATCGGGGCCATCTTCTTTTCTAGAAGAGAGTGGGAATGGAGTTTGTTATGAAAGGAGTGGTACGCCAGGTCAGCAGCATAGGGAACATTAAGGTCTTTATGGATGAGTTTATTTGTGACAAATTAAGAAGCAATTGATGGTTAAGTAGAGCCCCAAATCTCTACTCCGTACGTCCATACTGGTCTCATGATAGTCATGTAGATGAGCCTTTTGTACTTAAGTGGGAGGTTAGAGCGATTGTCCTCTTAGTGTTAAAGTAGTCGAAAACTTCGGGCAGTTTCTTGTCGTTTCAGTCTTGTATGAGGGTTCCAAGTAAGACGTTTGTCGAGGTGCAGGCCTAGGTATCAGACCTGTTCAATTGGGACAAGAGGGGTGTTATTAAATGGTACTGTTGGGCAGGTTGTCGACGAAGAGTAAAGGTTATTTGGTGGGATTTATTGGAATTTATTTTTATTCCATATTTCTGACACCATACTTTTAGGTCTCTGATGTGGGGTTGAAGAGTTTGGGAGGCAAATGTTGGATCGTTGTTGACTGATAACACACAAGTCTCAGCAGCATAAGTAGAAAGGATGGGATGGGATACTACCATCTGTATAAACTGTGTAAAGGATGGGTCCTGAAATACTCCCTTGAGGAACACCAGCATGTTGATTAAATAGGAATGAACAGGAGGTATTGTGATTTACATTTAACTACCTATCCTTGAGGTAGGATTGGATAATGAGGAAGTATGTAGGAGGGAGGAATGTACAGAGTTTGTAAAGCAGTCCTGTGTACCACACTGTATATAAGGCAAATTGGCTAAGATTTGAACCTTACTCGCAATCCCCAACCATTATTGAAGAATAAATATAAGAATGTTAAAAGAAGATACTGTTCCTAAATAACCTAATTGAATTAATATAATCTTCATAATTGGATAATCTAAAAATTCTTTAACATTCTATTATTATGCAGATGTATTTAAAAATAATTTAATTGATTTTGAAAACAAAGGTAAGCAAAAGTCGTTTGTTGGGCGCACAAGGTTTTTTTAAGTGCTCATTCAACAAAAAAAAAAAAAAAGGTTTAGTAAATTAAATTAAATCACATAAATAGTGGGTTGTATTTCTTGATATCGTGAATCTCAGAATGACAGTTTATTTTTCTTAAGGGAACTGTTATAACAAAATATAAAACAAAGTTTTAGTAAGGCAAGAAGGGAAGCGAAGGAAAGACATAAAATTCTTGGAGGGTTCTACGTCTAGGGCTAGAACCTTCATCTAGGACCTTCCACTATGACCTTTCTCTAGGACCTCAATCCTTTATCCTAGCAGAGGATTCACTGCCGTGTCATCAAATTTTTTTTATTACATATATCAGATTGCTGTTCAAGAAGCTAAAAAGGAATGTAAACTTTTCTCATATAAAATTATACAATGGAATAAAATAGCAAAATGTATTTCACTATAAAATGGAATTGTGAATGACCTACCGATTGGTTGAACTTGATGAAATTCTATGATAGGAGATCCCGTAGTCATCGTTATTACAGAATGGTAGAAGGTTTCATCCTATTTAGACACGAGGCTTCTGGTTATAAGCATCCACTTACACTAGGTAATTGCACATTTTTAAAGTTAATTATTATTGTTTCATATTTATCTTTTTTTTTTTATTTCAATTGAATTGGTACACTGATGAGCATAGTATTAGCATCAGCTGATTACTTTTACGAGGCATGTTTTTTAAGTAAGTACCGTTTTGGAATAAAAAAAAGACTTGCAAAGATTTTATTTAATTTACACGAAAGCCTGTACCTTAATATACTTTTCTACATAATTTCCATGAATTTTGAGGCACTTGTCATAACGCGGCACCAGCTTTTGAATACCCCCCTCAAAAAATTCTGCCGCCTGACTTGTTAACCACTGCATCAAAAATGTTTTGACTTCGTTTTCGTCTTGAAGACGCCGACCGCCCAGGTGTTTCTTCACCTTCATTGTGGTACCGCTCTAGGAAAGTCAATGCACTGCCTAAACGTTGGGTTTTGTGCAAATCCGTCAACATTTTTGGAACCCTACGTGAACACAATTTCCGGTAATTCAAGTTCTCGGTCACAATGCGATACAAAACACTACGAGAATATTGAGGACAGCAGTTGGACAATGATGTAATTGTAAAGCGTCTGTTTTCTCTCACCTTTTCGTCCACTTTCTGCACCAAATATTCATTAACGACCAAAGGACGCCCACTCCGTTCTTCATCTGCACATTTGTGCGGCCATCTTTAAATGCTCTCACCCATTTCCTTACTATTCCATCACTCATAATGTTTTGTCCGTAAACTTCAACGATCCCACAATGAATATCGATCGGTTTTACTTTAGCACTAAGAAATCGTATAACAGCCCGTACTTCACAATCAGCAGGACTCACGATTGTCGGAGGCATCTTAAACACTCAGTAAACAACGTATACAATGAAGAATCTGATGAAAATTATGTAGAAAAGTATATTAAGGTACAGGTTTTCATGTAAAAATAAAATTATTGCGATATCTTTGCACGTCGTTTTTTTATTTCCAAAACGGTACTTGCTTAAAAAACATGCCTCGTATATTTCATTTCTATAGTGGAATTATTTTTATCGTTATTTTATTTTCATGTTTTATTTGTAAATTTTTATATTATTTGATATACTTTTAGGAATTTAACTTTAATCTTATATATTTTTAACAATTTTAACTCCATACATTTTATTTTTTTCATTAGATATTTTTTTGGTATTGTTACATAATTTTCATGATAAAATTGTTAGATGGATTATTATTTTTGATTGTGACAATATTTTTTACTTGCAGATAAATTAGTTCCTTTGCACCTGAAGATAGCATTTTATCCGAAACTTCGTGCTTTTATTTTTAATAAAAGAATGGTGAAGTATAAATCCGCCTCCAATTTTATTCGGTAGAAGGTTTATTTAAAATAATTAAAGACGAAATATTGCATATTAGATTATGGTGGGCTGTGAGTACCTTCAAAGAAAATAATAGTTTATAATAGTATAATATGACCGTCAGAAGCTATATAACATCATGATTGAACAGGGAATACCTAGAAAGTTAGTAAACCTAGTAGAGATGTGTTTGTCGGAAACATTTCATAAAGTTAGAATCGGTAATAATTACTCCGAGAGATTTGAGGTGCGATCCGGTTTGAAACAGGGTGACTCCCTTTCACCTGTTTTGTTTAATATAGCTTTAGAATATGTCATAGAAAAGGTGATGTGTACCGAGAAAGGCTTAAATATGGGTGACAAGATTCCGGTTTTAGGGTATGCCGATGATTTGGTACTGCTAGGTGAAGTCACACGGAAGCCATACAACTAAATACAAGTGTGCTAATAAAAACCGGTTAAGAAATAGGTCTCAAATTAAATACCGATAAGACAAAATATATGATTAGTAGCAGAAATGGTGGCGATCTTGATGGTATTAATATTTTAGGGCTTACTTTTGAACTTGTAGAGAAATTCAAGTAATTAGTTTCAATGATAACAAGAAAAAATGAAATCCAGGACGAAATAAAGTCTCAGTTAAAGCTGGGAAATGCGTGTTATTATTCAGTTGCTAAGTTACTTAGCTCGTGGCTTCTATCTATAAACTTAAAGGTTAGAATTCATAAAATTATTATTCATCTGACGGTTCTTTAGGGATGTGAAACGTGGCCGCATACTTTGAAGGATGAACAACGGCTTAAGGTTTTAGAAAATAAGGTACTGCGTAAAATATTTGGTCCGAAGAGAGATAAGGCCACTGGGGAGTTTAGAAGGTTGCTCAACGCGGAATTGCGGAGTTTGTACCCTGTGAATATAATTGAATTGATAGGATCGCGGAGACTCAAATGGAAAGTTTATGGGCTCGGCGAGGAACGGATTCCGAGAAAGTTGGTATTCGCTGAACCGATTGGTAGGCGTCCGAAACGTCGGCCGAAGCGTCAATGGGAGGATTGCATTAAGGCTGATCTCGAGGGCTTGGGCTTGAACGGAGAACATTGGATGAGTCTGTGCAGGCGAAGTTTGGTGGTATCGGCATCGTTCGGTAAGCCTTTTATTATTAATAGTATAATATAAATAATAATAGGATAGCTTTATTTGTGACATGCAGTCGTGGTCATAGACATTGCATCACCCATTCTTTCATTTTTTTATGAGAATGAATTTGATCCAATCGAGTATTTTTGTATTTGTCCACTTACTTGTATCGTACTCTCAATGAAATAAATACATTTAAAAAAATATAAATAATAACGTTTCTTAGTGCTTGGTTATTATTTTTAACTATTACCTGAATAGTTTTTTAAATATGTTGAATTTTAATCATTTTACTATTAGAAATAATTAACAATGTGAGATTACATAAGGTGAAACAAGTTTCACGGAAAAGAGGGATGGTCCTGTTTGTTCGTTTCTCTACTACTAAAATCCATGAAGGGTCTTGAGCCCATTACATATAGAGATTAATACTGTTTCGAGGCCAACGTCGATAAGGGGACTAGGCCTTGACCACGCTCAGCCACCAATGATTTTGGGTACCCACTTTATAGAGACCCACTTTTGGTTCCGAAGAGAGACTTTTTATCCTCTCTTGACATTTGGAAAGGGACCTGTGGAGAGTGTTGTCCTAGGCACACCTCACCTCTTATTGTCCCTTCAAACCAATGGAAAGGCTCTAAACTCTTGTACTAATATGGATAGGTAATAACAATAATAATAAATAATAGTAAATTATTTCTTTAATTTTTCATCACTTGATTATCATATTTTTTTATCCTTTATATTAAAATTTATATGAATAATGCGATCTAGCGATTTAGTTCAAAACAACTTAATAAGAAGTACTTCCTTGAAAAAAATCAAAATATTCGGCATTTAGGTTCTTCAATAAGGACCAAACCTACATGAAGATTTAATTGTTATTTGATAAAATGAGTTTAATTGAAATCGTTGGAGCCATTTTAAGAAAATCGTAAATAAATGTAAACTGCCTGGTCAGGAGGGTGACAGGACACTCATAACTTAATGAACATCTCCACAATAGGAGGTTGGTAGCCTCACCGACTTGCAGATTCCGTAAGAGGAAAGGTGAAAATGCATATTATGTGATATGAAGTTGTCCAGAGATAGCTAAGATACGGTTTTACCATTTCGGCAATGATAGTATTTCAGATCCCAAGCAATTTGAATTAGTTTATGCCTACAATCTGGCCAGATTAAATAAGGAAATAGGCCTGTATCCACAGCATAATGGATGGCGCACAATAATCCTAGTTGAGGCTGCAGTGCAGAAGGATAAGCCGGAGAAAAATGCTTGGTCTCAAACGTCCGTATAAACTTGAAAGAATGTCTACGAATTAAATTAAATGTATTTCAATTTAAGGGGAAGTAAGTTGAAATTTTGTGATAAGCTCACTATATATATTTTTTAATATTAGACAGTGCACCACTATCACATAGTGCCAGCAAAAGCTTTACCAGTGGATTTATCTCCCTCCTCTCCCTCGAGGAAGTAGATTAGCCATTCTTCTTGACTAACTTTCAGATCCTGTTCCCGTGCCAAGAATAATCAATCGAGTTTCTGCTTCTGATTCCGGGCCTTGTGGTTAGTTCTTATCTAACTTACCGACTCTGAGGCGAGGTGTATAATCTGAAATTCTAACAACTTTTTTAAAGCCAAATTTAGGAAGAATGGATAATAATATTCTGAATGATGGAAAGTTATTTTTAATTTTTTTTTTTTTGTATAAAGACCCTAACTTACTACTAAGGTCACATTTGACTTAAGTTACTGCAGTAGAATTATTGGACATTAAAGTATATTGTACAAGTATGTCTGTCGAAGGAAGTCAATAAGTTTTTTAGTCGCCTTTAGGTTATCTTGTAGGGGTGGTGTGTAGCTCAGTGGCTATTTCAAAATTTGCGCTGTGAGTATTGTAATCCTTACAGTCCGTCAAAGTGTGCTTCATGACAATCGGATAGCCGCGAGTTGGGTAGTCCGTTGGAGGTCGCCGTGCCATGAGATAGCAGTGCGTTAGTCGGGTATGTCCAAGGCGCAGGCGCGCCAGGATAACCTCTTCCCTTCGCTTTTGTCTCAGGTATGAATGCCAATGGGAGATATCAGTCTTTACTTCCCTTTATTTGTTTTCAGGCGTGTTGAACCATCCCTGTCTTTTTTTTTTAATCTGAATCTGTTTCTCGATGATAGAAATTAAATAGGCATGATAGAATATAATTAACAGGCACTCCAGGAAATGTAAAACTATCTGATATGGTTTCATAGGCTGCGAGTTTTTATACTAACTCTACCACAGTGGCTTGACTTACAAACAAAGAAAAATGAACTATTAGAAGCAATTGCGGACTGTAATAAGAAAATAATATTTTAAATTAGAGAGTCTGTGGAGAAATGATGTCTGAAGCTGAGTAGGGCCGATAAGGAGTTAAAGGAAATAATCCTAGTTGTTTTAGTACGGTGTATAACTGCTAAAATGGAAATTAGCCCCATTTTACGTTAGTGTATGTATGCTACTGTGGCTAATTGTACGTTTCTACAGTTAGATTCCTAAATTTTGCCTATCCAGGTTTAATAAGAATACAGATATTTATCGAATACTTTGGAGTAAATATTCCACTTACCTAAATTAAAATACATATTAAGGGAAAAAATTGCGATCAGGAAAATTGTCGAATTTCAGTTTTCTCTGGAAATACACATTTTAGGGTTAGAGTCCAATGACCAAGTCCTATAAAAATGTGTGTGTGCTTATGTGGTAAGTCAAGTGCGAAAAAGAATTCCTGCATGTTACATAAAAATCATAAAAATCAGCTAAATAAAAGAGCCATATATATATATATATAAAACATTCTTTACAAATATCGTATAAATAATAATAATGACATAAAACTAACTTAACTTTTAATTTTTTATTATTTAAATACTAGAAGGAATTCTCTACAGTCAAATAACTATATCCACTTTTATCTTTATATTAAACTCTAAAATAAATATACATCTATATTTCCAGACTTTTACATGATAATTCTACCCAATTTTCACCCTTTAGATAAACTTTGCATTGATGTTTGGACAATACTGCCGTCAAAAACATGATCGTATTTTATAGTATTCCGAATCAAGTCGTAGAAGTTAATTGTGACTAAAAAGAATATATTATGTTCTTATTAGAATTTAATCCCTTATATATTTTATAGCAAAAAAATTTATTAACCATAACCAGAAAACCACTTATAAAGAATTTTCTTACATACTCTATTAATACTTTAAAAGATTGTTTTTTTCAATCAAATAAATAAACACGGTTTTTCCAGTCATATCACCGACATAAATACCGGAAATCATCAAACCACCATATATTTCTTTTAATGGAGTACACCTGGGTTAGAAATATAAATACTAAATATATTTTATTTTATTACAAAACAAAAAATTTGACATAAAATTTAATTTGCCATCTGCATTTCTTTTGCAATAAGCAAATTTGTGGACTGCTGAAGCAGCGGCTCATCATAGCAGAGTTCGTTAAGTGATCAGCATATCTCTTGGCCACCGCCTGCGTAGTCGTCGGGGTGGGCTGTAAGGATTCGTAGAGCATTTTAATGTTTCTGTAAGAGGGTTGGTGTTGTATGTTAGTCTTTGGTGGAAGTTTGTATTTGTATTGTATTGTTCTGTAGCAGTGGCTGAAATAGTCGGAATGTTTAAGTCGTTATGTATAACGTCATTTGTTACCTAGAACGGTGCGTCCACTATTTTGCGCAGCACTTTCGACTGAAAGGACTGTATTCTTTGGATACTTGTTGGTTTGGCAGAGCCCCACAGTTCTATCCCGTATGTCCAGATTGGTTTTAGCAAAACTTTGTAAAGAGTTAGTTTGTTGGTTAATGATAATTTAGAGCGTCTGTCAAGTAATCTAGATAAAAGACCGTATCGTCTGTTGAGTTCTTTGCGTTTTTGTCGAATGTGGGTACTCCAGGTCAGTCTTTTGTCCAAGTGAATACCTAAATATCGAATTTCGTCGGAAGGCGGAATAGGAATATTATTAAAGTTAATGGGAGGAGAAGGTTTGTGGTTCAGGGTGAACACTACATGAGCACTCTTGGACTCGTTCATCTTTATTTTCCATCTAGAAGCCCAAGCAGAAATTTCATCAAGGTGGTTTTGGAGGGATATTGCCGCTTGTAAAGGATCCTTATCTGAACAAAGAACAGCTGTATCATCAGCAAAAGTAGCCAAAAGAGTCCTATTGTGCTGGGGAAGATCTAACATATAAATGTTAAACAATATTGGTCCTAAAACACTGCCCTGAGGTACACCTGCCTTAATTTGCTGAATGTCTGAGAGTTCGGTCCCGACTTTGACAGAAAAATGTCTATCCGAAAGGTATGAAAGGAATATTAAATAGAACGTAGGTGGAAGTAAAATTTTCAGTTTGCAAAGCAATCCTTCGTGCCAAACCTTGTCGAAAGCCTGACTAATGTCAAGGAAAACACCTGGACAATATTTTTTTGACTCTAGTGAATTTGAAATGAAATCAACTAAACGATGAGATTGTTGTATAGTGGAATGATGTTTTTTAAAGCCGAACTGATGATTGGGTATAAACTTTAATATTTCAAGAGAATCTAAACGGTGAAGAAGTATTTTTTCGAATAATTTTGAGAACGAAGGAAGAAGGCTGATCGGGCGATAGGAATTTAAACAGTCTGAGGATTTATTTGGTTTTAGCACCATGATAACTTCTGAATATTTCCACAAGACTGGAAAATACGTGATTTTGAAAATTGAATTATAAATATTGGTTAAAAAAAGGATTGCTTTCCATGGTAAATTTTTAATAATGAAATTCGTAATTAAGTCAAACCCTGGAGCTTTATTGTTCGGCAAGCTCTTAATAATATCACGAACTTCGTACGGATGAATTGCTTTTGGAGGTAATGTCATTGGTAAGGGCACGTTAAGGTGGGATTGAACAAGAGTTGTACATAGTCTGTCATTAATATCATCATGAGTTTTAAAAGTCCCACTGAGATGGTTAGCAAACAATTGAGCTTTTTGTGCGTCTGATTTTGCCCAAGAACCGTCAGGATATCGAAGCGGATGAGAAACTCCGTGATGTTGGAGTATCCGTTTGGTCAAATTCCATAATGGTTTCTCACCAGTCGATGTACGTTTCAAGAAGTTATTAAAGTTTTCAGTTTTTGAACGTCTTATTTCCTCTTTAAGCTGACTAAATATATATCATAATTATAATCCTGAATGATATTAATTAGCTCTGATTGAAAACATATCATACACAACAATATGATGACAACAGCACTCCAAACAGGGATGACGATTCCTATATATTTCTCCATTATATTTATTTCTGATGTCAAGCAGTGGTATTGAACATCCGCTAATTGGACGGGACAAGGGGCGGATGATGAGAGGTCGTTACCTGATTGGTCATCGCTAAATCAGGGCGGACCAATGGAATGAATCCTAACCGGTGACAGGGCAATCCCTTAAATTACTGAGCGTTAAGGCATCCTCTTCCGATCGTTGGTGCGTCTCATCCCTCTCTGAGTATAGTAGGCAAATTAATAGTACTATGAGTAAATTACATAATGTAAATTGATCTATTTTAATCAGATGTTTACATGTGACATAGTTCAAAATCTGGTGCGCGAAACGCATTACCATCGCTTATTTCTGTCGTCAAAATCAAATAAAGAACTTTTAAATTACGTCAGGATTGAAAAAAAAAATTAAAAGAATTATATTTGAAAATGATTTAGTTTTATCTAATTTTCGTCGCTTTCCATTACCTTATACAACCTTTATACAAGATAACAATTTATGTTTCCAAGAACTTATTATAAATTTACAATATTATTCTTATGAATAAAAAAAAAAATTACTTAATATTATATTTTGCAATTTTCAGTTTATCAAATTTATGGTACGTTTGTATATATATTTTTTTATTTATATATTAAAGTCTAAAGTTTTGTTTTTATGCTTATTATCATCAGATTGTGTATCATATTATCATTATTTGTATCTATAATATTTAAGGATGGTATATTTTCTGTTTTATTTCAAATGTTATCATTGTCACTACATTTAAAAGAAAATTTTCATTATCATATTAATATGTATCTCTTTTGTTCTGATGTTTGTAGCCCTAATGATGGCTCACAAGCTTGAGCCGAATCGTTGGAAAAATTAAAAAATTTCAAAAAAATGACTGATTCCTGATTATTCCACCTATAATAGTTTCTACAGTCGACTATACATCCTCAATATTATTTTGTTCATGTATGGGTCTCTGGTAAATATAGCTTAAAAAAAGAAAAAAAAAAAAAGAGTCCTACTGAAGTGAGATTACGTATTTAAGACAAATATATAGATTCGATGCTACAGCAACATTTTCTTTAAAATCGACGAACCAGCAAAGCAACTTTATACCATGCACTTTTTTTACGTTTTTATATCATTTTTGATAACGAATCGAATAATTAAAAAAAAAAATCTTCTCATTGATGTAAAATTAGGTTTTATTCTATTCAAAATAGTCAAACAGAGCTTAAACCACCATTTTGAAAAAAAATTTCTTCTTGTAAAATAAAGGTATTACAAATAATTAACTATTTTAGGTTTTGATTTGGGATTGACAAAAAGAAGGTGAATATAAATTCTAAAGAACTAGTTAAAGGAGAAAACAGCAAAAATAGTTTTCTTACTTTAATTTTGATTTTTTTTTTTTCATAACCCCAATTTAGTAACATGTTTTGCCTAAAAAGTTTTTGAATAATTTCCTTTTGCTGTATCTAGATACATTTTATGGCTGTTTTTGTTAATAGATAATAGGGGTACTCACGTTTGCTATAGCGTGCTATTTGTGCTATTGTACTAAACCTATCAATTTTATACAGGAAATAACAGTAGAAACTCGACGGGTTTAGCAAAATAACACAAATAGCATGCTATAGAAAAAGTAGTGAGTACCCCTAATGTTTTTAAAGTGCTATCACTGATTTGCTATTCCTCTTGGTGGTGGGGATCACTTCAATCTTGGCACTTCTAGTCTTAAGCTAATTTTAATCTACCTTAGACACTATGTTGCCACCTCTGAGGAGCTGGTGGAACCATAAGCCTACTAAAAACTGGATTTGAAAGCACTTCTAAAAAATTATAAGAATTATGTCTTCTTTTCGCAAGGAATTATGTTACTTTAGGGATATTAAATAACAAATGAAGTCTTTCTGTCTTTTCTTTTCCAAAGGTAGTTTTTCTTACAATTTTCTTCAAAACGCCATATTGGATTTACAGTAGCTTCTTTCTCGAATTTTCTGAACAATGGGTTAGTAACGATGCTCCGTATAATAGATAAGGTCTGATCACAATTTTATAAATTAGATGTTTCAATCTGAAACTTAGATTCAGAGTTTGAAAGAGGTTAAATTTGTAGATTTTCTGTCTTACTTTTGATAATTTGGTAAGGATATGATTATTAAATTTTAGATGTCTGTCAAGTTTCATACCCAAATAGATGATGAATTTTGATTGCATTAAAAACATAATGTCAAGAAGCAATGTAAGTAAAAGGTTGCGGGAACCATATTTTTAAATAATGGAAGAGAATGTAATAATGTAGAACAAAAGGTAGTCAATTTTTGAGATAATTACATGCCTTTTTTAGGATTTGAGTGGGTTTTTTTTTATGAGTTGGTAGTTTTTGTTACATTTTTTTACATACAAAAATAGTAAAAAAATATATATTTAAAAATTAGAAAATATATACTGAAAAAAGTAGATATAACCGGAAATAGGAGATGTAAAGAAGAAAATAAGAGGCACTAACAAAGCTTTTACACGCGGACTGTCTGTCAGAACCCTATGTCAGTGTTAACAACACACAGCGCTGCTCTCCCATTCCTCTGTCTATAGCCGAAGCTAATTCTTTAATGCACCCTCCATCACTACCTCTCTCTCTCTCTCTTTCTCTCTCACACACACACACACACACACACACACACACACACACACACACACACACACACACCACACACATACGCACACAGCCAATCCCTACGTTATCCCTTTACATGTCAGTTCGGTTGCTACAAAGTATGATGTATTACCTCCATGTGGAAGCCGTAACTGAGATCGAAACATTTACTCTCGATGGAAAATATTACACCAATAGAATCAGAAAAATAATTTTATTTTCAAATTTAAATGGTTTCCATCATAAAACTTTAAATGAAAACTGCACAGATGTATATTTATTTAATACATATTTAAAAAAAAAATAACAAAGAAATACAGCATCGTAAAACTTAAAGGAGATGGAATTCGTGCATTGATGAAAGGTGAAATAGAGATAGATAGATAGAAAAGTCTTTTTATTTTTCATAATTACAGCAAATAGAAAATAAACAATATACAAATGAATGGCAGGAAACAGTTTAAAAACTTGATGAAGATACAAAAAAATATGTATAGAGTTTTAGAATCAGTATACAAAGAAAAAAAAAAGTTGATCTGTATATTTAAGTCACAAATTATATTAGATATAATTTCACGAAAAATCGGTTATTTATGAAAATAGAGAAATTTTCGAATAAGCAAAGAGAAAAAAAGGTTAACCCACAACCTATACGGGATTTGATACCCACATAACTTTTAAATTTTCGGTATTCTTAGTGCTATTTCATAGAGAATTGAATTATCTTCAAAATAAAAAAAAATCTGGTGCAGGCATTAAACGACTTTCACTTACCTCAGTTTTTAAATTCGATTAAATAATTTTCAAGCAAAGTTAGAGATAAAAATGAGTGAAACCATTAAAGAATTAATTAAATGAAATTTCTATAGAAACATGTGTATTATTAATAAATCGATTATATTATTATCTAAAATAATCAGCTAGTTTTATCGGCTCTTCATCACTCTTTATTAACTTTTAGAAGCTTGTGCATAAGATAATATTTGTCTAAAATCTTTAGCTTTCCAGCGGTATATCGTACATGAATATTACTGTTATTATGTTCAAAAACAAAAATTTGCATAAAAAAATAGTTTTTCAGTTATCTCCTTTAGATGTTTTTCAAATTCCCACAACTTACACACTTAGCTGTTAGTTATCAATGCTAACAAGATAATATGGTTAATTTTATAGAATCTAAAAAATTAAAGGTACTTTAGTGGAAGAGAATTTAAAATATCGGCATTTAAGCCCTGTCAGGCTATTTTAATCAGAATTAAATCTGCATGATGTTAAAACCTATTAAATTTTACATTGATATTGCAAGATTATTCAAAATCGTCGGAACCGTTTTTGAGAAAATCGAAAAAAGGTGCAAAATGCATAGTATAAAGTGGCTTTTCTGGTAAGCTCATTTTGATGAGAAAGGTTTTGTAACGTATCGGGCGTATATTTGTCTTAAATATGAAATTTCAGTTTCATAGGACTTACCGTTTCCGCCCGGGAGTTACCACACACACACACACACACACACACACAGACCTTTCTGCGGGACTTGGTTATTTGGACTCAGGGGACCCTAATCTAAGGGGATCGCAATACTTTCCCTGACTATATATAGTAAAAAACCTATCATTGAAATTGGTTCACTTTTAAAGTCAGAATATATTCGATGAAATAAAAAAATTTCCTTTGATTTATTTGTTTTTCATTTAGTTAATTGGCTTTGAACATATATAACCTTATATAGTTATTTGGAAACCATTAACCATTGAGTAACAATTTGCATTTTTTTCTTTATATTCATTCTTTTAAGATATTTAATTCTCAAAATATTCCATTACGTTCAATTCTAATGTTCAACACCATGACGCGATTCTAATAGCCCCAAGGTTAACCTCTTTGACGTGCTCGGTAAAGCCGTTGAGGTCTTCATCAAAGGCCTTTGGTTAATCAAATTAAGGGCAGAGGTTTACATTCACACATCACTTCTCCCGGATGCTAACGCTTCTAAGGTAACTGCAACTGCGTTATCTCATCCCATCTCGTGAATAGTAATTTATCGGAACATTGGAGGTGTATTGGCGGCTGGTGAATCCCTTTAAAACAGCTTGGAGTTAAGCTAAAGTGTATTATTGGGTTGTCTCACAGGAAATGTCCGTTTTTATAGTTTCTGAAATACATATAGAATTTTACAGGTCTCTGTTGTTTTCTTCCGAACTGTTTACATATTTAAAATAAACAGTTACTAATCCTCTATTATATTTGTATTATAAACATTAGCCTTTCAATCAATTACCCACTTTTTAGTATACCTCCAAATATGAACATGGAAACACCCGATTTTCGAGTAATATTTTTGTACTAGTTTAAACTAGGCCATTCAGCAGCTGAGGCCGCTAGAAATATTTGCAAGATGTTCGGGGAAGGGAATGTTAATGAACGGACCATTGGCCGTTGGTTTGCTAAGTTTTCAGCTGGGGATACCGACTTGGAAAACTTGCCCCGAGGAAGACCTCCGTCCGTAATAGACAACGATGTCCTCAAACATACAGTAGAAGGAAACCCGTACCAAACATTTAAAGGACTCTCAGCACAACTAAATGCAAGTGCATCTACCGTTTCCAGACATTTAAAGTGTATTGGGAAAGTAAAAAAAGCTCGATACATGGGTACCTCATGATCTCACTGAGCGGCATGTTTCAAAACATACCCTGCAAAAATTGAAAGAACTGAGCTGCAAAGTTCTTCCGCACCCACCATATTCTCCCGAGTTGTCTTCAACAGATTACCATCTGTTCAGGAATTTAGACAACTTCGTCAAAGGAAAACTATTTGAAAATGATAATCAAGTGAAAAGTGCATTTTCAGATTTTGTTTCACTTCAAAGCTCAGAGTTTTTCAGTTCGGGGATAAAATAGTTGGTGTCACGTTGGAAATAATGTGTAGAAAAAGAAGGTAAATACTTACCTTAATAAAATTATGTTGTTTTCATATCGTATTTTTAATCCTTTAGCTTGAGAACGGACATTTCATGTAACACAACCCAATAATATATTTTTATCAACATTACAGATGCAGCTATTGTACTATTTATGGTATATTTGTGGAAGGCATACTAGTTAATGTATCAAGAAATCATTTTAAGTATTAAGTAGGTCTTTTTAGTTATTGATGAACGCTTAAATAGGGCAGTAAAGATAGGCAATTATCTTAAGTGTTCTTGAAGAAGGGCTTGAAGGAAGGGGATTGAATGTAGAAGTTGGTATTTGGCAGGTGTAGCTGCTAGCTTAAAGATGTATAGGCCATTCAGAACTTGCGCGTCTTCTCAGAGAAAGAGGCCAAAAGCAAAACTTCTAGAGAGTGTCTTGAAGCCTTTTAACATTATTTTCGAGCATCTGAGATAGAAGTGTAGTTTATTAAAAATTAAATAGATCCATTTTACTATTAATGAATTGTAATAATTTATTATATTCACAATAGTTCGTAATCTGATTAAACTCTTTGACAAAAGTTTTAACTTGGAGCCTGTATACTAAAATTAAAAGCTGGAGCACACCATGAATCTAAATTTAGTTCTATTCAAAAATATAGGACCACTTGTTTCAATATTACTTTCACTTAGTTATATATGAAATATATAGTAACGGACAATACATCGAAGAATAAAAATTTTTGAACTCCAATTTTCAACGGAAATACACGTTTTTGCGTGGTATGTTCAGCACGGAAAGGAAAAGGTTTACGAAATTGAAATTTCGTATTTGACACAACTATACGCCAATGATGTTTTTCATCTAAATCAGCTAATCAGAAGAGCCACTTTATACTATGCATTTTACACCTTTTCACGATTTCCTCAAAAACGGCTCTAACGATTTTAATTAATCACGCTATATGGATTTAAAAGTTAATGGGCATTAATATGATGTAGGTTTCATTCTGATTGAAGTAGTCTTACAGGGCTTAAATGGCGTATTTTTGTATGTTGTAGCTCTAAAGTACCATTAATTTTATACATTCCAAAATATTTACCATATCATCTGATTAAAATTAAAAATAATGACATAATATTTAAGTTGAATGAATTTGGTGGCCAAATAAAGATTTTTTTTATTAGGTGTAGTAATAAGGATGTAGGGAGCGGCGTGGTCTGGTGGATAGAGCGCTAGTCTACTGTGCTCCGTGTTCTGGGTTCGCATTCCGGTTATGACAGAATATTATTTATTTTGTTATTTCAGCCGGGGGCGATCCTGGGGTAGATCCAGCCTCAGGGTACCCAAAATTGGGGAAAAAACCTGGCGGCTGAGCGAGATCTCGGCCGAATCACTTCATTGCATGGCTGTTGGCCTTGAAACATTACGAATCTCTATATGTACTGAGCCTAAGACTCTTCATGGGCTGTAGTGACACATGTTAAAAAAAAATAAGAATGTATTCAACTGTTTGAAGGAGAAAGATTTTATAAAAAAATATTACCTTATAATCAATATTGTAAACGTAAATACGTAAAAATTAATATAGTTATATTATTTAATCTAAATCATATGTTTCCAACGAAACTGAAAAATTTTTTTATTTGAATCAACTTTTTTTTATCACCCCTACCTCGCCCTTGAAGGCTATACGGTGTTTTTTGGGCAAGGGGGTGCAGGCGGGAGATAAATAATGAGATAAAAGTCCCCCAGCACCGAAACTCAAACTCGTAACTATTTTGGTTTCAAATTTTGGTCTTCTATGGTTGCTAGGAAACGCGCGTTTATTGCAAACCCACTGAGCCACACCACCCCCATTTTAATTAACTCAATTTTTTTTTCAATTTTACTTTAATGTAATAGTTCTTAATTGATTTTAATAGGCGAGGTAAGTGAAAGTCGTGTGATCCCCGCACCATATTTGTGTTCTATTGGGTTGTTTCACATGAAATGTCCGTTTTTTATAGTTTCTGAAATACATAAAGGATTTTGCAGGTCTCTCATGTTTTCTTCCCAATGCTTACATATTTAAAGTAAACAGTTACTAATCTTCTACCTTTCTTTCATAAACATTAGCTTCCCAATCAATCAATTACCCTCTTTTTAGTATACCTCCAAATATGAACATGGAAACACGCGATTTTCGAGTAATATTTTTGTACGAGTTTAAACTAGGCCATTCAGCAGCTGAGGCCGCTAGAAATATTTGCAAGGCGTTTAGGGAAGGGAGTGTTAATGATCAGACCATTCGCCGTTGGTTTGCTAAGTTTTCAGCTGGTGATATCGACTTGGAAAACTTGCCCCGAGGAAGACCTCCGTCCGTAATATACAACGATGTCCTCAAACATACAGTAGAAGGAAACCCCTACCAAACAGTTAAAGGACTCTCAGCACAACTAAATGCAAGTGCATCTACCGTTTCCAGACATTTAAAGTGTATTAGGAAAGTAAAAAAGCTCGATACATGGGTATCTCATGATCTCACTGAGCGGCATGTTTCAAAACATACCGTGCAAAAATTTAAAGAACTGGGCTACGAAGTTCTTCCGCACCCACCATACTCTCCCGACTTGTCTCCAACAGATTACCACCTGTTCAGGGATTTAGACAACTTCCTCAAAGGAAAACTTTTTGAAAATGATGATCAAGTGAAAAGTGCGTTTTCAGATTTTGTTTCACTTCAAAGCTCAAAGTTTTTCAGTTCGGGGATAAAAAAGTTGGTGTCACGTTAGGAAAAATGTGTAGAAAAAGAAGGTAAATACATCGAATAAAATTATCTTGTTTTCATATCGTATTTTTAATAAAAAAACGTTTACCTTCAAAACGGACATTTCATGTGGCACAACCCAACATAATGGGTGATCTGTATATTTGTTATTGCTCATCTTAAATTCATGCTTAGTATTGATTTGGATAGGTGCATCGCTGATCGGAGTACCTTATTCGAAGTGGAATAATACCATTTGAATATTCGAGGCGGCTAGTGTGATGCAGCTATCGCATGTGGAGAAGCCTTCACTATAACTGGCAATCGAAGCGGATATAACTCAGAGAGTGGAGTAGAGGCAGTAGGATGAAGAGGCCTATTCGGCCAGTGGTCGAGTGTCAGCTCCCCTGTTCTATACTGAGCTATTATTGTCAGGGTCTGTCTTAAATTACAACACTCCTGAATGAATCGCTCAACTAAACGATTTTCACTTATGATTACCTATATATATATATATTATATATATATATATTATATATATATATATATATATATATATATATATATATATATATGTGCGAATTATATATTTAGAAAAAGCATATTAAAGTAAATAATAATAACTTTATTCTGGGACTACGTCCCTTAAGACTGACAATGTTGTACATTAAATATACATTTCAATATATACATGTCTAGCCGAGAGACCAATGAAATAAACTTTTATTTACAAATGTGTAAAAAAATAAAACCTATTTATAAAGATATATAAAAAATATATGGAATATAAACAAAAGAAAAAAAATCTGCTATAAAATAATTGAGCTGAACAATTTCCAAATAAATAAAATAAATGAATTAATCCATAACTCTTGGATTTTGGTAAAATGAAAAAAGATTGTCTTACGTTGAAAATAGGATAGTGAATTAACAATATAACATTTAGTGTGCGTCTCTTTGGGATCTTAGAAGGTGTTGGAAAAGATGGGATTTGAATGAGAGAAGGGAAGAAGCATGGCGAATATGATTAGTTAGGGAATTCCAAAGAGATGCAGAGCGGATATAAAAGGAATTATCAAAATATTTGGTTCTATGGGTAGGAATGTAAAGGTCAGAATGGCGTGATCTGGTTTCAAGTGAGTGAATTGAGGATTTGAATTGAAGGATACGGTGAATATATGGAGGATGTTGAGATTTAATGACTTGGTAGAGTACGTCCCTCGGAAATATTGTCTACGTATGGAAGGTAGGAGCTACTTCAATTCGCTGTATAAGTGGGTTACTGGCGACCTCCTGAAGGTACCGAAGGTAAATCTTATAAACATATTCATAGTCCGTTTGAGTCTGTAATTAAGTACAGTCAAGAGGCCTCCATATACCACGCAGCAATAATCTAAGTGGGGGAAAATAAGCAAGGAAACCAGCATCCTACGGGTGGGAAAAGGGAGGAGATGACGGGAGCGATGGAAGTACTTAAGAGTACTTATAGTTCGTGGAAAAAATTGAGCAATGTGGGGTTTCCAGGAAAGGGTTTGGTCTATGGTAATACCGAGGTTTTTGACAGTGGAACTGAAGGTAATTGGGTGATCATTTATTAGACTAGGAAATGTAGTATTGGCTTTGAGGAGGGAATTGGAACCTATTAGGATGACCTGAGTTTTCATAGCATTTAGCCTTAGTTTGCCTAGGCACTGATTCTATCAAGATCTTCCTGAATTTTGGTAAATGCTACTAGTAACTCAGAAGGAGGGAAAGATAGGTAGATCTGAAAGTAAAACATACAAAACAGTTAATAATATAACTTTTTTTAAAATTTTATTTTAAAGAAATTTACAACTGTATTACACATTAAAATACAATAAGGAAATGTGGTAATTGATCAAGTGGGCTTCATAACATACACTTCAGTGTTTATTTAATGGATGTAGGTCGCGAAGCCATCGTCTTTTCAGCCACCTCGGAGGATTATCAGGAATAGATGGTAATGAGAGTTTGCAGACGAGTGGGTTGAAGTGGACGGGTAATTTGGAAAGAAAGGAGGTTCTATGTATCGAGGATACTGAGAGGAATAGAAATAATTTCGAATCGTTTC
The DNA here is from genome assembly GCA_023052935.1 of Piezodorus guildinii. Taxonomy (NCBI): domain Eukaryota; kingdom Metazoa; phylum Arthropoda; class Insecta; order Hemiptera; family Pentatomidae; genus Piezodorus; species Piezodorus guildinii. The sequence goes on along the minus strand of CM041293.1, from coordinate 179,032,241 downwards.
AAATAGAACAGTTACCGGGCTACTAACAAAAACGTTTCATAGAAGGGCTATACAAAAAACAAACCCCTCCACTCATAGAGCCGGGATAGCCCTCTGCCTGCGGGGGAGTCTTAGCCTGGATAGTAAAGGAATCGGAAGTCCATCCACGGACGGAGGTCGGTGGGTCAAGCCAGGGAACAATTATACAGATATGTCCAAAGGTATTTTTAAGTTATATTATGTGATAAATTGGAACCTCAGTATTATCGATAATAACAATGTCTCACTGTACCATGTTTTATGTGTAATAATAAGTGCCATTTTATAATAATAAGTTAATTACTCTATTACCCTTTATGCCACCGAAACGTAGTAGAGGTATATCTTGTTCGGGCCAGATCGGCGACTAATGGGATATTTAGGTCTTTATGGATTATTTTAGTGGTGGCAAAGTAAGGGGCATGTAGGATCTTTCGGAGAATTTTGGATTGCAAGGGTTGAATGCGGGAAGAATTGGATGGTTTGGTTGACCCCCATAACATGATCCCATATGTCCAAATAGGCCTAATGATGGTAATAAAAATTAGTTTTTGTGGTATGTGAAAAGTTTTGATCGTTTGTAAAGTAAGTATTGTAGTAAAGGGTATCTACGAGCTGTTTCTTGTCGTTTCAGTCTAGTGCGAGGATTCCAAGTAAGACGTTTGTCTAGATGGAGTCCTAGGTACCGGATCTGTTCAACTGAGGTGGGTGGAATATTAGTGAAGGATATAGTGGGATAGGTGTACATAGGTTTTAGATAGGATTTAGTAGAGTTGATTTTAATTTTCCACTTTTGACACTATTCTTCAATGGAAAAAAAATTTGAGACCAAAGGATTTTGTAAGCAACAGATGGGTCATTATTTACGGATAACACACATGTGTCATCTGCGTATGTTGTAAGGACAGTACCAGGATGGATTGGAGTATCAGATGTATATATGGTATAAAGGATTGGGCCCAGAATATTACTCTGAGGTACACCGGCGGACTGAGGAAATATGGAAGAGTAGGAAAGGTTATGACCTAATTTAAAGGTTATTTCAGTGAGCTAGGAACGGGTTAATAAGAAGTACGCAGGAGAGAGGAATTGGCGACGTTTTTAGAGCGCTCCTGGTTGCCAAACTCGGTCAAAGGCCTGTTATACGTCAAGAAAGGCTCCAGTGCAATACATCCCGCGCTCCAATGTAGAAGATATCACATCCACCACACGGTTATGAGTTGTATTGTGGAATGAGATGAGCGAAATCCAAACTCGTGCTCAGGATTCACATGGTTAATATCAAGGATTGGGTATAGACGTTTAAGGAGAAGTTGCTCTAAGAATTTTCCCATAATGGGCAAAAGAGAGATAGGGCGGTAGGGAGATGGGTTTTCAAGAGGCTTTTTAGGCTTAGGAATAAAAAAAAAATTGTTAACATATTATATTAAACATTTTTAGGTAGGCCCAAGAGAGGCAGAAATGTATGTTTCAATGATGACATAATTGAGATAGTACAAGAATAATAATCTAGGTATTTTTTTCAGCACTTAAGGGCTTTTTCAACCGGTCAGTGAGGCAAATTGTATCTAAAAGCAATGCAGTATCGGGGGGTACTGAATGCCTGTACGAGATCTAAAATAATACCATGGGATGCCAGGCAAGGACTGTATAAGTCACTAATGCTGGGTTGTGTTCTCTATGCAGCACCAGTCTGGGCTATCACGCATATTAAGGAATTAGAAAATATACAAGCCAGGTACTACAAGCGGCGATTGTATGTCAATCGAAATACATACCACTTTATGGTAACATTAGTGGAGATCGCATCCATTCCAGTGGGGTATTATGTATTAAAAACAACACTTAAATGGTTAATAACAATCTAAAACATGATAGTAACCAATATGCCAAAAAGTTGTTTTTAAAGTCGAGGGTACTAAATAGATGTGATAGACGGAGCAATCAGCATTAGGTCACGCAGTTAAGGAAATTCTTAGAGTTTCAGAACATTAGTTAACGAACAAAAAATATATTGCTTTTACTTTAGCATTAACAGATTAGCCACAGCAGCATAATGTGACGTCAAAAAAACCACCAATAGTTACTGTTAATTTGTTGCCAATTGATTAACTATTTTTATTTCCACATAAAACGTTCTTCTTTTTTTATATTTGTTTCTTGTTTTTTTGTAAGTCTCTGAAAAGTCACAGAGATAAGACTATATACTTTTAGAAATAATATTTATTTAAGAGAGATAAATGAGTAAACTTCAGGCTGTGACAATGTAAAACCAAGAAAGGCTTTTGTTAAACAGAAAGCGTTGGTTGACCGATTAGCTAAACAGATGTTTAACAGCTGGTTTCCCCCTCCACCGCCACAGCTGAGATTTTTCCCTTTTTGGGGTCATTTCCTCCCGCGGTCTTCTTCCAACCCCTCAAGCTATTTTTTACTCTTTTTTCTTTGACACCCTTCAGTAATTTCCTAGCGTTTAGGCGGGCCTCGAACCCCTGCCGGCTTGGCAAACCCCTCGCCTGGAAAGGTATTTTATGAAAAGGGGTGGGTTTTATATCTCTCCAGCCCGCACAGCCCACTCCCTCCTTCTTTCTCTCTCTCTCCTCTCTCTCTCGGGTGAAAAATGTAATGAGATTAAAATCATTTTCAAACTTTCTCCAGGGACTCTTCGTCTCAGTGGATCGTGAAGTTTCTGATCCTATGTCGCGTGATAAATATTAAACTGTGAGCTGGGCTTTAGAAATGATTTGTTGAGGTTTTTAAAATTATTATTTTATTTATCAAAAAACATGGAGCCACCGCAAGCATAACCGTCTTTTATGTTTAATGTTGTGGGCTTAAACCCCGTAGATGCGAAAGGATCATTTCAAGAAAACAATTAATTAATCAAAAGCTAAATTGTAATAATAATAATAAAAATGAATATAACAATTTAAATAATAACATAAAATTATAAAATAATTAAAAAAAAAATATTCATGTATAGAGATCAAAAACAGGGGTACCCTTGCAATGTGGTTACTAGCAGAACAGTCTTCTATGTATAAGGTGGTGGATTCGAAACCTGCTGATATCGTGGGATTTATTAATTTTTTTTTTCTATTAGCCTTTCCCCGCCTTTGAAGGCTTATACGGGGTTTTCTCGGGCTAGGGGGTGGGAGCGGGGGATAAATGCCGAAATAAAAGCCCCCTCAGCCCCGAGTAGTCGAACTGTAATTATTTTTTCATAGGTTTTTTGGTCATCTGTAGAGGCTAGGCAACGCGCGCTAACCAACTCAGCCACCCCACCCCTAAAAGGAAATAAAAAATCGTGGGTTAGGTTGTAGTTCAGAAAGGATTTAAAATGGTGGTTCCAAGCCTTTGCGATATCAAGTACGCTTTAAAAATCCCTATCCTAACTAAACCTGGAATGAAAAATTCAGGCTCTACTGTAACATTGTTGATTAGGTATATAGTAGCATAAATTTATGTTAAATGAATAAATAAAATATACTAAAAAACATATTAATTTGATTAATTTGACTTTATGATCAATAAAGAATTGAAAAGCAACTTTTTATATATATGTATATCTAAAACCAAGTTACTATTCAAGTCATTTTTATGTAGGTTTCATAATTTCTGTCTTATAAGGCGTAGTGAATTTTAGAATTATTCTTTCAGCTTTAGAAAGTAAATAAATAACAGAGTAATCCAATAGATATTAGAAACTATACATCTCCTAGTAAAAATTACAGTAGAAAAACAAAGGAAAGTACTTATTTAAAAATAATTCAATGTTTAAATGCATAGAAAAGCGATTCACTACATTTCAATGTATAATTAACAACGATACTAAAGAAATTAGTAAAAAATAATTAATAATTGATTAACCGCCTAATGGCAAACTAACGAATAAAATTGTATTTTTTAGTTTTGCTACTATGTTATTGCAAATGTACGCCTAGTGCAATATCGATTGAATTCTTAACTCTAAGATCAGTAACTTGTAAACTAACAAAGTGGTTAGAAAAATTCAGAAGTAATTACAAGTTACAAAGATAACAAGTTATAAAGACGAATAAACAGTTAAAACTTAACAAGTAAAACGTTAACAAGATAATACGATGCAATAAACACAGGTAAATACAAGTAAAAGTAACAAGTAAACTGTAGCAAAAAAACACGAAGTAAACTACAAGTAAAAGTAACAAGTAAACGAGCAAAAAACACGTAAACTACAAGTAAAAGTAACAAGTAAACGAGCAAAAACACGGTAAACTACAAGTAAAAGTAACAAGTAAACGAGCAAAAACACGGTAAACTACAAGTAAAAGTAACAAGTAAACGAGCAAAAAACACGGTAAACTACAAGTAAAAGTAACAAGTAAACGAGCAAAAACACGGTAAACTACAAGTAAAAGTAACAAGTAAACGAGCAAAAACACGGTAAACTACAAGTAAAAGTAACAAGTAAACGAGCAAAAACACGGTAAACTACAAGTAAAAGTAACAAGTAAACGAGCAAAAACACGGTAAACTACAAGTAAAAGTAACAAGTAAACGAGCAAAAACACGGTAAACTACAAGTAAAAGTAACAAGTAAACGAGCAAAAACACGGTAAACTACAAGTAAAAGTAACAAGTAAACGAGCAAAAACACGGTAAACTACAAGTAAAAGTAACAAGTAAACGAGCAAAAACACGGTAAACTACAAGTAAAAGTAACAAGTAAACGAGCAAAAACACGGTAAACTACAAGTAAAAGTAACAAGTAAACGAGCAAAAACACGGTAAACTACAAGTAAAAGTAACAAGTAAACGAGCAAAAACACGGTAAACGTAATACAAGTAAAAGTAAAAGTAAACGTAAGTCAAAATACACGGTAAACTACAAGTAAAAGTAACAAGTAAACGAGCAAAAACACGGTAAACTACAAGTAAAAGTAACAAGTAAACGAGCAAAAACACGGTAAACTACAAGTAAAAGTAACAAGTAAACGAGCAAAAACACGGTAAACTACAAGTAAAAGTAACAAGTAAACGAGCAAAAACACGGTAAACTACAAGTAAAAGTAACAAGTAAAACGAGCAAAAACACGGTAAACTACAAGTAAAAGTAACAAGTAAACGAGCAAAAACACGGTAAACTACAAGTAAAAGTAACAAGTAAACGAGCAAAAACACGGTAAACTACAAGTAAAAGTAACAAGTAAACGAGCAAAAACACGGTAAACTACAAGTAAAAGTAACAAGTAAACGAGCAAAAACACGGTAAACTACAAGTAAAAGTAACAAGTAAACGAGCAAAAACACGGTAAACTACAAGTAAAAGTAACAAGTAAACGAGCAAAAACACGGTAAACTACAAGTAAAAGTAACAAGTAAACGAGCAAAAACACGGTAAACTACAAGTAAAAGTAACAAGTAAACGAGCAAAAACACGGTAAACTACAAGTAAAAGTAACAAGTAAACGAGCAAAAACACGGTAAACTACAAGTAAAAGTAACAAGTAAACGAGCAAAAACACGGTAAACTACAAGTAAAAGTAACAAGTAAACGAGCAAAAACACGGTAAACTACAAGTAAAAGTAACAAGTAAACGAGCAAAAACACGGTAAACTACAAGTAAAAGTAACAAGTAAACGAGCAAAAACACGGTAAACTACAAGTAAAAGTAACAAGTAAACGAGCAAAAACACGGTAAACTACAAGTAAAAGTAACAAGTAAACGAGCAAAAACACGGTAAACTACAAGTAAAAGTAACAAGTAAACGAGCAAAAACACGGTAAACTACAAGTAAAAGTAACAAGTAAACGAGCAAAAACACGGTAAACTACAAGTAAAAGTAACAAGTAAACGAGCAAAAACACGGTAAACTACAAGTAAAAGTAACAAGTAAACGAGCAAAAACACGGTAAACTACAAGTAAAAGTAACAAGTAAACGAGCAAAAACACGGTAAACTACAAGTAAAAGTAACAAGTAAACGAGCAAAAACACGGTAAACTACAAGTAAAAGTAACAAGTAAACGAGCAAAAACACGGTAAACTACAAGTAAAAGTAACAAGTAAACGAGCAAAAACACGGTAAACTACAAGTAAAAGTAACAAGTAAACGAGCAAAAACACGGTAAACTACAAGTAAAAGTAACAAGTAAACGAGCAAAAACACGGTAAACTACAAGTAAAAGTAACAAGTAAACGAGCAAAAACACGGTAAACTACAAGTAAAAGTAACAAGTAAACGAGCAAAAACACGGTAAACTACAAGTAAAAGTAACAAGTAAACGAGCAAAAACACGGTAAACTACAAGTAAAAGTAACAAGTAAACGAGCAAAAACACGGTAAACTACAAGTAAAAGTAACAAGTAAACGAGCAAAAACACGGTAAACTACAAGTAAAAGTAACAAGTAAACGAGCAAAAACACGGTAAACTACAAGTAAAAGTAACAAGTAAACGAGCAAAAACACGGTAAACTACAAGTAAAAGTAACAAGTAAACGAGCAAAAACACGGTAAACTACAAGTAAAAGTAACAAGTAAACGAGCAAAAACACGGTAAACTACAAGTAAAAGTAACAAGTAAACGAGCAAAAACACGGTAAACTACAAGTAAAAGTAACAAGTAAACGAGCAAAAACACGGTAAACTACAAGTAAAAGTAACAAGTAAACGAGCAAAAACACGGTAAACTACAAGTAAAAGTAACAAGTAAACGAGCAAAAACACGGTAAACTACAAGTAAAAGTAACAAGTAAACGAGCAAAAACACGGTAAACTACAAGTAAAAGTAACAAGTAAACGAGCAAAAACACGGTAAACTACAGTACAAAGTAACAAGTAACAAAACACGTAAATAAAGTAAAAGTAACATAAACGAGCAAAAACACGGTAAACTACAAGTAAAAGTAACAAGTAAACGAGCAAAAACACGGTAAACTACAAGTAAAAGTAACAAGTAAACGAGCAAAAACACGGTAAACTACAAGTAAAAGTAACAAGTAAACGAGCAAAAACACGGTAAACTACAAGTAAAAGTAACAAGTAAACGAGCAAAAACACGGTAAACTACAAGTAAAAGTAACAAGTAAACGAGCAAAAACACGGTAAACTACAAGTAAAAGTAACAAGTAAACGAGCAAAAACACGGTAAACTACAAGTAAAAGTAACAAGTAAACGAGCAAAAACACGGTAAACTACAAGTAAAAGTAACAAGTAAACGAGCAAAAACACGGTAAACTACAAGTAAAAGTAACAAGTAAACGAGCAAAAACACGGTAAACTACAAGTAAAAGTAACAAGTAAACGAGCAAAAACACGGTAAACTACAAGTAAAAGTAACAAGTAAACGAGCAAAAACACGGTAAACTACAAGTAAAAGTAACAAGTAAACGAGCAAAAACACGGTAAACTACAAGTAAAAGTAACAAGTAAACGAGCAAAAACACGGTAAACTACAAGTAAAAGTAACAAGTAAACGAGCAAAAACACGGTAAACTACAAGTAAAAGTAACAAGTAAACGAGCAAAAACACGGTAAACTACAAGTAAAAGTAACAAGTAAACGAGCAAAAACACGGTAAACTACAAGTAAAAGTAACAAGTAAACGAGCAAAAACACGGTAAACTACAAGTAAAAGTAACAAGTAAACGAGCAAAAACACGGTAAACTACAAGTAAAAGTAACAAGTAAACGAGCAAAAACACGGTAAACTACAAGTAAAAGTAACAAGTAAACGAGCAAAAACACGGTAAACTACAAGTAAAAGTAACAAGTAAACGAGCAAAAACACGGTAAACTACAAGTAAAAGTAACAAGTAAACGAGCAAAAACACGGTAAACTACAAGTAAAAGTAACAAGTAAACGAGCAAAAACACGGTAAACTACAAGTAAAAGTAACAAGTAAACGAGCAAAAACACGGTAAACTACAAGTAAAAGTAACAAGTAAACGAGCAAAAACACGGTAAACTACAAGTAAAAGTAACAAGTAAACGAGCAAAAACACGGTAAACTACAAGTAAAAGTAACAAGTAAACGAGCAAAAACACGGTAAACTACAAGTAAAAGTAACAAGTAAACGAGCAAAAACACGGTAAACTACAAGTAAAAGTAACAAGTAAACGAGCAAAAACACGGTAAACTACAAGTAAAAGTAACAAGTAAACGAGCAAAAACACGGTAAACTACAAGTAAAAGTAACAAGTAAACGAGCAAAAACACGGTAAACTACAAGTAAAAGTAACAAGTAAACGAGCAAAAACACGGTAAACTACAAGTAAAAGTAACAAGTAAACGAGCAAAAACACGGTAAACTACAAGTAAAAGTAACAAGTAACGAGCAAAACACGACAAAAAATAACAATAGAGAAACCGGTTACAAGTAAAAGTAACAAGTAAACGAGCAAAAACACGGTAAACTACAAGTAAAAGTAACAAGTAAACGAGCAAAAACACGGTAAACTACAAGTAAAAGTAACAAGTAAACGAGCAAAAACACGGTAAACTACAAGTAAAAGTAACAAGTAAACGAGCAAAAACACGGTAAACTACAAGTAAAAGTAACAAGTAAACGAGCAAAAACACGGTAAACTACAAGTAAAAGTAACAAGTAAACGAGCAAAAACACGGTAAACTACAAGTAAAAGTAACAAGTAAACGAGCAAAAACACGGTAAACTACAAGTAAAAGTAACAAGTAAACGAGCAAAAACACGGTAAACTACAAGTAAAAGTAACAAGTAAACGAGCAAAAACACGGTAAACTACAAGTAAAAGTAACAAGTAAACGAGCAAAAACACGGTAAACTACAAGTAAAAGTAACAAGTAAACGAGCAAAAACACGGTAAACTACAAGTAAAAGTAACAAGTAAACGAGCAAAAACACGGTAAACTACAAGTAAAAGTAACAAGTAAACGAGCAAAAACACGGTAAACTACAAGTAAAAGTAACAAGTAAACGAGCAAAAACACGGTAAACTACAAGTAAAAGTAACAAGTAAACGAGCAAAAACACGGTAAACTACAAGTAAAAGTAACAAGTAAACGAGCAAAAACACGGTAAACTACAAGTAAAAGTAACAAGTAAACGAGCAAAAACACGGTAAACTACAAGTAAAAGTAACAAGTAAACGAGCAAAAACACGGTAAACTACAAGTAAAAGTAACAAGTAAACGAGCAAAAACACGGTAAACTACAAGTAAAAGTAACAAGTAAACGAGCAAAAACACGGTAAACTACAAGTAAAAGTAACAAGTAAACGAGCAAAAACACGGTAAACTACAAGTAAAAGTAACAAGTAAACGAGCAAAAACACGGTAAACTACAAGTAAAAGTAACAGTAAAACGAGCAAAAACACGGTAAACTACAAGTAAAAGTAACAAGTAAACGAGCAAAAACACGGTAAACTACAAGTAGAAGCAAAAGCATTTTATGGAAAATGGTTCATTTTGGGCTTACCTTTGTGTGTTTATCTCTAGCTTGATAAACCTAGCTCGAAACTTTATTTGTATATACGGAAACTTAAAGTAACTATTGTTATTTTCATTTAACCATAAATGAAATATATAGTATAGGAAAGTATTGTGATCGTAAAAAAAATTCCGAATTCCAGTTTTCAAATACGTTTCATGGCTCCATGATTCTAAGGTGGACTGTGGTAGGTCTAGCGAGCAAACGAAAATTCACACGAAACTGAAATTTCATATTTACGACAAATGTATACCTTGGATGTTACAACAATAAAAAGATAAGATAAGCCTTTATTTAAAAAAAAAATTACAATTTTGTTGATACATAAAGTTTATATATATTTATTTTTATTTTAAAACACATTTTATAAGAAAAAAGAAACAATGTGACCAAATATTTTATACAACTTTTTAAAAAAAATTTACTAATATCTTTTTTAATAAAATTGCAAAAAAAACTTGATTAAATAAAAAATTTATGTTTTGATAAATAAAAATAAAATGATTTTCTACTGATGTGTTACAATAATATAATAATAGCTCAACAACGAAAATAAGATTTCGTATATAATACATATATAAAGTTAAATTAAATTTCTATATGTATAAAAATAAAATATATACATATATATACAATGTATCAACAAAATTGTAAATTTTTTTAAAAATAAAGGCTTATCTTATCTTTATATTGTTGTAACATCCAAGGTATACATTTGTCGTAAATATGAAATTTCAGTTTCGTGTGAATTTTCGTTTTCTCGCTAGACCTACCACAGTCCACCTTAGAATCATGGAGCCATGAAACGTATTTGAAAACTGGAATTTGGAATTTTTTTCAATCAAAATCATTTTATTTTTATTTATCAAAACATAATTTTTTTATTTATGTGTATGTTGAGGGAATTTAATAACAAACTAAAGGCGGAAAGAGCAAATTTTTTTTTTCAAACTTAAGAATAGTAGTTTAAACTTATAATATTAAGTTGTAAAGCTAAAGATTTAAAAAAAGAAAAGTTACGCTATAAAAAAAGTTTAAATTGATGTAAAGTGACGAATAGGACATAAACATAATTGATTAATGTAGTAACAGTTTAACATGGTTGTATTATTTAAGTTGATACATATGTTTCCAAAGAAACAGTGTAATTTTTTTAAACGCTTTTCTTCTCTACGATTATTCAAAAATGCTTAAATTGATTTTAATAAAAAAAGGTAAGTAAAAGTCGTGTTTTGTGCGCACCAGATCTTTTTTCTATAGAGAATAAGAATTTACTTTTTAAATTGTCAGTAATCAATTATCAGTATTTTTTTTATTAAAAAATGTTAATTATTATTTAAAATTATGAATGATACTCAGATCTAACTCGAATTTCTTTCAATCATTAAGATTACTTTTATTGTATCATTGTAAAAAAAAAAATAAATGGGGCTCACATTTTAGATTTTCTGGATTCCAGAAACATTCCAGCCAAGGGTGGGTTCAAGGGTTTTGTAACGATCTCATTCTTCAGATGTTTCATATCTGATATTTATTACGGCATCGGAGATATTTTCGACAAACCAATGGAATATCCTGTTTTTCAAGCTGCAGAAAGAGTCCTAAATTTTGCTTATCCAGGTTTAATTAGGATAGCGATATTTAATGAGCACCTGACTTCGCACAACTTCGGGACCACCAATTTACGCCCACTATGAAGGACGACGTAACTTAGGATTTTGCTACTTTTAAAGATCCTAGAGGCATCTGGCGGGTTTGAACCAGCAATCTTAGGTTAAGAAGGTTTTTGTGCTAACTACTGGATCACAGGCTTCCCCATTTAATTTTTATTGTTATGGTATTTTTTAATGATTAAAATTTGTTTTGTTTTTTTTCGAAAGTAATGTAACACACTTACAGAATGTATTGTAAGTGCATGCAGTTGTTAGAGAAAGGAATGGCAGAAAGAGAAATAGGTACGCTATAGACAATGACCACCGTTAAGAGAAAACAACCACCCATTCATTTTCTCTTTTCAATGTACTTCATATGGGTTAACTATGAACCAGAGTAAATTCATATTATCGGGAAACTAAAGATTTTAGAAAAATATTATTCATATACAAATTTCTAAAAAGTAATGCAATGTGACGAATAGGGCTAAAGCTCACTACTGATTTTCATATATAATTATTTTATATTGTTATATTTAATCTAAATCTAATGTTTCCAGCGAAGCCGAATACAATTTTTATTTAAATTAACTTCAAACTATTCCAACTTTAAGTTTTTTAATAGCTCTGAAATTGATTGCAACACCCTAGGTAAGTAAAAGTCGGGTGATGCTCGCACCAGATTTTGTAATACGAACGACGTTTAAATTATTCTGATATTTTTAATACGAAAATCGCGATTTAAAAATTCGAGAGAAAGGGAAAGGAGGGTAAAAATTTGGGGTAATAAGTATTTATTCATGTTAAAAAAAAAAAATAAATACAAAAAAACATTTTCATAATGATGGAGTTTAGTGGACCATTGAGATTAGGAAGATGGTTGGGGGTGCGGACATAAAAAAAAAAAAAAAAAAAATCACGTTAATACGCAATACGTATTTTAATTGTGTCCCGAAGTTTAAGCCTACATTGAGGGCCTTCATCAGGGCAAGGAGAAACAAGAATTTAATTTCGTTATTATGGTTAATTAATAGCATTGGCAGTTATCTCGTTTCTCGTAGCCCTGATGAAGGCTCACAATGTAGGCCATAACTTCCGCAACAAATAAAAATAATTATTGCTTATTAGTGTGATTTTTTTCATGACCTGATTTAAATAAACATATTTTCTTAAAAAAAAATTTTTTTCTTTTTAATTTATTGAAATTTACAACTGTACTAGTTAATACATAAAATAAATTAGCGGATAATTTATATAAATAATATACATGAAAAGACATGAGGGGAATATGTCCATTGGCAGCACTCCACTAGGTAAACTAAACCAGAAGGTCTCAAAGCCATCTTATTTTTAGACGCCTCGGAGGATTGTCAGGAATGGAAACTAGTGGGTTAAAGTGAAAGTGGAGTTTGACATGGAAGGATTGATACCTCGTACGTGCCAAATCAGCAACACATGGGACATTAAGGTTTTTATGGATGAGTTAGTTGGTGACTAATTAAGAAGTATTAAGGATTTTGTAAGGGTGATGCTCGCACCAGATTTTGTAATACGAACGACGTTTAAATTATTCTGATATTTTTAATACGAAAATCGCGATTTAAAAATTCGAGAGAAAGGGAAAGGAGGGTAAAAATTTGGGGTAATAAGTATTTATTCATGTTAAAAAAAAAAATAAATACAAAAAAACATTTTCATAATGATGGAGTTTAGTGGACCATTGAGATTAGGAAGATGGTTGGGGGTGCGGACATAAAAAAAAAAAAAAAAAAAAATCACGTTAATACGCAATACGTATTTTAATTGTGTCCCGAAGTTTAAGCCTACATTGAGGGCCTTCATCAGGGCAAGGAGAAACAAGAATTTAATTTCGTTATTATGGTTAATTAATAGCATTGGCAGTTATCTCGTTTCTCGTAGCCCTGATGAAGGCTCACAATGTAGGCCATAACTTCCGCAACAAATAAAAATAATTATTGCTTATTAGTGTGATTTTTTTCATGACCTGATTCAAATAAACACATTTTCTTAAAAAAAAATTTTTTTCTTTTTAATTTATTGAAATTTACAACTGTACTAGTTAATACATAAAGTAAATTAGCGGATAATTTATATAAATAATATACATGAAAAGACATGAGGGGAATATGTCCATTGGCAGCACTCCACTAGGTAAACTAAACCAGAAGGTCTCAAAGCCATCTTATTTTTAGACGCCTCGGAGGATTGTCAGGAATGGAAACTAGTGGGTTAAAGTGAAAGTGGAGTTTGACATGGAAGGATTGATACCTCGTACGTGCCAAATCAGCAACACATGGGACATTAAGGTTTTTATGGATGAGTTAGTTGGTGACTAATTAAGAAGTATTAAGGATTTTGCGCAGGATTTTTCGTTGTAAGGATTGAATACAGGAAGAATTTGATAGTTCAGGAGGGCCCCAAAGCTCAACTCCGTAAGTCCAGATAGGGCTTATGATGCTGATATAGATGAGCCTTTTGTAGATAAGCGGAAGGCTGGAGCGTCTGTCCAGTTAAGTGTTGGAGTAAGCGGAAGCGGCGGGCAGTTTCTTGTCGTTTCAGTCTAGTGTGCGGATTCCAATTGAAAAAACAAATACAAAATTTTCTGTATAGAGACACTCGATGTACCTAGCAATATAAATTATACTTTAGGACCGATTTTCATGCTTACCAATTATTCATTAAAAAAAAAAAAAAATCATATAACTCGGTAAAACCGTTTTGAAGGATTATGACTTCAAGTACCGTGGTACGAGATTTTTATATATTACATTATTTATAATTATAATAATACGTTTTGTTGGTTATCCTCAACAAAAGAGCATTTTCGTTATTTAATTATTAGAGTATGGAACTTTGTATGCTAATACACTTCAGCTTAACTCCAAACTGTTTAAAGGTATTCATCAGCCGTCAATACACCTCCAATGTTCCGATAAATTACTATTCACGAGATGGGATGAGATAACGCAAGTGCAGTAACCTCAGAAGCGTTAGTATCCAGGAGAAGTGATGTGTGAATGTAAACCTCTGCCCTTGATTTGATTAACCAAAGGCCTTTGATGAGGACCTCAACGGCTTTACCGAACACGTCAAAGAGGTTAACCTTGGGGCTATTAGAATCCAGTCATGGTGTTGAACATTGGGATTGATCGTAACGGAATATTTTGAGAATTAAATATCTTGAATGAATGAATATATAAAAAAAAAAAAAAAAAAAAGTATTACTCAATGGTTTATTATTTTCGAATAACTATATTAGGTTATAGTTGTTTAAAACCAATTAACTAAAATGAAAAGCAATAAATAATCCTAAGAAAAATAGAATAATATCACCGTATAAAAAATTTCAAAACAGTATACTCGTATCTCTGCTGTTTCTAAACAGATTTAAATGATTATTTTTTAATTTTGTAAAAAAAATTTAATTCTCGAATGAATATCCCCAACAATGAGACATATTTTTATATTTTCGTTATTCGAGTTCTCGTACCTTGAAACGTATGCACAACAATTTTGAGAGATGATAATCTTTTTTTTTGGTCGATTACAAAGGTACATTATTAAAAAAAATTAACCAGATGCATTTATACTAGACTTCTTTACTATTTAAAAACAATTTAAATGTTTCAAATAAAATTTTCCAATGGTGAAACCCCTTACATTTATCAGGGAATCTCATCTCTTATAAGGTGTTGCTTGACCAAATAGGATTTTTTATATTTTCTTTTTCTCTTTGACCGATAATAACCGATTTTTGTTTTAATTGTATCTATTATAATTTGTAACTTAAATTCCTTCTTCTTTTTTTTTCATATTTTTCTTCTTTATTGCGTTTTACTGATTCTTAAATTCTATACACATTTTTCCTTATCTTCGAAAATAATCGAGTTATGGGCGTACTTATGAAGACAATTTTTATTTATTTTTTTTTTTCCCCGTTTTATAACTTGTTGTGATGAGTGACGTCAGAAAAAAAAGAAACAAAGATGGGCTAACGTAGACTCGACCCTGTTTCGAAAAGAGTTGGTCTTGAGTACTTAACATTAAAAAAAAAATAGGTAAGTAAATAAAAAGATAAAATTGAAAGGAAACAAAATAAATAAAAGTTTAATAAAAAAAATGAGGAAAATTTACAACAAAATAAAAATCATTTGTTTTATAAAAAAATTCTTCCATTAAAAAAATTGTAAAAATAAGTTTATAAATTGGATTAGTGTGTTAGTACTACTAAGAATGGTACAAAAAAAATGAACAAATATAATAAGAAAAAAATATCATGGATAGTTAACTGTCCATAAATTCTTCAGTTCCGCACGACGGGTAGGCGACTCTGGAAGGACGGTGATCTTCAAAAAGACGAGACGAAGTCCTTGTTTTGTTTGAAGGCGCCAATCGAGAAAAGCGTGCTCTCAGCTTACTAGTGAGATCGGTACTGGCTTGAGGGCAAGGGGGGCACTCTTATCTGGCTAATCTCTACACTATTGAATAGAAACACAAGAAGATGTAAATAGAACATGTAAACTAAGAACAACAAAATATTTTTCTCATTAAAAAAAAACTATTTTTAATTTAATTTAATTTTTAAATTTCAAACAAAAATATACAGGTATATATATTTATAATGTTCAGGCTCAAACATAATTAGTCACGAATTTTCGGTTAATAAACACTAATCAATTTTTCTCAATCTTCAAAAATAACTAAGTAATTGATTTAAGTCACTTTCAATCGGCCAACATTTTTAAAATAACCAGCTGATATTAACGTCTAAGTGTTAGGATCATCGTTGAATGCGAATTAAAAAAAAAATGGTTTTGTAGTTTCGGAGAAACTCCACGGACAGTGGACAGTGGATTAACGTATTTTATTTTATTCGATATTCGGATTATACGCATCTTGAAACGTGAGCCCTCAAAATTTTGAGGGAATTATTTTTTTCTTTGGTTTATCATAATGATTCATTATTGAAAATACTAAACCAAAATAAGAATTATCGCTGGCTAAAAAATAATAAAATAATAATGATTACAAATATAAATATATGCAGTTAAGACTATTTCCAAAAGGTACAAAAAGACATTATTTGGAAAATTGATTTATAGACATATTTGTATTCTCCGATTTAATCTTCTATATGATTTTATCTAATGAACAATAAAATCCTTTAAATACACAATTAAAAAATGCAATTATTTTCTAAGGTACTAATTACACATTTATTTTTCTCCCAAATCATAATAAAACATTTCATTTCATACCTTTAATATTGTGTTATTAATACAGTAAAAAAAAAATAAAAAATCTGGTGCGGGCAACAGTATACGACTTTAAACTGTATACAACTTTCACTTACCTCCATTTTAAAAATCAATGAAAGAATTTTCAAAAACAGTTAGAGATAAAAATACGTGAACCTATTAAGGAATTAATTAAATTTAATTTATATAGAAACATGTGTTTCATTAAAAAATCTATTATATTATTATAATTATAAAAAGGTTTTATGTGATAAATTAATTTAAAGCCTTTAAAATATATATTGTGGATTAAATCTGCTCTGTCGGGATGAATAAACGACGCCGACCAATATAGACCTCATTATGATATTTATACCAAGCGTTTTATTTTATAAGTGGATCTTATTTATAGATATGTTTTTTATTTTCCAACGTAAATCTGCAAACATACATTTATATCAGAAATAACATTTTACAGGGATTGTTAAAGAATAAAATGGATATTTTATCAACAATACGCTGATTCCATTTAATATTGTCTCCGGGATCCAACTGAGGGATTTAAATCTGCCTTTGTCCCTCTGATTATGGCGATCGAAGCCCTGTTTCCAAATCCACTCAAACTTTGAAAGGGACGGGGAAAAACCCTAAAGAAATAAAAAACAAGGAAACTCCAGCTAAATCCAATTCAGACCGAGGTTGACAATCGTTTATCTCTACCCAACGAAGGTGATTGTCTGTTTATTAAAATAATTAAGATCTATTTAATGTTCTTTGTCCTACCTAACTCAACACTACGAAGTTAGTTCAACCACCAATAAGATTTTTATTTCTTGTGTGATCTCATATTGTGTTTAAAAGACATGTACATCATGCTATTTGTGATAAAATAACATGCAAATAATGTGTTTAAAGCCTTCTTTGCTCAAGGACACAGGTTCAAACTTACAGGTGGCCCTAGGATTTTTAAGTAGGGGTTATAAATCGTTAGTAATGACGTCCTTCGGAGAGGACGTAAAAAGGAAGTCCCGAGCCCCTGCGAAGTCAGGTATTCGTTAAAAATTCCCTTCCTAATTAAACCTGGATGGGCCGAATTTAGAACTCCCACTGTAGCGTCATCGGATTAGCCACAGTAGCATAAAAATGACGTAAAAAAATTACAAACCTGTATATTTATTATCAAGGTGCTCTGTAAAAATATATGTTCATATTTTATACATCACATAGCGATGTGATTTGAAAAAAAAAAAAAAACACTTCTGTTTATTTTTTTATTTATTGGAATTTACAACGGTATAATGAAATACAACAAGTAAATTGGAGTGAAATATAAAAAGGCATGAAACACATGTATTAAAGTCCCAATGAAAGCACTCTAAAAATATTCTAAACTAGAAGATCTCGGGGCCATCTCTTTTTCAAACGCCTCAGAGGATTATTCAGGAATCGAAGAGGAAGAAAGGATTGAAACTAGAGGACTAGGGTGGGAATGGAGTTTGTCATGAAAGAAATGATTGATACCTGGTTCGGGCTAATTCAGTAACATATATATAAGCTTTGTCACGAATAAGCTTATAAGGATAAGCTTATTCGTGACAAAGTAAGGAGCGTTAAGGATTTTACGAAGGATTTTGGATTGTAAGGATACGAGAAGAATTCAATGGTTTTGTGGAGCCTCAATGCTCTACTCCGTTTTTTTTTTTTTTTTTTAAGTGAAAACATATTTAGGCGCGTTATGCAATTTTAGGCAGGGGTAAAAGCTTTGATTTCGTAACCATGGTAACATCAGCTCTGTGTATACCTGTGTATTAGATACAATATAAGCGATATCAATAAAAATAAATATAAACATAAACGTATAAATTTAACGAATTTGACAACCAACTGAATAAGAAAATTGCAAACATATTTTTGCATATAAATAGTAATATAGATGTATAACATACCGTTGGAAGGCTAAAGATTTTGCCACGCAGTTCATCATTTATAATTGTGTTATTCAAATTTTTTTCAATTGATATTGAAAAATCATTATTATTACTTTCTTTTCCATTTGTTCTCGAATAGGTGGCATTCTTAATCATGTAAATATTATTTATAATTTGGTTTTCATAAGCGTTTTTCCAAATCATTCCATATTCCACACATCGTCAAATTCGGTCGATCACTCCTTTTTCGCTCGGCACTAAAAGGGTTAGATGCATGTTTCAATTGAAATTCAATGTAATCCTTTAACATTTGTCTTTGTTCGAAAGTTCTTACATTCATTTTAACAACGGAGGTAAGTGAAAGTTTTCAGCGCACTAGAGTTGTAGTCAGTAATTATTTCATTTATTTATTGTGTTTTGGGGAGCGGCGTGGTCTAGTGGATAGAGCGCTAGTCTACTGTGCTCCGGGTCCTGGTTCGAATCCCGGCTATGGCAGAATATTGTTTATTCTGTTAATTCAGTCGGGGGGCGACCCTAGGGTATGGAGACTCTCTTGGGGCAGACCCAGCCTCTCTAAATTGGGTACCCAAAATAATTGGGGAAAAACCTGGCGACTGAGCGTGATTAAGGCCTAATCACCTCATTGCACTGCCGTTGGCCTAGAAACAGTACGAATCTCTATATGTACTGAGCCCAAGACCCTTCATGGGTTGTAGTGGTACAGGTTTTTTTTTTTTATTTATTGTGTTTTAGTTTTTATAGTTGAAAATTTCTATAAGTCAACAAACCAAAAAAATTTATACTTCTCATGATAACTTAATATTTCTGCTATATGAAATCATAATGATAGATTGTGTTTTAAAATAAGTTGGTAACGTTTTTTTTTCTTGTGATTTCAAAAAAAACTTCAGTTTCTTGTAAATATTTGCAATCAATTATATATATGACACATTTTGATCTATTGTATGATGTCATCTTTCAGGCATTTTTTTTTTTTTTTTTAATTCGGTCATCATCAACAACTGAAGGACGACCTAATCGCTTTGCGTCTTCCAAGCCAAATCATCCGGTTCTGAATAGAGCACACCACTTACAGACGGTGCTTTTTTCTTAGGAATCCTCACCATACATACTGCGATTTTTATTAACCCTCTGTTATAGGTTTTTCCCTTTCGGAAATAAAACTTTATTGAATTAGGAAAACGAATTTTTATCTCGTTCCGTTTTGAGCAAGCAAAGTACCACTTAATGATAAGGAATCATAATGGATACCGATAAGTAAAAGCACCTTGACTAAACCCTTTTTTAGAATATATAAACATTTTTGACTAAGTAAACATGGTTATATAATTACAGAGTAGTGAAGTGAACAACAAAAACATTGTTCATATTGGGTTTGTTGTTGTTGTTGTTGTTTGGGGTTTTGAGGCGTAAAACTCAGGGGTCATCAACGCCTATAGTTCTCTTTAAGTATAAATAAATAAATAAATCAAAACTAATAAACTAGGCGTATAATAATTAGATAAAATAGTAAAAAAATAAATAAACAATTAAAAAAAAAAAAATAAAATAAAGATAAGTTAAATTAAAAGACTATATTTTATTAAATAGTAGGTGTTTCTTAAGAAACCTGAACAGCGCCGAGATGTTGTTTTCATTATCGGAAAGTATGAAGGATATATTAGGTATAAGCCCAAATTTGTGTAAACCTGTCCTATAAGAAAGGCATTCTTCTAAAATGTGGCTGATAGTCAGGATACTGTTACAATGTGGGCACTTAGGAGGTGGTTGCTTGGTAATGAGATGAAGATGGGTCATGTTAGTGTGGCCAATCCTCAATCTGGCCAGGACAACTTCTTCTCTGCGGTTTGAGCGACATGATGAGGACCAAGGTCCCACTTTTGTTTTGACGACTTTCAGTTTGCTAGCAGGACTCTCGTCCCACATGGACTGCCAGGCAGCCGATATTTCCTTTCGGAGCGGCTGAGACATATCTCGCGGTGTTAGGATAGCTACACCTTGACCTCATATTGGGTGTAATTTCATATTGTGTTTAAAATAAATGTACATTATGGTAGTTATGATAAAATAACATTTATATATTATAGGTTCACCTACTGCATAGTGGCTAGCATAACAGCTTTCTATACCAAAGGTCCCAGTGACGGGAGTCAAAAATCCTTAGTTATGCCGCTCTTCGGAGGGGACTTTAAAAGGTGGAACTCGTTAAAGATCCCTCTCCTAATTAAACCTGGATAGCCAAAATTTATAAACCCCTACTAGCATCATAAAGGGACGTTGAATAAATAAACAAACAAACAATTACATAGAGGATTAAATTGGAATATAGAAAAAAGCTACGGAATTATTTAAAAACGCAATAAATATGAACAGTTTAAATTTATTTTTAACGAATTTACTCGAGATATGGTTAATATAATAATAAAGCTAGCACACTGTATAATT
This sequence comes from Piezodorus guildinii, assembly GCA_023052935.1. Lineage (NCBI taxonomy): Eukaryota > Metazoa > Arthropoda > Insecta > Hemiptera > Pentatomidae > Piezodorus > Piezodorus guildinii. The sequence goes on along the minus strand of CM041293.1, from coordinate 179,011,467 downwards.
GATATTCTATCAGCTGGATTTATGGCGGGAACTTGTGGCGCCAAATGGCCACGTTGGGACCACACATCACTTCCCACCCTCGTCTTTCTATCCTAGTTTGTTCTCCCAATAACGCATTGATGGAATTTTAAATTCGCCAAATTAAAATTTAATGTTGTAGGTATTTTTTTATTTATTGTTTTCCTGCAGTAAATCTATATTTTATAACGAGAAACCATGTCAGATTTTATGGATTAATATATTTATTTTAGTGGTCTTTAGTGGTCATGCGATTATCTGATGTCATATATTTTTTTTTATTACCTTGATGAGTTATTACATATAACTCAAGCTATCATGACTAATTTTTAAATATATGATTTTTTAAGTAAATTTTTAAAACTAAATTTTTATGTTATAGATTTATAACATATTCATAATTATTTCTAAAACAAAAACTCCTCCTCTCAGTACCTAATGCTATGTCTAAATGACATTTTTTATTGTATCACTCTTTTATATTAAGAAAAATTAACCCAAAATCTTGATGATTTTTATTTAACTTTTAAGCAATTAGGGCATTAAGCAAAACATTTTCAGGATGACTCAGGTCAGGAATTTTCCCCAGTACAATTATTTCGGAATACGTATGTGTTTTGTTTGATTATGTTCGTTATTTTGACAAATCGATTTCTTAAACTTAAAACTTAAATGTAAGAATTCACTAAACTATTATTTTCGTATACCACATATATACGGGATGTGAAACTTTATTCCCTTACTATAAAAGATGAACAATGTCTTAAGATTTTCGTGAAATTAAGTTCAATGTAAAATGTTTGAACCGAAGACGTGAGCCAACAGTAGAATTTTAAAGGTTACAGAATCACATACCTATAACAAATAAGCCGATAGGAAGTTGTAGGAGAGCTTTGGTTGGATGCATAGGCCTGTTCTTAATTTGGTGTGATAATATTCTGTATCTTGAAAGTTTTTAGAATTTAAATTTTCTTCGGAAGTAAAGTTTCCTCTAAAGGTCCTATTTTGCTATAGTTAGGTATGTTTTTAATAGTGATAAATGACCTGAAACATTGATAAGGTAGTTTTGAGAGGGATTAATTTGGAAGCAGAAGCATGTTCTTTATCATTACTTGGATTTTTTTTTTTAATTTAAATTTAGTTGGTAGTACAAGTTCTATAAAATATCCTACTTTTCTATATTTTGTTAGTCTATCCGAGTAACATGTTTGAGCCGAAACTTCAGTGAAATTAAAATAATTGTTTACCAGACTGATTTTAAATTAACTTACCTATATGTGAAATATAAGTAAGAAATGTATTGTGATCGTGAAAATTTTCAAATTCCAGTTTTCAACGGAAATACACGTTTTAGGGTCCCCTGAATAACCAAGTCCCGAAAAAAGGTCCAGTTGGTTGTGTTTGTTGTGTGTGTGTGTGTGGTGTGTGTGTGTGTGTGTGTGGTGTGGTTGCGTCCGGGCAAAAAAAAAAGTCCTATGAAACTGAAATTTCATATTTAAGACAACTATACGCCCGAGATGTTAAAAAACCTTTTTCATTAAAATTAGGTAACCAGAAGAGTCACTTTATACTATGCATTTTGTACGTTTTTATAATATTCTCAAAAATGACTTTAATGATTTTAATTAAACTTGCCATACTGATGTAAAATTTAATGAGCTTTAATATGATGTAGGTTTAATTCTAATTGAAATAGTCTGACAGGGCTGAAATGGAGATATTCAAAAATTTCTTTCTCTAAAGTACTTTAACTTTGTAAATTCGAAAAAAATAACCATATCGTCTTATTACATTGCTAAAAAACAAGTAAATATATAAGTTGAACGAATTCGATATCCAATTAAACAAGAAAACTGAAAAAATATATTTTTAGTGTATTTTTTTTCTTTTTTTTTTGGACATAATAACAATAATATGCATGTATAATCTACTGTTGGAATGCTAAAGATTTTAGAAAAAAATATTATCGATATACATACTATTGTAAAAGTTAACGGAGAGTGATGTAAAGCCAAAAAATAAAGTTAGATAATATATAATATTTTTATTATAATTTTTGTTTATGTGTAAATATTGTATGACTGTAGTATGTATGTTTTTTTCACCACTATTATTAATGTCCAAATTGAGACAGATTGTAATAATACTTAAAAAAATTTAAAGCTAATAATCTTTAATAATTTATTTAATAACCGTTTATTTAAATAATCTTTTAAAGATTTTTTTCGTTATATTTTGTTAAAATTATTGGAATTGATAAATTTTTATTTTAAATTAGATTTTTTTTGTACCTATAATCGACCATGAAATAATTATGGTAAGCCCAGCTTCTATAGAATGGGTACCTGATGTACTTTGAATTAATTTCTTTACTCTGCTTTCGTGTTTTATTTATTATTATTATTTTTTTTTTGTAGTTTTTTACTTAAATTAGGTGAAAAGTGCAATGTTTTAATGGAGGATACGTTATTGACATGTTCGATTTGTGATTTTGAGAACATAGATCTTTAGTTTCGTCACTAAATCTTCGATTTCAGGCTAAAGAGAAGAGCGGCCAAAGTATGTTTTTAATAATGATAAATGAGTTGAAACATTGATAAGGTAGTTTTGAGAGGGATTAGTTTGGAAGCAGAGGCCAGTACTTCATCTTGACTGAGGGAAGGGAACCATCTGATACAAAGTTAGGGTCTTTAGGCCCCGACACATGGTCTACATTAACATTCAGTCTCCGCCCTTCGGGAGCTATTTCCATATTTAAAGTGTTGTTGCAGCGGTATGACTAATAGGGCACTTAATGGCGAAACCTGAAGAACTTTATTGATTCACGTCTTGGTCTAGGACTGTTCTCCTCCTCCAATGAGAATTAATACGTTCCAGGAAACTTTCTTATAAATCCAATTAGCATATGAAGCGGGTAGAAAGGGAAACAACTAGATCATGATTCTTCGATTCATAACAACTCAGAGCGCTTTCTCGTAAGATTGAATGAGATTTTACCCGTATGAATAAGTCACGGGAGGACTCTGGACTACCATTCTTTGGATCCCGCGTTCAAACCTGACATTGGCAGGATAATTAGTCATTCTATTTTAACTGTTAAAATAATTAACCCCTACCATCCATACCCCACAAAAAAAAAAAAAAAAAAATTGTACTGTTGTGGCTAGCCTAACAGGTTTCCATGCCCAACGTTTTATGTTCAAACCTGCAGGTGCTTCTGGGATTTTTTAATGCGAGAAATATATCGTTAGTTATGTCGTATTTCGGATGGAAAGTAAAAATGTAGTTCCGAGCCTGTGCGATGTCAGTTGGATCTTATTACTTTTACTTACCTATAATGAAATATCTAGTAAGGGAAGGTATTGCCACTGAATATTTACGAATTCCATCCATCAACCGAAATACAAATATTAGCGTCCCCTGAGTCCAAATTACCAAGTCCCAAAAAAAGGTATGTGTGTTATATCATTCACTATTATAGAAGAGTATATTATACTATGATCATATCAATTGGAAACGATCTCTTCTTTATTTTGTTCATATGTATTTATTTATTTATACATGTCAAACTTTACAACGTTTCGAGGCTTCACTTGCCTCATCTTCAGATATTATCTAAAATATAATTGTACAAATATTTCTACTAATTATATATATATATTAAGTATATATTATTTATAAATTAGAAATAATTTATATTTTAACTATTTACACTATGTATAAAATTTTATATATACTTACATCTATTTTCATATTTTTATACAATATAGGTCATTAATATATTTAAATCACAACATCAAATCTTGATATTGGTATGTGTGTGTCCGTATGTAGGAAGTCAAGCGCGAAAACGAAAAGAAGGGCTAAACTAAAATTTCATATTTAAAAAAACTAACCGAGTCTGGCACCCAGGACTCCTTTATTACCTCCGTCAATTCATTCCCGCTACAAAAATTATTTCCAAAACTTTCAAGCAATGCCATCGTGTGGTAGGACGTAATGTCTTTCACATTGGAGCGCGGAATGTACTGCACAGGTGTTTTTATCGACGTTGAATAAGCTTTTGACCGAGTCTGGCAGGACTCCTTTACAAACTCCGTCAATTCCTTCCTTCTACATATTTCCTTTAATCCGTTCCTACCTCACTAATAGAACCTTTCAAGTAAATCATAACCTTTCCTGCTCTTCCATATTTTCTCAATCTGCAGGTGTTCCTTTGGGTAGTATCTTAGTCCCATCCTTTATACGGTATATACAGCTGATATCCCACTCCATCCTAGCACAGTCCTTACAATTTGCGTAGATGACACTTGTGTGTTATCCGTCCATAGTGATCCAACCGCTGCATCCCAAATCCTTCAGTCCCACATCACAGCCATTGAGGAATGGTGTCACAACTGGAGGATTTAAATAAATCCTTAAAAATCTCACCAAATTACCTTTACCCTTCGTCGAAAACCGATAACCTCCTGTCCCACCGTATCCTTTATTAATACGCCACTCATACCTGTTGAACAAATCCGATACCTAGGACTCCATCTTGACAAACGTCTTTCATGGAACCCTCACACGAGACTAAAACGACAAGAAACTACCCGTAGATACCGATCACTACAACACTTACTAGACAAACGTTCAAAACTTCTAATTCACTACAAAAAGCTCATTTATATTACTGTCATCAGACCCATCCGGAAATATGGAATTTGGGGTTCTACTAAGCCATCTAATTCTTCCCGCATCCAATCCCTACAATCCAAAATCCTTCGCAAAATCCTAAATGCTCCTTATTTCGTCACAAATAAAATCATCCATAACGACCTTAATATCCCATTTGTTACAGACCTTTCTCGTACCAGATAACAACCTGTAAATATGTTAGCTGAACAAATCCGAGACCCGAATAAAGGAAAAAACGCATAAATACCTAAACTGTTATAGAATAAACCGGATATTTTATCAACAAAACGCTGATTCAATTTTGATTTAATATTGTCACAGATTTAAATCTGCCTTTGTCCCTCTGATTATGGCGATCGAAGCCACTGTTTCCAAATCCACTCAAACTTTGAAAGGGACGAGGAAAAATCCTAAAGAAATAAAAAACAAGGAAACTCCAGCTAAATCCAATTCAGGCCGGAGTTGACAGTGGTTTCACTTTAACGAGCTGAGGTAATTGTCTGTTTATTAAAATAATTAGTATCTCTTTAATGTTTAAATATTGATAAGTTCTTTGTCCAACCTATCTCAATCCTCCGAAGTTGGTGAAGTAAACAACAAAACATTGTTCATATTGGGTGTAATTTCATATTGTGTTTAAAATACATGTACATTATGATAGTTATGTTAAAATAACATTTATATATTATAGGTTCATCTGTTATAGGTTTGAACCTGCAGGTGGCCCTAGTATTTTTCTATGGGTGTAAAAAATCCTTTGGATGCCATACTTCGGAGGGGACGTAAATAGGTATTCCCGAGCCTGTGCGATATCAGGTACTCGTTAAAGATCGCTCTCCTAATTAAACCTGGATAGGCAAAATTTAGGACTCCCACTGTAGCTTTGTCCGATTAGCCACAGTTGCATACAGTGCCGTTAAATAAATAAACAAACAATAACTGCTGTAATAATTAGAAAGATGGAAGTTGTTATTGCCATTCTCAGAATCGGGAACACACATGTCTAAAATACGATTTTTTCATAAATAATACTACACCACGTTTGAACTATGAAAAGTGCAGTGATGGTTTTCATCATTTTGGAAGATTTTTCGATATTTGAGAAAGTTTTTTGGCGACACATGTATAGGCAGAAGACATGCACGTGGGTGAGACATTTAGACAGGTGCACATGGATAGAAGCACCCCATCCTATGAGTGGGATATGAAGGAAAAAGGAGAGAAGGTATTTGAAGGATGAGCACTTAGGATAAATCACATTAAGTTACAAAGGTAGAGATCATCTGACCAAGGGAGATACCACCAGGTAGAAGCACGTTGGTGATCTGAAGAGCTGAGCTGACTCATGGGGATGTTAGTCATCCATGTAAATAATTGACGGTGAGAGCATTTCTAACAGACTAGTGTCTTGACCCTAGGTCAAATTACCTTGAATGGTTTTTTCATACTCATAAAATAGTAACAGAAACACAGATATTTACAATGGTGTTAATGAGTTACAAAGCACAATATTATTAAATAGTACGTCTTGAAATATTAGGCCGGTGACCCAAGTAGTCGCCGCTAGCGCTATCTGTGAACGAGCTTGTGAAGCACCCCCTACAAATGGTTTGAGGTGTCAGCTTATATTTTATTTTCAACCATCAGTGTAAAGGTAAACAATATTACCATATAAATTTGTATGTATTTATATTAATGTTGCGGTGTAATTGTTCGTGTATTTGACTTAAGTTAAGTCTAGTACAGTTAATATAGTAGTATGGTGGTAATATTTTAGTATTTCCTTCAAGAGCGTCTGGAACTAGAATTAATTCTACTATTTTACTTCATAAATCCCTTGAGAAGACCTATGACTGTATCTCGACCATACAGCATTACTGTTAGACTCAGTTGGAAATCAAATTGAGTACCGATGCTTGAATCAGTGTTGAGTAGAGTAAAGGAGCTTGAGAGCTGAATGCAGCCCAACATCATACTCTATTCGGTTGGAACAAGTCCCACTCCAAACCACATGTAGTGCGCCCACTGAGCCTTGAACTCTGTTTCAACACGATCAAATATATTGTGCGATTCAGTTAGTTTGGCCAAATTAGTTATTTCGGTATTAAAAGCGTTAGACCTGATTGTTCATTAACGCGTTATTATTATATTCTATTTCAATTTTGAATTATTAATATTAAATTTACAATTATTAAATATTAACTGACCCGACAGACGATGTCCTATCTGAACTATCTCATAACGGAATTCACGCGTAATGCGATGCCTAAGGAATAGGGGGATCCATTTTTATACATATAAATGTTATTAAGAGCTTTCCTTAGGAAATAAAAAAAAAAAAATTAAACAAACCTAAGTAACGTTTATTATTTTTTCATTCATAAGATCCTTCTCCTAGCTAATGTTAACATTTTTAAAAAAATAGAGAAATCGGTCAAGCCGTTTGTTTACTCGTAAAGTGAAGACCAAAGGAATAGGGAGATTCATTTATATATATTTAGATAGAGCAATTATTGTTACCTTTAAAATATTTTTAAAAATCTACTAAAATAACTTTTATCTTTTTGTTCTTCATAAGATCCTTCTCCTGACTGATATGAAAATTACAAAAAAAGAATCAGAGAAATCGTTTACACGAGATGCGATGACCAATAGAAAAGGCAATTCGTTTTTATATATAAAGAGCGATTATTTAAAAATATAAAAAAAAAAAAAAAAAAAAAAAAATGTAACTTCTATCTAAATACTATCTACCAAAGTAACTTTTCTCTTTTTTTCTTTCATATGATACTTCTCCTGACTTATACAAACATAACAAAAAAAGAATTAGAGAAATCGGGGTCGAGCTGTTCAAGCGTGATGTGATGACCAAGCGAAAAGGCGATTCATTCATATATATATATATATATATATATATATATATATAATATATATATATATTATATATATATATATATATATATATATATATATATATATATATATATATAAGCTTTTTAACAGTATATTCATATGTTTGGAAACAAAATTACCTAAAAAAATAAATTTGCTCTTTTTTTCATTATTTGGATATTGGATTCGTTCAACTTATACATTTAACTATTTCTATCAATGCTGATAAACATAGGATGTTTCACTAAATGAACTTTGGTTGTACTTAATTTCCGTTTGATAAAGGAACTGTTAAGCAATCTTAATTGATAAGCGATCTTTCTTTAACAGGTACTGATATCCGAAAAGCACCCTGGATATGCTTTTAGTATCCATAGTTAATTCATCAAACCTGTACCACTACAACTCATGAAGGGTCTTGGGCTCATTACATATAGAGATTCGTACTGTTTCTAGGTTTGTTTGTTTATTTATTTAACGTCACTTTATGCTACTATGGCTAATCGTACGATGCTACATTGGGAGTCCTAAATTTTGCCTATCCAGGTTTCATCAGAATAGGGATCTTTAACGAGTACCTGACATGGCACAAGCTCGGGACCACCTTTTGACGCCCCTTCCAAAGGACGGCATAACTAAGGAATTTTTACTCCCATTAAAAAATCCTAGGACCACCTACGGGTTTGAACCCGTGACCTTTGGCACAGGAGGCTGTTATGCTAGCCACCCTGCTACCGGTGATCCCTACTGTTTCTAGGTCAACAACAGTGCAGTGAGGTGATTAGGTCTTAATCACGCTCTGCCGCCAGGTTATTCCTCAATTATTTTGGGTAACCACTTTATAGAGGCTGGATCTGCACCAGGAGAGCCTCCATACCCTAGTGTCGCCCTCCGACGGGATCAACAGAATAAATAATATTCTGCTACAGCCGGGATTCGGAACCAGAACCCGTAGAACAATAGACTAGTGCTCTTATTCGCTTAATTCATCAAAGGGGCGTTTTATAATTCCGAATACATCAAACATTTTTAAACTCTTTTAGATCTAGAGATTTATCAAAATCCCTTAAAACCATATGCGTATATGAATCTTAGTTATCACTAATTAATCCAGCTTTTTATTTAAAACATAATAATCCTTTAATCCGATTTTTTTTTTTTTTTTTTTGGAGGGGAACAAAAGAAGACCAGTACTTAGACAGAACTCGAAATGAAAAAAACAAAACATTAAAGAGCTGACAAAAAGAGAGGGATATAGGCCTGCTAACGAGCCGGAGAGCCGGAGCATCTTTTTCTCTTCCTCTGGATTAATCCTCTCTTCATAATCCTTCATCTAATGAGTCGTCTAATTTACAACACGCGTTCTTGTCTTTATTTCTTGTAGGATGTTAACTTATCACTGTTCAAGTTCAAGTAAAGTAGAGGAAAAGTGATGTTCTCAAAGCGCATACAATATTAACATTCACGTACGGAGGTGAAAAATCTTCCATTTTCTGGGATGTGTGGTACTCAGTATCCTAATCATAAAAATATACTCAATTATTCACTTAAATTTTTAAAACTACAACACTTACTTGACAAACGCTCAAAACTTCCTACTTACTACAATAAACTCATTTATATCAATCATCAGGCCTATTTGGACCTATGGCATTGAGCTATGGGGGTCTACTAAACCATCGAATTCCTCTCGCATCCAATCCTTGCAGTCCAAAATCCTTCGTAAAATCCTCAATGCTCCTTACTTTGTTACTAATAAAATCATCCATAAAGACCTAAATATCCCATTAGTTGAAGACTTGGCCCGTTACAGATATACCTCTTTTCATTCCAAACTCCCTGCCCCTGTTGTAAATTTCTTTAAATAAATAAATAAAAAAAAAATTAAAAACATTCATTCAAATTTTAAAACAAAAGCAATTGTAATAAGATCCACTCACCTCCTGAAAACAGTCCCACATATCCCAACCCTGTACCTAAATAGTAATCCTATAAAGTTCCACCCGACTGTCAGGAATCTGGGAGTAACCTTCGACCAATTTCTATCCTTCATGAATCATATTTCCGAAATCTTCCGTCGTACCTTTTCAACCTTAAAGCGACTGTTTTCCTTCCGTCACCTATTCCCACTTGAAACCCGAAAACTCCTCGTTACCTCTCTAATATTTCCCCACTTCGACTACTGGTGTGCCGTATACGATAGTGTTTCAGGGGATCTCGAAGTAAAAATTAAACGCTTAATTAATTGCTTTGTCCGATTCATCTTCGGGGTCCCTAGGTACACACCTCCGTATCCCAATTTTATGGCGAGTTGAAGTGGCTTAACCCTTCCAATCGTCGCAAGTATTTCCTTGCGCCATTCCTTTACCAAGTTATCCAATCCCGCCGCCCATCATACATTTTTGACCTCCTACAATTCAAATCCTCTGTCCATCCTTATTGTACACGCTCCAGGCCTTCAGATCTATACAGTACGGCCCACCAAACTGCACATTTCGACAGATCCTTTCTCATTCGATCCACAATCCTATGGAATTCCATTCCTCCTTCCATCCGTCACTCCAATTCTCTTTCTACCTTCAAATATCGCATATTTAATGACTTAATGGATATCCAGACTCAATAAAATTGTAAATAAGCTTTTTTATTTTGTTGTTGTTTTCTTATCAATTGAATATGCCTATTTTATCTAAGTAATTATTAACTTGTTTATATGTACTTAATATGTTCTAAGACTCCAAAGCACTTTTTGTACATTATGTATATTTTATTCTAAAGGGACATGTCCCAGGATAATAAAAATTTTATTTATTTATTTAAAATCGGAAAACTGGAACTTGCCACTTTATAAATTGCATTTTGCACCTTTTTACAATTTTTTCAAAAGCAGCTCCAACAATTTTGATTAAATTCTCTATATGGATGTTATATTTAATGAGCTTTAATATAATGTAGGTTTCATTCTTAATGAAATAGTCTGACAGGCCTAAAACGCAGATATTTTATTTTTTATTATTCTAAAGTAAGTTTAATGTTGTAGATTTGGAAAAAAAAACAACCATTTTTTGTTGTTAGCATTGATGAAAAAACGTTAAAATACATAAGTTGAATGAATTCGATATACAACTAAAGATGAAAAGAACAAAAATATTTGTTCGTACAATTTTTGTGTTTTTGAACATAAGAGCAGTAATATATATATATATATATATATATATATATATATATATATATATATATATATATATATATTGCTGTGTTTTTGACCTGCTGCTTTTCTAAGGCAGCGGTAGCTTCAAAAACTAGCTTACTTACTATATTTAGTCAATATATAAACTATATTTAATGATACCACGGATCTCCTTTCCAAAGGTATCGTGTTTACCAATCCAATAGGTGGCATGCAGGGTAAGATTAAAGTAAACAAGATTCAATTAATACATTACTATAATTATTAATTTACACATATCATTATATTAACACATTGCCTAAAACTCTGATTGAGAATACTGAGGGACATTTTACTACCTTTGCCATACAATATTACAAATAACGATATACCTTTGAAACCCTTAACCGGCTGGCGAATGTGAAATCAGTCTTAGGTCCCCTTTCTCGGCATCATCCTCCAGCTGCTCTCAGAACCCCGACGGCCACCTCCTCTTCTTGTAGGTGGAACCCGACTCACTCCTCTTGAGGATCAAACTTGACTACACTCCTGGTTCGAATAAGACTGCCCCACGAATCTTCTCTCCCATCCTCGTCACCTCGGATGGGCTGACATGGGAAATACCCCGGTTGGCGGTACAGCCCTTGTGATCTTATTTTTATCTTTTGACCACCCTTAATATTCTTGTAGGCCGCCGCTGGGGGGAAAACTACCAGAGGTTTCTGGTACCGCTGGGGGGCCCATACCGATGGGAAATCTAGGGGCTAGGTAAACACCTTTTGATGTTTTGCCGACAAAGGTTCGTTATCATTAATTGTTTAATATTGAAATTATTTAATTATGAACTCCCCTCAGTATCCTCAATACATTACAATATATATATAACACACCGTTGGAAAGCTAAGGATTTTAGAAAAAAATATCATTTTACACACGGCATTGTAAAAGTTAATAAAAAGTGATTGAAATCTTATATAATTAACTGATTTTGGTAGATAATTATAAAATTGTGTGTAATTTAAGTAAATGAAAAAATTAAATTAGAAATTCTTAAATTGATTGTAACAACGAAGGTAAGTGAAAGTGTGTTGCGCGCACCTGATTTTTAATATTTATTTAATTGAATAATATAATATGACAAGTCGTATACTGAAGGTATAACAGTTTGTATTTATTTTATATGTTATATGCGTTGTTACTTAACTTATTCACAAAATTGATTTTAACTAGCAAAAAAAAGCCGTTTTTGTCAATGCTAATAAGATGATATGGTTAACATTTTAGGATGAACAAAATTATTATTATCAGACGCCTCGGAGTATTATCAGAGATTGTAGAGGAAGCAAGGATTTAAACTGGGTTAGAGTGGGAATGGAGTTTGTCGTGAAAGGAGTGGTTCCTGGTTCGAGCGTGGTCAGCAACATAGGGAACATTAAGGTCTTTATGGATGATTTTATTTGTGAAAAAATAAGGAGCATTGAGGATTTTTCAAAGGATTTTGATTAGAGGGATTGGAGACGAGAAGAATTTGATGGTTTGGTAGAGCCCCAAATCTCTACTCCGTAAGTCCATATCGGTCATGTAGATGAGCCTTTTGTACTTAAGTGGACGGTTTGATCGTTTGTCCAGTAAGTGCTGAAGTAGTCGAAAACATCGGGAAATTTCTTGTCGTTTCAGTCTTGTATGAGGGTAATTTTGCTACTTAAAATTAATTTTGTGAAAAAGTTGGATACTATATATAACTACAAACTATTATACTTTTAGTACACTTTTCATATAACATTATTCAATTAAATAAAATAGTTAAAAGTTTATTATTAAATAACAAAGACAATCTATATTGAGACAGGAGGAGAGTATAAAGGGCGAGAGAAGGCTGAACTAACTAGTCCCTGCCAAGAGCAGGCTCCTCAACTTTATCTATTAAACTTAAAGCAACTTATTATTTTCCTGAAGTGAAAAATTAGCCTCTTCCTAATCCGATCTCGCTCCGGGGCGGGGTGCTAAAATATTAGTCCAATAGCCGAAATAAACTATTAATATCAGTCTTTTTCTGTAATTTACAACCTTTTTTAATATTCCAAGGATAAGCTCTTCTCCTACTAAGAATTATCTGAAAAATAAACTAACTTGCTTAGTAGACTCGAGGGTATATTGAATATTAAAACTGATATTGAAGTGAAACTTACTCTTAAAGTATTATTAAAGTTCACCTTACCCTAGAAAGTAAAAATCCAGCATCAGATTCTCGCAGCACTCGACTTTCACTTACTTCCGTTATTAAAACCAATAGATAGATAGAAGATAGAAAAGTCTGTTTTATTTTTAAAAATGACAGAAAATAAAAAATAAGCAAATAAACAATTTACAAATTACAAAATAAAATAATAAAAATCATACACACTACATGGTCTATTGACCGTCTGTGGATTCTGTGTTTATTGACAAAATTAACCTTTAATATATCAATATAAATAATTAATAACGAAGTAAGATACGAACACTTTGTATTTCATCTATGTTCTAAAATTAATTCACAAATCGTCAAATTCACAATTTGTTAAATTGAATTTAACAAATTAAATAATAGTTAAATTCTTTCGTTATAAGAGAAAGCCGATCTGGAGAAAGTAACTAACGCCAGCCAATCGTTTCCAATTATAAATTCTAAAATTTGATCCCAAGTTAAATTTTTAGAATTAAAATATATTTTTCTAAACTCAGTAAGTATCGTAAAAGTGAAAAAGATCTTCTGTTTCATTTTTATTGCACAAACTACATATACTATTTGTTTTTACGAAATTTTTATAATTTAGGTTTAAAACATAAATTGAACCTATTAAAACCAATAAAAGAGCGTTTTAATTTTCTTAATTTCTATTACTTTAATCCATACATTCTTAAAAAAAATTTTAATTTTGACCGCTGATTACTCTTAAGATATTTGAGCACCTCTAAACTGTATCAGAAATTTTTTTAAAAATTAACTGTACAAAAAAACGCTGCAAATTATTACACATAGGTTTATTATTTCCAAATAACTAGGGATGGGCATCATCGAATGATTTCATAATCGAATGATCGAATGATTAATAGGTGCAAATATCCATATAATTCATACGATGAGCAAAAACAATAAGATTATCCCAACCCCTTGTAATCCCTCGATTATTGTTAAAAAAATCAGTTCGAATGATCATTCGTTTCTCCAAACCGATCAATCCGATAATCGATTAATTCGAATGATTAAAATAATCGAATGATCTAATAATCTTCATTCGATTTTTCCCACCTCTACAAATAACTATATTACCATTTATACTATTAACTAATTAACTAAAACGAAAATTAATAAATAATTCAAAGGAAAATGGCATATCACTAAGGCTAATTTCAAAACGCTATATCTCTGCTAGTTCTGAACCAATTTTGATGATTTTATTTTTTATTTTTTTTTTGTAGGAAATTCTATTCACTTTTAAACAGCAGTTAGAGCAAAACTTTGGCATCTATTTATTTATGAATTAGGAAAAACGGATTTTTTACTTTCACTTACCTATATATGAAATATATAGTAAGAGAAAGTATTGCGATCGTGAAAATTTTCGAATGTTTCAGGCTCCCCTGGGTCCAAATGACCAAGTTCCGTAAAAAGGCCAGTGTGTGTTTGTGTGTCCAGAGCAAAAACGGAAAGTCCTATAAAACTGAAACTACATATTTAAGATAACTATACGCCCGATATTTTTTAGCAACTTTTAAATGAAAATCGGATTACTAGAAGAGGCACTTAATACCACGTATTTTGCATATTTTTACGATTTTCTTAAAAACGGATTTAACGATTTTGATTAAATTATATCGATGTGAAATTTGATGGGCTTTAGTATTACGTAGGCTTTATTCTGATTGAAATAGTCTGACAGGGCTTAAATGCCGATATTTTTTCCTCTGAAGTATCTTTAATTTTGTAGGTTTAAAAAAAAAATAGCCACATGGTCTACTTAGAACTTACAAATGATGGATAAATATGCAAATTGAGCGAAAATGATAAACAAATTAAGGAAAAATGTGTAAACATAATTTTTATATGATTTTAGTTTTTTTGAACATTAACTATAGATGAATATATAAATAGATTTGAACATTAAATATAGATTGCTGGAAGGAATTAGTCCGGGTAGTGGTCATTAAATGAAACAGCTAAATAGTTTCATCTATTTATTGTTTGCCAACGTTTCGACCCCCCTTTGTGGGTCATCATCAGGGCGCATGGTGGGAGAATGGAAACTGAGTTTAACATATTCAGAGAATGGAAACATATTCAGTTCCAAAGGGCAGCACTTAAAATATATTAAGGGTTTAAAATATATTTCCTTGACATATTTTTGCACTTTCCTCCTTTAGCTGTTTATCGAATTCGCTCAACTTTCATGTCATTTATCAATGCTGACAATTTTATGTGCCTAATTTTTTGAAATCTATGAAATTAAAGGTACTTTAGTTGAAGAACATTTAAAATGTCGGCGTTTAAGCCCTGTCAGACTATTTCAATCAGAACAAAACCTACATGATATTAAAGCCTAGTAAATTTTACATCGATATAGCGAGTTTAATCAAAATCAGAGCCATTTTTGAGCAAATCGTAAGTGTCTCTTCTTCTGGTTAACCGATTTTAATGAAAAAGTTTTTGTAACATCTCGGACGTATAGCTGCCTTAAATGTGAAATTTCAGTTTCATAGGACTTTTCGCTTACGCGCGGGAGTTACCACACACGGACACACAAACAGACACATTGACCATTTTGCGAGACTTGGTCGTTTGGACTCAGTGTACCTTGAAACGTTTATTTCCAGTGAAAACTGGAATTCAATGGAATTTTCACGATCGCAATATTTTTTTTTACTTTATATTCCGTATATAGGTAAGTGAAAGTAAAAAATAGGCGTTACCTTAGATTAAACGTTCTTATGGAGTAATCAATTTCCCAAGCTATACAATCAAAATGTATATTTTTTTTTATGAACCGTATACCATGATGCACTGCATCATCAGGCATATTTACCTGAATCTCTTATTTACATTGAGTAAAGCTGTAACAGTTCTACAAAAACAACCGGCCTTAATATACTAACTGCATGGTCCTGAGGTTCCCTAATGTGATGTTTTGATAAAGCAAGATGATGTTGGTGTGTTGATGTCGAGTTGGTGTTGATAAACCTTGTCGCTGGTTTGGGGACCATGGTGACATTCGAATTAGTGTGACGGGTGATCTGTTAGGCCAGGCGTTGCGACGAAATTGCGGTCAGGGGGTAAATTACATGACGACATCTCCTCTAAGTTATGTATTATACATCTGTCATCCACTACGTACATAATTATCTAAATAGACAGTTTTATTAGTTTGATGAATAAATGAAAATAATTTTTAATGACACCAAATTTGCTTTTCTACAATACCTTTACTAAAACCAGATATTTTAAATTAATTTTTTTAGCTTACAAAATTTCTAATTTCTTTACGTGACTCCTGGTGGGAGGGGGGAGGTGTCCCTTATATTTGGCAGAGTTTATTGGCTTAATGTTTAGTTTTATCTAAAAAAATGTCATCAAAACCGGTGAGACATATTTGGGTTCCTCTCTTTGTAAGTACGAATCCTTAAAAGGTACCAGATATTGACGAAAAACACATATTCTTCAACTATTGGGTTGTTTCATATGAAATGTCCGTTTTTGTAGTTTCTGAAATACACAAAGGATTTTGCAGGTCTCTGCTGTTTTCTTCCGAATGTTTACATATTTAAAGTAAACAGTTACTAATCCTCTACCGTTGTATTATAAACATTAGCTTCCCAATCAATTACCCACTTTTACTATACCTCTAAATATGAACATGTAAACACGCGATTTTCGAGTAATATTTTTGTACGAGTTTAAACTCGGCCATTTAGGAGCTGAGGCCGCTAGAAATATTTGCAAGGCGTTTGGGGAAGGCAATGGTAATGAACGGAACATTCGTCGTTGGTTTGCTAAGTTTTCAGCTAAGGATACCGACTTGGTAAACTTGCCCCGAGGAAGACCTCCGTCCGTAATAGACAACGATGTCCTCAAACATACAGTAGAAGGAAACCCCTACCAAACATTTAAAGGACTCTCAGCACAACTAAATGCAAGTGCATCTACCGTTTCCAGACATTTAAAGTGTATTGGGAAAGTGAAAAAGCTCGATACATGAGTACCTCATGATCTCATTGAGCGGCAGCAAGACCCTATGTTTCAAAACATACCGTACAAAAATTGAATGAACTGGGCTACGAAGTTCTTCTGCACCCACCATATTCTCCCGACTTGTCTCCAACAGCTTACCACCTGTTCAGGAATTTAGAAAAATTCGTCGAAGGAAAACTTTTTGAAAATGATGATCAAGTGAAAAATTCGTTTTCAGATTTTGTTTCACATCAAAGCTCAGAGTTTTTCAGTTCGGGGATAAAAAAGTTGGTGTCACGTTGGGAAAAATGTGTAGAAAAAGAAAGTAAATAATTCGAATAAAATTATCTTGTTTTCATATCGTATTTCTAATAAAAATTCTTTACCTTGAAAACGGACATTTCATGTGACACAACCCAATATTAAAGTAAATAATAATTTCTATTGCTATATTATTTAATATAAATGCAAATTTTCCATCGAGAAACAATGATTTTTTTTTCTTAAATTAAAAAATAAATCAAACTATTTTCTGAATGAACCTAAAAAAACTTTTACTAGGATAATTGAAGGGAAATTGGATTCAGAAATGTCAAGTAGAATTCCCAAGGCTAATTCCGTCTATTACCATATCTGCAACACGGTTATGGGAAAAAGAGAAGTAGCACGGAACGTGAAGTTACACCTATTCAAGTCCATCTTTCTACCGGTTCTTCTCTATGGAGCAGAGAGTTGGATTGCGAATGAAAAGCTACTAATTCGCATCACTGCCCCGGAAATGAAGTTTCTTAGAAGAATTGTGGGGAAGGCACGAAGAGACTGTGTCCGGAATGAAAGGGTCAGGGAAGAGCTTAATGTATGCTCTGTTCTGGAAGTCCTAGACAAGAGGCGATTGGAATGGTACGGGCATGTCTGCCGAACGGACGACCACCGGAACCCAATCAAAACAATGGAGGTAAGGTCCTTAGGAAGGAGACGCCCAAGGACATCCTATATCACCCACATGGAGCAAATAGGGATGCGTAGAGGTTAGATTAGAAACTCTGGGCGAGATTAGAAACCTTGCCAGGAACAGTGACGGTTGGTACCAATGGCTGGGAGCAAAGGAAAATGGGTCGAAGAGAAAGAAGAAGAAGACTTAAACTAATGTTTTAACTAAGACAAAATAAACATGTTTCATTGAATTTTATTAAAAATAAAAAATAATTAACTTATAGCGACATTTTTCCTTGAAATGAACGAATAAATAATAGATTGCTTAATGCATAAAGTATTTTATGACCAAGGAGAATAGCCAAAGCGTTTTATGTATAAACAATACAGTTCCCTTGAATTTGTTTTCTAGCACTAAAACTAGTTATATAGTATTAAATTCGACATTTTATTTATTTTGTCTATCTTCAAATAAGTTTATGTCTCTCAGTCGCTAATGTGCTATATTATTATTCTTATAAAGAGTTTTTAGAGCGAAACCTTTAAACTTTAAGAAATTTTATCAATCGGAAATGATAGAGGCTGCTTATGTATCTAAATTTCTGCCCGTTCCTGCTTACAGAAAATCGTGAATTTTATTGTATAAAATTTAGTGTTTTTATATGAAAAAAAAGCTCTTGCAGATAACGAAATGCATTCTGAATTGGGGTATACAATTTTTTTCAATAATATTATATAATATTTTTTTTAATATAGGATTTTGTCGATCAATAAAGTTTATTATTCCAAAATAATTATATACATATATATATATATATATATTAAGTTATCTACGAGACAGAGTTAAGTTAAGTCAATAAATAAGCAATTTCATTTATGCTACGTTTCGAGAATTGAAATATACATATATATATATATGTATATATATATATATATATATATATATATATATATATATATATATATATATATATATATATAATAAACTAAGAAAACTAAAACGGTAATATATAATGCTTACATTCAACTTGAATATCTTATTTATTGAGATAATAACCTTTCCACAACACCTTCTGGTTTAGACCATTCATTAGAGTGCTGCCAATGTTAACTGTTAAAATAATTAATCCCCAGAAAAACAAATTTAAAAAAAAAAAACTGTTGTGGGGTTACCTGTGGTGTATTGGCTAGCGTAACAATGTTCTATACCCAAGGTTCTAGGTCTACAGGTGGCCCAAGATGTTTTAATAGGAGTAAAAAATCCTTAGTAATGTTGTCCTGCAGAGGGAACGTAAGTAGATGTCCAGAGCCTGTGAGAGGTCAGGTCCTCTCTAAAGATCCCCATCCTAATTAAACCTAGATAGGCACTTCCACTTTAATATCTTCTGATAGCCCCAGAAGGATGAATATAAGTTAAAAGAATAAAAATAACCCTAAAAATATCTTCTGCGATATTCCATACATCTTCCATTTTTAAGCTCATTTTTTGTCGAAATGTTATAAAAAGACCGATTTTAAGGTTTTGATTGTGCAGTAGGAGGCTCCTGTCTATAAACACAGGTTATTAAAAGCAAATATTTTACGTTAAGGTAATTAAAAATTATTCCTGAATGACATCTTACTAGTAGAAGATACGAAGTTAAAAATGAATGAAAAATATTTTATAACAAATCTAGTATATTAGAAAATATGTCAAGAATTGGTTGCCTAAAAAAATCATAGACAGAATATTTTTAATTATTTTTAATTAAATGTTTCAACATCATAATAAAACTTTTACAACTTTTACCCTGACTATCATACGTATATAAAGTGCAGCCGTTGGATTTCTAATCGTTTTCTGGACAGCCCATGGTTGTTAGGTTAAAGCGGGGTATGTCGATATGAGTTATCTCACTGGCTTGATAATAGAAAAAAATTATATCAATATAAGCGTTTTTTTTTATTTCAAAAACATTGATATAGGGTTGCCTGCAAAAAACTTAGTCCTATTCGGGCTTTCCGAATTTTAAAGATTAAATTTTAACGCGAGTGGAAATGCGTGACTGAGAGATCCGAGTTGAGTATAGCGTGTAATAATAAAGGAACATTGCAGTCGCACGTAATCGGACATTGAATATAAGAAAGTTTGATATCCCATATAAAATTACAGGACCTCAACAAATCAGAATCAAAGATTTTGGTCAAAACCATAAACATTATCGTTTCAAAGATGCTTTGGTACACTTCTTGGCTGATTATTGATAAAAAACAAAAATTTACATTTAAATAAAAATCATTTTTTTTTTAAATAATTACAAATAGTCTGTCTAGGATTTTTTAGGCAACTCATTCTAGACATATTTTCTAATATACTAAATTTGTTATAAAATATGTTTCATTATATTATCAGCTCGGTGAAGGTCGTTTCAAGTTCGGATCTTAGACTATACGGACACGCGGTGGTCCGCGAACCAATAGTTGGGGACCACTGCTCTAAATGGATCAGAAACGTGGGTGATTACCAAACGGGTGTAGACAAGGTTACTAACATTAGAGGTGGACTTTTGAAGGCGCTCTTGTGCCATTACTGGACTGCAGCTTGTTTCCAAAAAAACTAATAAGCGAAATGTCCAACAAGAAAAAAATATTCTCAACCAAATACAAATTTAGTCGATTATCAATTTGTTTTACCCTACCTGAGGAGGAGGAAATTTAAAATTTTTGTCCAAGTAAAGATTCATTTCTAAAAATAATAGATGAAAATTTACATTTCTGGTATAAAGTTTGTAAAATAATGACGTTGGGCGTAAGTTTTCTGGAAGAACGACAAAATTATTTGTAAAATTTCGGAGAACTGAATATTGAAAAGAGTTTTCAGAAATAATTTTCTTTGAAGAAAATATATTGCATTCCTTATCCTGAGATTTTATTTGGACATTTTGACATTCTTCTAAAATGTGATATGTTTCATTTCGTAACTACTTCAAAATAAAATGGAAATTCTACTCCATTTTCTTAATATTTTTCTGGGAATGTTATAAGGATAATGTTAAATTGAGGAATATTTGTTGATATAAACACAATTATATCCTTCTTATGTTTTATATATTCTTATATAAAAAGTATACTTATATAAATAAACCCAAAAAGAAAAAAAAATCTGTACTACTAAAAAGCACTAATGGAACATTATCTCAGTTATTAAATACTAAATACTCTATCTGCCGAAGTCTATACTTGTAGGTTATTAGAAAGAGATCTCAGCAGTAAGATTTTCCCTACTTTTGGATACCCACTTTACATGAGGCTGAATGAACCTAATGCCAGGAGATTACTATACCAGTGCATCATCAATATCCTAGCTAATGACGCTTACAGTTGACAACAAATTACTAATATACAAGACAGTACCGAAACCAATATGTACCTACGGACTTGAACTGTAAGGGACAGCTAAACATTCTAACATCAAACGCATCCAATCCTTCCAATCCAAAGTCCTCCGAACGATAGTTAATGCTCCTTATTACGTTACCAACTCTACCCTAAACCACGACCTTAAAATTCCGTTTATTCTAGACCTGGTACCATCCAAATTTCATCAGAACCTTAGTCATCATCCTAACCCTCTAGCACAATCCCTATCCAGTACCACTCATCCCTACAATCCTCCTCGAAGATTGAAACGGCAGTGGCCGCGAGACGTATTGTAAACGTTTAAATTGGAGTTCTGGCACAGGTCAGATCCTCCACTCATGTAATGTATGTTTGTGGCTATTGCGTCCACTTAGTGAGGCCAAGAGGGTGTGTCTAGGATCTCTTGGATTCTGCTTTTTCCTCCACAAATGGAGGGAAAAGCCCAGTCTGGGGTCCCTATAGCACTTGTATATAGTTATGTTTGTTTGAATGATGTTTGTTTATTTGCAAACTTTTATTTATCTCAATTATAGGTTAATGTTTTCATTTGTTTTGTTTTTATATTTATTATTATTTAATTCTCTCTCTCTCTCTCTCTCTCTCTATATATATATATATATATATATATATATATATATATATATATATATATTATATTTTATTTAATTTGACTTTATCATTGTCTACAGTATATATTGTGTGAATGGGATCTTATATCACTATTACTAATGTTCATATAGAAACAAATTGTAATATATCTCAATAAATAAATAAAAAACAAAAAAATGACGCTAAATTATGCGCTATAGAAAAGAAACCTTATTCTGGGACAATGTCCTTCAGGAATAACAATTATGGACAAAATAATAAATTATAACTGGCCAAAAACAATATATAACTGCCAAAATCAATATATTGTATAACTACAATTAAATAACACAAGAATGAAAAAAATGAAGAAAGGGTCATAGTACCATCTCTATTTACAAACTCTAGAAATAAATTAATAAGAATAAACATAAAATGTAACTTTTACATTTCATTAAAGTAAGTGCATTGGAGTGAAATTCATCTCACATAAGTTGGCATAATAGAACTGAGGTTACATCCGACTGAAGAGAAAGGAAGTATTGAAAGAGGAAGGATTTGAACGATGATAGAGAAGGAGCATGACGGATGTATGAAGGGAGAGTATTCCATAAGGCAGTGGAACGGGCTAAAAAAGAGCAGCATATTTTTGGTTCTATGGAAAGGCGTATGGAGGTCGGACAGACGGGATCTTGTTTCCTGGTGATGGGTTGAGGATTTAAATACCAGAAGGCTGTAGACATAAAATGGGTGGTGGGAGTTTATGATTTGATAATGCCATTTGATGATGCAAGGAAATATTGTCTTCGAAAGGTTGGAGAGACCACTTCAACTCGTCGTAGAAGTGGGATACATGCGACCGTCTCGAGGTACCGAACACAAATCTTAGAAAGCTATTCATAATCCTTCTCAATCTGTCCTCAAGCACCTTCGAGAGGCAGCCATATTCCACACAACCATAGTCAAAGTGGGGGGAAATTGGTGATGAAACTAGGAGTTTACGAGTAGATAGTGGTAGGAGGTGGCGGGATCGGTGGAATTATTTCAAGGTACTAATCGATCGACGGGAAATTTGGGGTTTCCAGGATAGGTTTTGGTCGATGATGATACCAAGATTTTTAACTGAGGATTAAAAACAATAGAATGATCACTAAGCAAAAGTGGAGGAAGGGAGGTATTTGGAACCAATAAGGATGGCCTGAGTTTTTGTAGGATTAAGCCTTAAGTTATTCAGGTTTGCCCAGCCACTGATTCCATCTAGATCTTCCTGAATCTGGCAAATCCTACAGATAACTCGGAGGGAGGGTAGGATAAATAGATTTATATACGTATAATATGGTGAAATAATTCTAGAAAACGTTAATAGTGGCGCTATCTTCATCAAATTTTAGGTTAACTAATAAATGGTTGTTTATTGAGCATCTTACTCTTACTCTTTTGGTTAAAATTCATCATTATTCTATTTTATATATACTCATTATGTATTATATATTCTATATTTTATTAATCAATCTCTATATATTAATTATATAAGTAATTATAAGAGGTATGAATGACAAAATAGCATAGTGACATAGAGATAGAGCTATTAGGGAGGGTAGAGCAATGCATCTATTAGAGACTGGCAGGCTAAATTACCTGTCCTCCCCCGGCTCACCATCTATCACAACTTTCACCGCTATGAGCCTTCCCTCTAGTCTAAGGCTTGGTATATATATATATATATATATATATATATATATATATATATATATATATTTGTGTGTGTATATATATCAGTAAAATGAAATGAAAAGATATTTCATTGTTTTTGAATCGAAAGATAGATTTTAGAACATATGATAAAAATAATATTACAATATAAAAAAATCGACTTTCAGTTACCTCCGTTTTTTAAATACAGTTAGAGATGAAAATTAGTGGAATCATTGAAGACTTAAATAAATTGATTTAATATAGAAACATGTGTTTTATTGAAAACTCTATTATATTATTATTATATAAAATAATCAGTTAGTTTTATCGGTTCTTTATTACTCTTCATTAACTTTTACTAACTTATGTATAACATAATATTTTTTCTAAATTCTTTCTCTTTCCAACGGTATATTATACTTCTGTATTATTGTTTTTATTTTCTAAAAAAAAAAAATTGCATTAAATTTATTTTTTTATAATTTCTCATTTAGTTGTTCATCAAATTCGCTCAACTTACAAATTCAGCTGTTACGTATCAATGGTAAAAAGATAATATAGTTATTTTTATATAAACTACAGAATTAAAGGTGCTTTCGATGAAGAAAATTTAAAATATCGGCATTTAAGACCTGCCATACTATTTAAATCATAATGAAACCTTCATCATATTAAAGCCCATTAAATTTTATATCGATATAGAGAGTTTAATCAAAATCGTTGGAGTTGTTTTTGAGAAAATCGTAAAAATTTGCAAAATGTATGGTATAATGTAGGTTTTCCGGTCAGCTGATTATGATAAAAAAGTTTCTGTAAAATCTCTGCCTTCATTTAACTTCATTTATTTCTATTTATTTTGTCTACTTAATTTTGTTATTGTATACGTTTATTTTATTTTATGTAATTTGACTTTCCTTTTGTTTATATTGTAAATATTGCATGAATGAGATCCTGTAGCACTATTATTATTGTCTATTAGGACAAATTGTAATATATACGAATAAAAAAAAAAAAAAAAAAAAAAAAAAAAAAAATCTCTGCCGTATAGTTGTCTTAAATATAAAATTTCAGTTTCATAGGACATTTCGTTTTCGCCTGGGAGTTACCCCACAGACCTTTTTGCTGGACTGGGATGGGGAAAGAAGCCGAATTATCAAACGTCCCACCCAACTTACAACAAGGAAGACGTAAAAAATTACGTGAAGGAAAAAATATCTCGTGGCTTGGAAACAGGTGTGGTCAGACGTTGACAATACCAATAAATTAAGGAATATCAAGCAAAATTCATGGAAGACATCATTGTTAAGTAATCGCCTCGAGGAAACTGCTTTGGCGAGATTTAGCATTGGACAAAGCAGGCTCACACATGTCCACCTCATCCTCAGGCAGCCTGAACCAATGTGTGATATGTGTAGAGTGTCTCTCTTAATAGAACACATAATTGAGAACTGCCCCAAATTCCAAGTACTAATGGATAAATTTAATCTACCAAGATCGCTGAGTGAGAGCTTGAAGGACTCTAGCGATACAATTAGTTCACTACTGAGGTTCGTCAAAGATTGTAATCTCCGGGAACTATAAGGATAAAAATTGGAATAAATTCAAAACGCGCTAAAGAAAATTTATTTTTTATTTATTTATTTAAAGAAATTTATAACTGTATTAAATAAATACAACAAGTAAATAGGCTTTATATATGATTAGTACACAAGATAGTCCTGAGAAGAAACTACCCATTAGTAGCACTCCAATGTCTTATGTTAGGAGGTCTCTTTGCCATCTTCTTTTAAGGCGCCTCGGTGGGTTGTCGGGAATAGATATGAAGGAGAGGTCACTGATAAGCGGGTTTGAGTGGGCAGGGAGTTTGGAATGAAAAGAGGTATATCTGTAACGGCCCAAGTCTGGGGACATTTAGGTCTTTACAAATGGTATATTTAGGTCTTTATGGATGATTTTATTAGTAATAAAGTAAGGAGCATTGAGGATTTTACGAAGGATTTTGGACTGCAAGGATTGGATGCGAGAGGAATTCGATGGTTTAGTAGACCCCCACAGCTCAATGCCATAGGTCCAAATAGGCCTGATAATTGTGATATAAATGAGTTTTTCGTAGTAAGTAGGAAGTTTTGAGCGTTCGTCAAGTAAGTGTTGTAGTAATCTGTATCTACGAGCAGTTTCCTGTCGTTTCAGTCTAGTATGAGGATTCCATGTTAGGCGTTTGTCGAGGTGGAGTCCTAAGTACCGAATCTTCAACAGTTCAACAGGAGTAAGTAGGATATTGTTAAATGATACGATGGGGCAGAGAGTCACAGGCTGACGACGTAGAATGAAGGTGATTTGATGGGATTTATTAGGATTTATTTTGATTCTCCAGTTTTGACACCATTCTTCAATGGCTGATAGCTTCTTCTTCTTCTTTAGCTCTCTCCATATGCCTTTCAGCGTGGAGATAGTCCAACCCAGGATCTCCATCTCTCTCTGTCTCCTGCAAGAGTCTTCATCTCCTGCAGTGTCTTGCCTCTCGCTTGCCCCAACTTGGTAATGTAGCCATCGTAGCTAAGCCTAAGCTTTCTTCTAGGTCTGGTGCCAACTGGTTTTGCCTCCATAAATTTGCGTGGGTCACAATCCTGGCTCATCCTACACACAGGCCCGAACCACCTCATCTGTCTCTTCTCCAGGATCTCCTTCATTGCAGGAATGTATAATTTTTCCCTTATTGTAACATTCCTGATCCTATCCCTGCGGGTTTTGGAAGCCACTCTGCGCAGGTATTTCATTTCTGCCGCTGTTATACGGCTCCATTTGTTGTCCGGGAGTACCCAGCTCTCTGCTCCGTATAGTAGAACACGCATGTATACGGCCTTAAATATGTGGAGCTTGACATCTTTTTTAACCTCTCTCTTTCCTACTACTGTGTTGCTGATGGAATAGTAAATATTATTTGCTTTTCCTATCCTGTGGGATATTTCGGGTTGTATTTTTCCATTTCCGCTTATCACAGTTCCAAGGTAGGAGAATTCATTTACCACTTCAAGCTCCTCGTCGTTGCACATAATCTGGATTTGTTCGGGCTGTCGTCCCACTTGTAGGATCTTGCTTTTTCTGGCATTAATAATCATACCTTTCCGCCCTAATTCTGCTTCCCATTCTATCAGGGCTTGTTGGAGCTTAACGCTAGAGTCAGTAACAAGGACTATGTCATCGGCATACACCATTACTTGTGCCTGTATGGTTCTCATATTCCAATGACCAATCACCGCTCTTGCTGTTCTTCTCTTGCCAATCTTTATTATTTCATCCATAAAGATTATGAAGAGTAGAGGGCTGAGGCTATCCCACTGCTTTACTCCTTTTGCCATCGGAAAGCTCTTCGACTCGAGACCGTTAATTCTTAGAATGCCCTTTGGTGCCTGGTATGTTGATTTTATAGCGAGTAGCAAACCCTCAGGCACGTTCTTTACTCTCAGGGCGTTCCATATTTCCTCTCTAGGTACTGAGTCAAACGCAGCTTTAATATCCAGAAAAGCAAGGTATAAGCTTTTATTTCGATCCCAGGCTTTCTCTATTAACATCCTCAAAGCAAAGATATGGTCTTGGGTTTGGCGTCCAGGGCGAAAAGCTGCTTGCTCGTTTTCCAGATTATCTTCGACTAAAGGTCTCAGCTTCTTTTCCAGAATCGAGGTATATATTTTATATACGACCTGTGAGAGACATATTGGTCTATAGTTAGCGCATTCGCTTGTGCTTTCCTTCTTATGGATGGGTATAATAATGTTATATTCCCATTCTTTAGGAATTTTCTTTTTCTCATAAATTTTTTGCAAAAGGTTCTGTAGTATCTTAATCATCTCCCTTCCGGCGTACTTAATGAATTCTGGAGTTATGTTGTTCCTTCCTGCTGCTTTTCCAAGCTTGAGCCTCTCTATGGCCACTTCAACTTCTTCTTCCCAAATAATATCCACATCTTCATCTTTTTCACATGCATTGGGAATCGATTGTTCACGGCTTGCTTTTTGTTCTTCAAATATTGTGCCATAATGCCTTTCCCATCTCTCTAGAATGCCAGCGGTATCGGTTAATAAATCTCCATTTTCATTTTTCACATTTCTAATGCTTTTACCTCTTTTACCTCTAAGACCTTTACCTTTTCTCCAGAACTTTTTAATATTATCCCTGTAATCCTGGTCAAGTTCCTTTCCAAATGGCAGCTGATAGCTAAAAATAAATAAATAAAATAAACAAAAAAAATATCATCTTCTTCTTTAGCTCTCTCCTTGTGCCTTTCAGCGTTGAGATAGTACAATCCAGGATCTCCATCTCTCTCTGTCTCCTGCAAGAGTCTTCATCTCCTGCAGTGTCTTGCCTCTCGCTCGCCCCAACTTGGTTATGTAGCCATCGTAGCTAAGCCTAGGCCTTCCTCTAGGTCTGGTGCCAACTGGTTTTTAAAATATATCAATTAATATAAATATATTCAGTGCTGATACCCAAGAGATTGAGCACTTTTTCCAATACCCTAACCCTAACCAAGCCCCCTAGAGCAAGTAGTCCGGTAGGACCCATCAAGCTTCTAGTTAGTAGGAAATTATTTCCTCTTGGAATTGACACCAACCTCTTCCATTTCATGCTACCGAATAATCCTCAGCTGAAGATCTTCCTGGCAGAATTGCTGAGCCCATTATTTAAAATATATATCTCATCTTGTCTTCTCGAAAGCACTCAATATACTCACTGATCTTCTTTCTGAAAGTGACGATGGTGTCTGAGCCTGTTGCTTTAGGACAAGAGGACCCCAGGTATAATGGAAAGGTGACAGGAGTCTGTCGGAAGAGTGACAGTGTGCTCTCGTGCGGTGATGTAATAAGATTAGGAGTGGAGTGTGGGAGGTAGGATCCCAACTTGTTCTATTTACACTAACTCTGGGGAACTTGGGCGCTATAACCCACTTAGCGGCTCTCTCCTTCCTGATTTTACAGTTCCCAGGAGGCATTGATGTGGGCTACAGCGGTTAATAGGAGTAGCTACACCGAACGGCATGGAGTATGTATGGCTGATAGTATGAATACAGGTGATTTCTGCCATTAGCAAGAAAATATGTTCATTTTATAATGTCTATTCATTACTATATTTCATCATCGGCAAAAATGAAAAAAATAAATCGAAATTAGTTAAGTTGTATTTCATTTACAAGTTGTCAGGTAGAGCGGGGCTAGTTGAGCATAGGGGCAAGTTGGACAATTGAAATATCTAGCAAACTATTCACCGTACGCATAGGCTCTTATGGCGGAAAGAAAGAGTCGTGGGTGGGATAATCAACACGCCATTACTAGTGGTGGCTGGATGAGCGAGTGAAGCGCTGTTTTCTTTATTTTGTGACAAAAAAGTAAAAACGTCGTTCATCACAATTTGTCGTCTATATTAATCAATTTGTATCTTTTTTAATCAGGTAAGTGTTAATCTTTCAGAGAATTATTGTATTGTACGCATAGGGATCTTATGGCGGTAAGAAATAGTAGTGGGGAAGGATAATCACCACGCCATCACTAGTGGCGGCTAGATGATCGAGTGAATCGCTCATGTGTTTTGTTTATTTTCTGACCAAAAAATAAAAACGTTGTTCATCTCAAGTTGTCATCTGTATTAGTCAATTTTTATCTCTTTTTAATCAGGGAGGTGTTAATCTTTCAGAGAATTATTGTACTTTTGATATGTGGAGTTATTCTGGGTATAATTCTTATGATTTTTTTATAACCTCGCTTTTGTTTTAAAATTCCCGGTTGGGGTTAGTTGAGCTATAGTAGCTCAAGCTACCTCACTACTCAAACAACTTAAGTAATGAATGTTTTATGTTTTGTTAGGATGCGGACTTACAAGACGAAGACTACAAGATGTTTCTTACACTAATAAAGTTGCTTTTTTTTGTGGTATTAATGTATGATTTTAAACAAAAAGGCTGAATTTAATCCTGAAGTTAGACATACGTTAATGTTTTTTTTTTTATATTTTCAGTTAACTATCCGAAGAAAATTACTTTAAGTTTTGTCATTCTATCACTAGCACTAGATAAACTTGCGTTCATTATTGTTAATTGCAACAGTGGCTATTATCATTAAGTTCCAAAGATCTAATCAATATTTTTTAAAGATATAAGCTATAGTAAGAGTGATAATATAAACATTTAAGTCTGATTTAAAATAGCAAGACTTTATCTAATGTTGAAGTTAATCTTGAGATACCTTAATGTTTTGTTGATTTTAGTTTTGGTTAATTGTTCAAAAAAAATTACTTTACATTTTGCTATTCTGTCACTAAAAGACGATAAATAAAGAGTTGATTGTTAAACATATATTTTAATTCATTTCTAGTAGAAATTAAACCCATTGTTTTGGTTAGACATTCTTAGTGCTCAACTTACCCCTTACTCTTGCTCAAGTTACCTCACCTACGGGGTACATTGAGCAACTTGACTTCTTGGATTTAAATAGCTGTAGTTCTTAAATTCAACTTCTTAAAAAAAATTATTGTGGACACTTTTGCTAAGGGATATATTACGAATACATCAAGCCGCTTAAAAACTCATTAAAACTTATCATTGAGGAGCTATATCCGCTCAAGTGAAAAATTGCACAACTAGCCCCTATCCTATAATGCAGTTGTAAATTCCAATGAATAAATTATTAAATAAATATACATAAAATATTAATAAAAATAATGATAATCGGAAAAAGCAATTTTTTTTTTTTTTGGATTACTAGAACGTTCGGACTTAATAGACCACACTGTACTTAACAAACAAACGTTTTCCAGATAATAGCATATCTATTATTAACACGGAAATATTTTTAATTGTTTTATTTATGTTTTGAATGATGTGTGTTGAATTAATAAAATGCAATAAAATAAAATATAAATGTAAACAAAAAAATCCTGCATAAAAAAATCGAAATGAGGACATGGCTTTGATATCATTCGTTAAACTAATATCCTCATTGCTCCCAAACGAATTATAGAATTTTCCCACGTGGCAGAATAACAAGGACAGTTCTTTTTCAAACTTCAGTTCAGTTTATTGCTAAATATAGTGTGGATTGGTTTATATTAACTCCGTTAAACTTAACATACATTTTACCCGCGTGAGTTTAGTCTTGTGAAATAATATAATTTGAAAATATCATCGTGAAAACGTAAAAATAACTAAAAATAAAATCAATTTATATTTAAATTTCAGGAAACTTAAGTTTAGATCACCTTTTTTTTCTATCAGCAAGAAAAATATTTGAATCATTATAGTCCATCAAGGTTAGCCAGCTCTGTATTCGTAAGTTTTTATTATTCGAATAGCCCTTTGTTTGTTAATAAAACTAAGTAATTCCAATATTTTACACAAATGTAAGTTAAACATGATGGCGTCTGTATTTTATTTTAAACATACTTTTATACATTTAAAGTAATTGCAATCTTGAAGGAATTATATTTTATTTACTTCATAACAAAACAGGTTAATAATATTTATTTATCATTTTATGTATTGAAATGAAATGAAAATATTTGTATTTTATATCAAACTTTAATCTACAAAATTTAAGATACTTCAAAAGAATATAATTTCAAAAAATCGGCATTTAATCCCTGTCAGACTGTTTAAATCAAAATAAAACCTACATGGTATTAAAACGCATTATATTTCACATCGGTATACCGAGTTTAATTAAAATCGTTTTGGCCGTTTTAGAGAAAACGTAAAAATGTGCAAAATTCATGCTATTAATTAGCTCATCGAGTTTGATAGGAAAGTTACTATTTCCTGTCAGGCTCTTAACTCTTAAAATACGACATTTCAGATTTATACAACTTTTCGTTTACGAGCTAGGCTTACCACGCACACACACACACACACACACACACACACACACACACACACACACTCACACACACACTCACACACACACCACACACATTTTCTGGACTTTGTTATTTGGGCTCAGGGGACCCTGAATCGTGTATCTGGGAAAACTATTGGGTTGTTTCACATGAAATGTCCGTTTTTATAGTTTCTGAAATACATAAAGGATTTTGCAGGTGTCTGTTGTTTTCTCCCGAATGTTTACATATTTAAAGTAAACAGTTACTAATCCTCTACCGTTATATTATAAACATTAGCTTCCCAATCAATTACCCACTTTTACTATACCTCCAAATATGAACATGTAAACACGCGATTTTCGAGTAATATTTTTGTACGAGTTTAAACTCGGCCATTCAGGAGCTGAGGCCGCTAGAAATATTTGCAAGGCGTTTGGGAAAGGGACTGTTAATGAACGGACCATTCGCTCTTGGTTTGCTAAGTTTTCAGCTGGGGATACCGACTTGGTCGTGGTCGTATACCTTCGTCCGTAATAGACTACGATGTCCTCAAATATACAGTAGAAGGAAACCCCTACCAAATAGTTAAAGGACTCTCAGCACAACTAAATGCAAGTGCATCTACCGTTTCCAGACATTTAAAGTGTATTTGGAAAGTAAAAATACATGAGTACCTCATGATCTCCCTGAGCGGCAGCAAGACCCCATGTTTCAAAACATACCGTGCAAAAATTGAAAGAACTGGGCTACGAAGTTCTTCCGCACCCACCATATTCTCCCGACTTGTCTCCAACAGATTACCACCTGTTCAGGAATTTAGACAACTTCGTCATAGGAAAACTTTTTGAAAATGATGATCAAGTGAAAAGTGCGTTTTCAATATTTTGTTTACTTCAAAGCTCAGAATGTTTCAGTTCGGGGATAAAAAAGTCGGTGTCACGTTGGGAAAAATGTGTAAAAAAAGAAGGTAAATACTTCGAATAAAATCATCTTGTTTTCATATCCTATTTTTAATAAAAATCCTTTGCCTTGAAAACGGACATTTCATGTGACACAACCCAATATAATACGAAAATGTTCACGATCCCAATACTTTCCCTTATTTTATTTATATATTTCAAATATAGGTAATTGAAAAACACTATATTTTCAGTTACTCCCCGTTCTGATTCAACTTTGCCAAGAGAAGAGACTTGCAATCTAAGTAGTGCTTCAACTAATAAAGTTGGTCTTCTTGATTATGCGAGAACTGGTTAAGTAATATTCCATTTGCTGCTTCACTGGATTAATGGAAGATCCGGCCTTTAGGCAACTTTGTCAAAAGGGGTGTTAGGGACAACGGGTTGGCTGTCTTCTCGTACACCCCTCTCCCGGCCAAACTTGGCATCGCCCTTTCATTCGTAAACTAAATTATTTAGTTCATCAGAAAAAAATAAAATAATTTTTCTTCTTCTTCTTATAGTAAGGTATATTACCATATAACCAACTTGACTGTTGTCATGTGAAAGTCTGTATGTAACGTAGCTAACGTATGTATGAATTTTACTACGTATGACTTTTTGGCAGTCACGTTCATCTGTGAAGCGTAAGTCCAAATGGGCTTAAAAAGTAAGTGTAAGTGTTCAATTTATGTTTGAGCTTTAAATTTAAACGTCTTGATAGTATTTTTTTTTATTTATTAAGATATAATACAATCTGCCACCTTTTGTGGCAATGAGTATTACAGATAAAAGAAATCATTTATTTTATATGTACATTGAAAATAAAATATATAAAAAAATTAATAAACATCAAACAAAGGAGAAAGAAAGAAAAAAAATATATACACAAAATTTAATGAATAGTTATAGAGAAAATAATAGTAAAATCCTTGAACACATTCATACCTATTTACAATATTTACAAACTGCCCCTGGGATCACCGAATCGAACCCCGAGATCCACTAGTGGATGTCGAGGCACAATACCAGAAGTCACGTGTCATGGTCTTGAGAGTCAGTGGAGGCTGAGCGAGGGCACTAGAGCCACATACTCTCAGGGCATGAGTGGAGAAGCCTGCCATTGCCAGCACTTCAATGATATTATTTACAAGAGATCTCTGGGCCACTGCCGCTTCAACCTACGAGGAGGGTTATAGGGATGTTTAGAACTGAATAGGAGTGTGCCAAGGATAGAAAGGTGAGTAAGTTTCTGCTGGAAGATTATGAATTTGGATGGGATTAGATAAAGGACAAATGGATATTCAGGTCATGGTGTAAGGTTCGATAGTATTAAGTATAAAATATCAAATTATTTTTCGTTTAAGTTATTATTTCGATCTCATACAATTCTTATAAAATGAAATAGAAAAGGTTAAGAAAATTTAAACTTCAACCTAGAGATTAAAAAAATATATTAAAAAGTCCAGAATCTGTCAGGTTGAGTGTTCTTGGCATTATTCTAGGCAAAAGTAATCTACCTGGAAAAGATACCTCCTCCTTCAGTATAATTATTTTCTATGAAAACGGTTTCAAGGAATTTAAATTAAAATGGCTCTTTCAAGTTATTTAATATAATATTTTTCTCTTTTTATGAACATTATGAAAACAATTTTTTTTTTTTTTAGCTAAAGCGAATATTTGTCACAAGATAAGACTTACACTTTAGACTTTTTCGTTTTGCGACAAGTGCTAGTAGGGCACCTGATTTTTTCAAGTTAGCCCGCTGGCAGAGAACTTGGATAACTCCACTTAAAGGAGGCAATTTGCCGAAGATAAGAAGGGAGGTGGTGTGGCCGGCGGAGGAATAATTGGATTACCTTTCCGAACCAGTAAACCGTAACCAACCCAAAACTTGCTTAAGTATTTTATCCAACGGTCCATAACATCTTAGGATTTCTTCAAGTTTTCATCAAACTATTTAGAGAGAGGCTAGAACACAAAAATTATATGAACAAATTAATGAATACTGTGATAACTAGCGTCTAAAGTCATTGAAAAAATGTCACTCTCACGAACAGTGTTTTCGGTAACTAGGTGCTCAAAACTTGCCTTCTTTTTTAAGCCTGTGCTACATTGCGAGAGAACAGGTAGGTGAAATTTCGTGAAATTTGGTAATAGAGAGTTATCATACACTCTCACATTAAAAAAAAACTGGTTCGCAACAACACACGACTTTCACTTACCTCCATTTTTAAAATAGATGAAACAATTTTCAAATACAGTTAGAGATAAATATACGTGAAACTATAAATAAATTAATTAAATTGAATTTATATAGAAACATGTGTTTTATTGAAAAATCTATTATATTATTACCTAAAATAATCAGTTAGTTTTATCTTCTTTTCATCACTCTCTATTAACTTTTAAATGCTTGAGTATAAGATAATATTTTTTTCTAAAATCTTTATCTTTCCAACGGTATATCATACATATATATTACTGCTCTTATCTTCAAAAACAAAAAAAAAAGTTAAACAATTATTTGTTTCTGTTTTCTCCTTTAGTTGGCTATCGAATTCATTCAATTTATATATTTAATTGTTTTTCATCAGTGGTAACAAGATAAGGATGCACATCTTGTACAAATTCGGTTATATATATGGTCACTTTCACTTCACACACATTAATTCTGAATTTTTTATCACACTAGTCACACAACAATAAATTCATAAAACAAAAATAATAGACTGAATTATATCACTCAGTTGGTGTGTGGGCCGTCACTGTTTAAGAAATCTAGAGTTCTTAGAGTCTGACAATAAAAACATCTAAACTGTAGTTTTGTTGGCTGTTGACTTAGACTTATTTTCGATGTTATGCTGATCTTTATCTGCGGATGAAAATGGTCTGAAATATTTGTCTCTGTCTTCAATAAGTTTTTACAGTAGAGAAGAATGTGGAACAGCCTGTTTAATAAACTGGTGAGAAAAAAGGCAGTTTCCTATTTATTTAAAGTTTAATATTTTCAGTTTCATATAACAGTTGATTAATTCAGAGTTTGAAACCCCAACAGGCTAAACCAATCTTAGTTTATTAATGCTGGTTTTACACTTTCGACTAAAACGACTGTATGCTTTGAATGTTTGATGGTTTAGCAGAGCCCCACCCTTCTATTCCGTATGCTAAGATTTGTTTTAGCAAATATATATATATATATATATATATAATATATATATATATATATATATATATATATATATATATAGTGTAATTTGTTGATTAATAATAGAACGTATGTCTAGTAATCTAGATAAAGCACCATATCATCTGTTCAGTTGTATACGTTTTTGCCTTATGTGTATTCTCCAGGTCAGTCTTTTTTTTCAAATAAATACTTAAATATCGAATTTAATTCTTCCCGCATTCAATCCTTGCAATCCAAAATCCTCCGAAAGATCCTAAACGCCCCTTACTTTGTCACCAATAAGATAATTCATAAAGACCTAAATTTCCCATTAGTCGCAGTTCTAGCCCGAACTAGATATTCCTTCTTTTATTCCAAATTACCCGTCCACTCCAACCCACTAGTCCTCAAACTCTCATTTCCTATTCCTGATCATCTTCCTAGGCGGCTGAAACGACGATGGCCTCGAGACCTACTTAGCTGAATAAACTTTGAAGTGCTACCACTGGGTAGTTTCTTCACATGCCTGTATAACGCCCATTTGATCTATTAGCATATTTACTTATTGTATTTTATTGT
The DNA here is from genome assembly GCA_023052935.1 of Piezodorus guildinii. Taxonomy (NCBI): domain Eukaryota; kingdom Metazoa; phylum Arthropoda; class Insecta; order Hemiptera; family Pentatomidae; genus Piezodorus; species Piezodorus guildinii. The sequence continues at coordinate 178,975,342 of CM041293.1, read as the reverse complement.
AATACAGTTGTAAATTTCTTTTAAATAAAAAAAAATATATCGAATTTAGCCGGATGAGAGACTTTGAATATAGTTAAAATAAATGGGAGAAGATGGGACCTGAAGGGTCAGATTCAATGAAACATCTAAATAATATTATTCTGTTACCATGTTTTGTTTTATTTAAATACTAATTTCAAGAAGGGAGGTAAATGAAAGATGTGTGTTTCCCGTACAATTTATTTTCGATATTTTTTTTTAACATTCGTAGAGTAGTTTGTATTCAATTTTTCAGCCAAAAACAATTACTTTTAGAAGGACCTTGTAATGGAGATTTACTGTAAATATTTTTCCATTGACTATCGAACCATGGCGAGCACTTACAGGGAATGGCGATCACTGAACAAACAGCGAATGGATCGTGCGTTCCCTCCATCCTCAGTACTTTGATCTAAACCCACCAGATTTCGCTATAATAACATCCACTTTAAACCTCACCGTTTTTTGCTAATGTATCCAGTATAGTAAACTTGATAACATTATTTAGACTGTTAAATAAATATTGTTTGTCGACAGGGCTTGACAAGTTTTTATATATGAATAAATATATTTATTTTTTTTACCTCTTTATTTGCTTCTTTTTTTTTTTAATATCTTTATTGTTATTTACAACTATATAATGAAATACATTTAGTAAATTTGATGCAAGATATACTGTCATGATTTACATGTAGGGATACCACCCATTGGCAGCTCCCCAAAGACAATTCTAAACTAGAAGGTCTCGCGGCCATCTTCTTTTTAGACGCCTCGGAGGATTATCAGGGATTGTAGAGGAAACAAGGATTGAAACTAGTGGGTTAGAGTGGGAATGGAGTTTGTACCTGGTTCGAGCCAGGTCAGCAACTTAGGGAACATTAAGGTCTTTATGGATGATTTTATTTGTGACAAAATAAGGATCATTTTCAAGGAGCCCCAAATCTCTACTTCGTAAGTCCATATTGGTCTTATGATAGTCATGTAGATGAGCCTTTTGTACTTAAGTGGAAGGTTTGATCGTTTGTCCAGTAAGTGCTGAAGTAGTCGAAACCGTCGGGCAGTTTCTTGTCGTTTCAGTCTTGTATGAGGGTTTTAAGACGTTTGACAAGGTGCAGTCCTAGATATCGGATCTGTTCAACCGGGACAAGAGGGTTATTTGCGTCTAAGTTTTATTTTCAAATATATCATCATTATATTACATATCAATTATTCGTTTTTGAACATAAGAACAGTAATATACATGTATGATGTACCGTTGGAAAGCTAAAGATTTTAGACAATAATATAATAGATTTTTTAATAAAACATATGTTTCTATAGAAATTCAATTTAATTAATTCTTAAATAGTTTTGCGTATTGTTATCTTTAACTGTATTTGAAAATTCTTTCATTGATTTTAAAAAGGTAGGTAAGTGAAAGTTGTGTGTTGCCCGCACCAGATTTTTTTTACTATAGCTAATAATTCAATCTCACTCCTTAACTATAAGAATGTACGTAATACAGCCAGATGTTCAGTACTAGGTGCTACTAGAATATTCCGCTGGCCTGAGAAGACGTATGTGAGACCATACACAAGACAGATACCTCGGACCGGGATTGAGAAGCGTTGGAGGAGATAGGTCGGGCCCCGTTGGAGCAGACAAATGAAACTCCTTCCAAGTATTCAGGACCGAGCGAGGGGACCTGATTTAGGAGCCAACATTTTTCATTTCCCAAAGTCCTCAGTTCTGAGGGGGAGAAGAAGAAGAGATTTTCCGACAAGGTTCGTTGGCGTTGCCCACCTCTTCTCCCAAGATCTAAGCTGTGGAACAATGATGAAAATTTATGCAGGTTCGATAGGCCTTCTTATCGGGCCACCATCTTGTAGAAATTGTTTTCCCTCCATTTATCCGATAATCGCCTTTTTCTGAAATTGCCTCCTGTCGATATAATTTTTCGTAATTTTCTTTTTCTTTTGAACTTTAGGTTGTAGTCTTTACATAAAAAACTTCCCTTCTGTTTATTTTTATTTTTGTCTATGTAATCAGCTTATGGTTCCTGAAGTTTTAACTTTGTAACTTTCATAAATTATATTTTAATCAGCATATACCATTATATTTTAAGCTGCCATCGGAGCCATTTCGAAGGGACTTATCTTCCAATCATGCCGATATTATACGTCGCAGTTCAATGAAATGGGACTTATGTGTGTCTAAGGAAATGATAAGACCACCATTAATTAATTTTAGAACTTCTCAAAAGCATTTAATCTTACCAAAATAAAAATAAAATCTAAATCACTTAAAATAAAAATCTTAAAATAAACTAATCTATTCATCCTTTCATTTATTTCTTGTGTTTTATATATCAACGTATTCATAGCTATTTATTAATTTTTCTTTCCTTTTTTTCATGATTAGTAATGTATATATATATATATATATATATATATATATATATATATATATATTTAGGTGTTGATGGCCTTTGTTGTTGTTGTTGTTGTTTGGGGTTTTGAGGCGTAATACCCAGGGGTCATCAACGCCTATAGTTCTCTTTAAGTATAAATAAAAAAATAAATCAAAACTAATAAACTAGGCGTATAATAATTAGATAAAATAGTAAAAAAATAAATAAATAATTTAAAAAATAAAGATAAGTTAAATTAAAAGACTATATTTTATTAAATAGTAGGTGTTTCTTAAGAAACCTGAACAGCGCTGAGATGTTGTTTTCATTATCGGAAAGTATGAAGGATATATTAGGTATAAGCCCAAATTTGTTTAAACCTGTCCAATATGAAAGGCATTCTTCTAAAATGTGGCTGATAGTCAGGATACTGTTACAATGTGGGCACTTAGGAGGTGGTTGCTTGGTAATGAGATGAAGATGGGTCATGTTAATCTGGCCAGGACAACTTCTGCTCTGCGGTTTGAGCGACATGATGAGGACCAAGGCCCCACTTTTGTTTTGACGACTTTCAGTTTGCTAGCAGGACTCTCGTCCCACATGGACTGCCAGGCAGCCGATATTTCCTTTCGGAGCAGCTGAGACATATCTCGCGGTTGATGGCCTTTGTGTTTCACGCCTTAAAGCGCCACCTTATAAACAAGAAAACACAAGCTGCCATTTTAGGGGTAACAAGGTGTGTGAAGGCTACCATAGCAGCTTTCTGCACTCTAGGTTACGGTATCAAACCCAGCAGAAGGCCCTAGGAGTAAAAATCCTTGGTTATGCCTCCTTTGGAGGGAATCTAAGATGTTGGATCAGATCTTTTGCAATGTCAGGTACTCGTTAAATATCTCTATCCTAATTAAACCTGGATAGGCAAAATTTAGGACTCCTACTGTAGCATCTCCGATTAGCCTCAGTAACATGAAAGGGATGATAAATAAACAAAAACATGTCATAATTGTTGCAATAGGTCTATTTCTCAATATAAACGCAAAATTAATATAATAAGTATAAAATATACAAAATATGAACTGAAAAATGTAATGCGCATAAAATGTTATATTCAATTAACTTTTGTCCTTTTTTTAATTTTGTTTTCTTTTTTTTCACCATCAAGGAGCCCAATTATGGGGGCATTTATTTCCAAGCGTACTATTTTCAGATATTACAGATATTACAACATCAGATATTGTTTAAATTACATTTAAAAACGACAAGAGACTGCCCGACGTTTTCGACTACTTCAACATTTACTGGACAAACGCTCCAACCTTCCACTTAATTACAAAAGACTCATTTATATGACCATCATAAGACCGATATGGACTTACGGAGTAGAGCTATGGGGCTCTACTAAGCCATCGAATTCTTTTCGTATCCAATCCTTACAATCCAAAATCCCTCATAAAATTCTTAACGCTCCTTACTTTGTTACGAATAAGCTTATCCATAAAGACCTTAATATTCCATATGTTACTGAATTATCCTGAACCAGATATCAATCATTCCATGAAAAACTTCATTTCCACTCTAATCCACTAATTTCTATCCTATTATCCTCTTCGATTCCTGATAATCCTCTGAGGCGTCTAAAAAGAAGATGGCCCCGAGACCTTCTAGTTTAAAATATTTTTAGAGTGCTGCCAATGGGTGGCATCTCTTCATGTATTTCATGCCAGTTTACTATGTCCATCACATTTTCATGTTGTATATAATAATACAGTTGTAAATATCAATAAATATGTTTGAATAAAAAATAGAAATAAAGATTTAAAATGTGTAGAAATGCCATACAAATTTAATTGTTACAGATGCTTGAAAATGGCCCAAGAGGCTGAAACGTTGTAAGGTGTATAAGTAAATAAAAAATATATATCAATAAACTTCTTTTGTGAAACAGCCACATATATATGTTACTTACATCATATATTTGCTTCTTTTTTTTTTTTAGTTTTGTTCTATCTAAATTTGTTTTTTAAATAAATCCCATAGGTAAAACTAAGTTTTGTCACATTTAATTTCAATGCATATATTTATTTTAAATTTTTAAATTTTAGTCTAGAGGGCAGCACCCTTTCATTTATTCATAATTTACATTTGGATGTTTTTAATATAGTTGTAAATTACAGAACATAAAAAAGAACAACAGGAATAGGACCCTACATATTTAGATTAATTTTTAAATATATTTTATCAATATAATGCGAAGTAATTTAGGATAAAGTTAAAGGACTGTAGATTTCCTATAAATAGTAATTTAAACTTACTTTGAAGTGTAATGAAGAAGTTATTAGCCTGCATCTTGAACTGGAGCGGAGCGTTAATTTAGCGAAAATAAGAGAGATTGCCGGAGCCGGTGGCCGCTGAGATTTATCCCCAGGAGATTTGCCAAAATCCCACCCCCCCAAGGACACATCTCCTTCCCCCCCTTTCCTCAGTAATATTGTGTTAAGGACATGCCTTCTCTATTATCATAATAATACTAGGCCACGCCGAGCCATAACTCACTTATAGCTAATGGTGGCTCATGGACCTTTGTTCAGGTTAACTAATAGATTATTATAATAGTAATAATAATAACAAAGGTCATTAAACCCAATTGTTAATATGTTTTTTTGTGTATATAAATATATATACATAAACTCACTCTAGAAAGTTTCCATACACACAAATATAATTTATTTCTTTTCTTTTATAAATTTTTAGGAAGTTTTACTTAAATATTTCACACTAAAATATGCACTCCTTAACTTCCTTTTGCTATAAATTTATTTTTCTTTACTATTTATTTCATCATTTTTCAACGTTTCGGGATTCTTTCCCCATTTCCCCCAACAATATTAAATTTCAATTCGTCAGTGACCCTTTCCGAGAAATTGTTGGGTTTATTTACAAATTCTTGGAAAATCGCAGACTAGCGTAATCCGGTTAATGTTACTGATAAAGGGTTTTCATCTTGCGACTCGACCACTCTATCCTTCCCTTTTCAGAACATTTCAGATTGTTTCTGAGTACTCTTGAATCCCATAGTTCCTATTTATTCTGATGGTAATTGAGTATGTGGTAATGTGAGGATTTGCAAGGATGTCTCTCCTGTGGCGTTTCTCTTCCAAGCTCTTCCTTTAATAATAGATATATTATTAGCAGATTTTAGCAAATCCGAGTCATAATTAGATTTTTTGTATTGTTTTTCCCGTATTCCTGGTAATTCAAACGTAAAATATAGAGGAGTTTTAAATTTTAGCAAATAAATTTGTGTTTGACCACGGTGCGCTCGCTAATCGTGTCAAAAAATTAATTAGTTTTTATATATTTTTTTTAAATATTTTTTTCGTAATCTGGGACCCCAATGGTTAAATATAGACAGAAATTTGTCCGCCTAAATCGGTCATATTGCTCTGTGCGGCGCCTGCCACAGGTATTTCCATATCCTTGTAATCAATTATTTATAAGGGCATATAAAAATAAATAAACTGCTTCTCGAGTATAGGATAAAAAAACCGTCCGAATTACACAAATTTCAAAATGAGCACTTACTTAACTGTTTACTGTAACAAACGCACAATTTGTATACAGTTCTGAACAGGCGATAATCCATGTAACATGGCATGGATTCAAGCGCTACTCCACAGGAGAGAACATTGAAATCGGCGCCGGTGTGAACGTGTTAAGTCTAGGTGATCCCTTTTTGAAATAGTAGACTGTATGAAACAGTGAAAATAATTAAAAAAAACTGGACTAGATAGAAATGAGAAACTGGTACTAGGGAAAATGAAGTACATTAAAAAAAAAAGTACATTTAAACCTTGGTTGACCAAGAATTGATATTTGAGTTAGTATGTTAGTAATTTAGAACTATTGAAAATTATTGTGAATTGCGAAACCTGAGAGGGCAAAAAAATGAACTGTCTCTAGCAGAGATGTCCATGAAGTTTCTCTCATTTTCTCTTCCTCCCCTTTGGCCAGGAAATCTTGAAGTTTTCTACTCCATATTTGTAGAAAAAAGTTATAAAAGAAAAAAAAAAAAAAATTGGCTCGGCCAGAACCTGACATTCTCTAGTTCTCTTATCTGCCACTAGGGGCGTTCTACTTCTTTGTTTGTTTATTTAACGTCACTATATGCTATTGTGGCTAATACCTGACATCGCACATGCTCGGGACTACCTGTTTACGTCCCTTCCTAATGCTTATGGCATAGAAGGTTGTTATACTAGCCACTTTGCTACAGGTGATCCCAAAATCCAAAGCCCCAAGATCTTAACTTCTATATCTTCAACAGTACGCGAGGAGGCGCCTTGGTCGATGAACATTTACCTTTCGAAAGCCAAAACAGAATATTTTTTCTTCAATAGTTTTTCTATTCGAATCTGTCATAAGTTATCATACAACAAGCAAATGTATATAAAACTTTAGCAGCAGACCAAAAGTGTCCAAAAGCACTCCATAGGACGTCTTTCATCCAGCTTCTTTTCAGCTTACCTCTAACAGACATTACAGCTTTTAACAAGTCGTTTAGAAGTATATTGTCGTGTCCGTGCAATTTGCTATAAAGTAGAATATAAAAACAGACTTTCCATCACCAAGTACTATACGAAATTGTAAACGAGGTGTAGAAGGTTGGTTAAGGCGTTAAACGATTTAAAAGTAGAGGTTTAAGCTATAAAAAAAAAAAAAAATGAAGTAAAATATTACAATTGGGCTAAAACAGCCCCTCTTGACCCGAGGGTTAAGGTCCGGGAGGCGGAAAACCCAGGCTTTGCGGTAATCCCAGCGCTCTTAATGTGAACTATTGTCTCTTATGTTGGCGTATTTCACACAAAATATAATAGTATTATATATCTTAAGTTCACAATGCAGTTATAAAAAAATCTAGTTCTCGCCAATTTACGACGATAACTTACCCCTGTTGTTAATATCAATTTAAGAGCTTTTAAATAAAGTTAGATTTTGAAAACAAGTTAAAGAATTACATTGAGTTTTAATAGGAATATGTGTTTAATTAAATAACCTGTCATATTATTATCAATAACATTCACTAGTTTTATATAATATAACTTTTTTTTTACTAAACTCTTTCAGCTTTCTAACCATATATCTATATAAATCTATATTGCTACTATATATTTGGAAAAAAAAAAAAAAAATCCTATAAATATTATTTTGCTCTTACTACTTTCGCGGGTTACCGAATGGTAATAAGATGATAGCGTTAATTTTTTGGAATCTACAAAATTATAGGTAATATAGAGAAGGAAACTTTAAGTTCGGCATTTAAGCCCTGACAGACTGTTAAAAAACTACTATTAAAAAGAGGCCATAAAAAAAAAAAAAAAAAAAAAAAAAAAACAAAAAAAAAAAAAAAAAAAAAAAAAAAAAAAAAAAAAAAAAACGCCAACGTGATAGAGCCCAATAAATTTTATATCGATATAGCGAGATTAATAAAAATTGGAGAAAAGGTGTAAAATTCATGGTTTAAATGGCTCTTCTTGTAGGCCAATTTTGATTAAAAATTTCCATATTCCAAAATATGAACTTTCAGTTTCGTGTGACATCGTTTTCGAGCTGAACTTACACTTTTTTTTATATATATTTTTTATCAAGAGTCAAAATACTTCTATGATAAGGTCGAGTCCAAAACCGACAGATGGCCCTACGATTTAGAAAAAGAAATAAAAGTTTCTGAGCTATGCCGTCCGTAGGGAAGGAGAGGTGGAGGAGGGATTAGTACGGTAGTCCGAGCCCGTACGTTGTCAAGTACTCGTAAAAGATCCTATTGAGGGGGTCACCTGTAGCATAGTGGTTAGCATATCAGCCTTCTATGCCGAATGTCACATGATTCTGCAGGTTGACCTGGAGATCATTTTAATAGGAGTAAAAATCCTTAGTTATGTCGTCCTTCGGAGAGGACGTTAAAAGGTCGTCCCGAGCCTTTACAACGCCAGGTACTCTTTAAAGATCCCTATCCTAATTAAACCTGGATAGGCAAAATTTAGGACTCCGAGTGTAGAGATTGCTCACAAAACACAAAGTAGGAATGCTGTACTGAAACAACCAAACAGTTGGCGTACAGATTATACTTTTACTAATTTGCCCCTGTCCGTTTTGAGGCCTATTAATAATTTATTAAGACCATTTTTTTTTTTTCGATCTATCTATCTATTTAAAGTATTGAGTACACTAATCGTACTTGAATATTCGCCCATCTCTGCCCCACCCTATGCATCGTCTGATTCAACATAGTAGTATTAAGTGATGTTAAATGGATAAGCAAACAAATAATTACCTGTTGGATTCAACCCTATATAAAACCAAATATTTTACAGACCACCAGTTAAAATGCTCTACGATGGACTTAAGCTGTCATAAGTCACCAAGAAATATTTACTCCCTTTACAAAAACCTAGCGATATGTGCCAATTTTGAGTCCACTGTTCTGGGCATAGAAGGATGTTATACTAGCTACTACACCACAGGTGACCTCTACAATAAAAAAAAACAATTTTTCATTATAATTTGCAGGTCAGTGACTCTACTCTTTCTGGACATACAGTTGTGAGTACTCCACAAATTACATATTAATTATTTTATTAGATTATGACTATTTGGTATTCTGCTATTGTTTATAATGCCCCATTTGGTATTATAATTTAATATTTATCATATAAAATCAAAACTTAACTAAACCATTTATATTAAACTAAAAATTCTAAGCCGTGCTCATAAACGTTTGCCCATGGTCTCAATACAGATATACAAAAAAGAAAGGGAAGAGTCAAATATGTTAAGATTATAATTTGTGACTTATGTTTTCAGAAAAAAAAATAATATAACGCACAATTTACAACACAAACCCTACAAAGAGAAAAAAAAAGAATGGAAATGCACACCTAAATGACCAACAGTATCAAGACAAAGTTTAAGTAAAAGGATAAGAAAATATATTAAAAAAAAAATATTTAAAAAAAATCACTAAAGAAAAAGTAAATATAAATAAATAATAAGTTAAATCAAAAAGAATTAAAGAAATCTTAATCCAACTTAAATCTATACGGGGTGATGGATAATCCCTAGACCGTCCAATATATTATTCTAGGCCATCCTAGACGATTCCCTACTAACAACACCTCAGCCTTCCAGAAGACCTAGTTCTGCTGTTGATAATCCCGCGAGATCCGAACCAGAGGCCTCTCACGGTGAGCTCTCTCCCTCACAAGGTCTCAAAAATATCATAAAACGATTATAATTTTTTTTTTATTTATTGATATTTATAACTGTATTGTACAACACATCTAGTAAATAAGCTAAAAGGAAATAGACATGAACAAGACATATACAGAAGCTACGAATCGGTAGCACTCTAACGATTGTAAATAAAACCATTAAGTATGACTTATCATAAAGTCATTAATTTTGCCTATTTCCTTAAAAAAAGAAAGATCCCACTCCTTACATACAATTTTAAAAAATAAAATTGATTATGATCCCACCGCAATGTAATTTCAGCACGTAAAAAAAGAAAAACTATAGTTCTTTTCAATAATTTTTTTTTCCAAAACTCTCTGGTTTATTTTATTTATTTTGTCAAATGGTTTAAGATAAATTTTTTTTAATTTCAACAAAACAATAAAATACATTTGGGGGTAGCTTTTACTCAAATTGAACTATAACCATTAATTTAACCTATTTTTTCCTTCTTTTTTTTGTGTGCTTTTAAAAATAATTTAATTTTTTTTTTCTGCTTTAGAAGTTTTTCCAGAAATCTAAAAGTAGAGTTAGAGATTTCTATATTTGCATAAAAATTAAGCTGTTGTCCAAAAGTAGTCTTTGGATTCCTAGTTATTCTCAGCTGTTTTTAAGTTGATACAAAAACATCAATTTGGTTAGGACCTTGTTTTTCAAAGAATTGGTGATTTTCTAAATATGTGCTGTTTAATTTTTTTTTTTTATATACTCACTGGACCAAAACCTTCCCAACTTTTCAACACCGCCATAAATAAAATAAGTTTACTATAAAGAACAGGTATATTTCTCTTATAGTTAAACTAATTTAACAAATCTATGAATACTCAGCCGATTGTTATAGGTTCCAATTCCCTCCTTAGATCCCAATCTACATTCCCGTGTCCAATCCTAAATGATCACCAAATCACCTTCACTTCCTCCGTCGAACACCTGGGCATTACTATTGACCAAACCATTTCCTGAAAACCCTATGTTGCCCAAATCTCTCAAGAACAATAAGTACTCTAAAATTTTTCCATATCCCGCCATCTTCTTCCACTATCCACCCGTTAAGCTCCTTGTATCCTCACTAATTTTACCCTACTTTGAATATTGTTGAGTGGCCATATGATTGCCCTCTAGACTGTGCTCGAGGACAGCCTTAAGCCAATTATGAATATATTTTTGAGATTTTTCTTCGGCACAACGAAGAGGTTTCATGTGACAGATTTATGTTAAAGTGGCTCCTTCCCTCTATCCGCAGACAATATTTCCTAGGATCGAATCTTTACCAAACCGCCCACTTCCAGCTACCACAGACTTCTGCAATTTAAATCGTCTATCCACTCCCTCGAAACAAGATCGCGTCATTCTAACCTTTACATTCCTATCCATAGAACCAAAACTTTTGATCATTCCTTTCTTGTTCGCTTTGCTACTTACTGGAATTCTCTACATACTCATATCCGCTTCTTCCCTAGCATCATTCAAGTCCTAGCTGTCCCAGTACAATCTGCACCCTAAACAGACGCTCAACAAGCCTGATATTTCAAATCAAAAATCAATTAAAAAGAAAATTCATTATTGTCAATATTTAACTTAGTTAATGGATCAATTATTATAAATCCAACCAAATTCCTTAGACAAACTCTGTACATTACCTAGGACTGACACTCGATCGAAGGATGACCTTGGGGCCCAATGTCAAGATAAAAAGACAGACTCTCAACCACCGACTGAAAATACTATACTCTCTTTTTTCAAAATCATCAAAATTAAAAATTAGACAGAAACTGAATACATACACATACCTTCTTAAGCCAATATGGACTTACGCTTCACAGATTTTTGGTTCAGCAAAAAAGACTCACATACAAAAGCTGCAATCATTTCAATGCAAAATTTTAAGACTCATAACGACAGAACCCTACATACGGACTTACAGCAACCAACAGTTGACCAACATATACGAACCCTCTATTCTCGATTTCACATCAAACTTAACGGACACGACAATAGACTGATTAACGACATGTCAGTAGCTGAAATGCCGGTCAGAAGAAGGCTAAAACGAAGCTGGATGAGGGACCTCCTCTGCTAGATTAAAGCCTTGGAAGGGGTGCTGCTGGGCACTTTACTTCCCCATGCCTATCATGTCTGATCTTTCTTTTGTCCAACACATTTGCTGATTGTCAGACATCTTCTGACAGGTGTAAATAAAGATATAAAGAAAAAAAAATGTTTAGTTTTGTTCAACACTTTAATCCATTTATTTATTTGTATTTTATTTTATACTTTAATCCTTTCTATTCTTCTACTACCAATATGAATACAAATTAATTATAATCCTTTGGTCTTGCGGCCAGACACATCGCATATCTTACTTGTACATATCAATTGTTCATAAGTGACCCTGTCCAAGAATAATTTTTTTTTGCAATTCTATTCTATTATAATTTCAGTTTTCAAAGTTAAACGTTACAAAACATACGTTGTAAAAATGTACTTTAAAAATATTACAAAACGGTGGTTCTATAAGTAACCGACCCCGAAAGAAATCTTACTGTGGCCTGGCGAACTGGGAGTAAAAAAATATGCAAATGAAGCCAAAATTATAAACATGTAAAGAAAATATTTAAAAAAGCCATTTTCCTTTAAGGCACTTCAAATAAATTTGCATAAATTTAGTTTTTAATTATTCCACTGTTATAAACTTCTTTAGTGTCTAGATATAGCAACAGCGTTGGTAATTAATATTCATTTTAGATATGAAAAGAACTTTTTCTTGAAATATTAGTTACATTAGTTTTTATGGTTAAAGCGAGTGGAAAGAAAGATAATTATCGATTAAAAGTTTTTCTGTACATAATTAGTATCATGAAGTTAGATAGATTACTTTCACTTACTTATATATGAAATATATACATAGTAAGAGAGAGTATTGCGATCGTGAAAATTTTAGATTCAATTTTTCAACGGAAATGTACGTTTTAGTTTCCCTGAGTGCAAATGACTACGTCCCGCAAAAAGAGCTGTGTGTGTGTGTGTGTGGTGTGGTAGTCTAGTCAAAGTATTTGTAAATAAATTTTATATTTGAAAGCGTTTTGTTCGAGATGTTACAGTAATTTTAACAGCACTAGCAATTTTCATTTAACCACATTCGGTTCGTTCGGATTAAAATATTATTTAAAGGTTTTAAAGTCTGAATTTTTGAATTTTCTTCCTCTAAAGTATCTTTATTTTTTTAGGCATCGAAAAATTAGTCATATCATTTTATAGGCATTAATATTTATTGTACCCACATGAGACACCGTTTATTACAACATAATTTTCCACACCTTTATAGTATACTAATGAATGATAATGTGATCATATTAATTTACAAATGAGAGTAGTATTAGATTTAACAATAAGTGCAAAATAATATTTCAAAATAAATAAACTAAATAATATTAAATATAATAAAATTTAGTCAAAAGGAAGAGAATTTCCTACGTTGCCCATCTTTGGTCAGTGATTGGAAGTGAAATTGTTTTTATGAATTTAGTAATTGTCTTGAATTGAAAAAAACAAACAAATTTTTTTCCTTCTCGGGCCAGTTTCCGTTTTTAAGTGTTATGTTTTAATTAAATTAAATCTTTGTCTGTCAAATATTTTGCACTCATAAAGTAAATGTTTAAATTTTTGATTTTGTACTCCTTCGTCACATAAGTGTGTTTGTATTATGTTTAATCGTTTGAGAAAATGTTTTGTGTTTCCGTGTTCTATGATTAGTTGTGTTAATTTATAATTATTACAGTGTAAAGTGGCGTAGTCATGTAAATGTTATGCGTGGTATAAATTTGCAAACTTGGAGACTTGATGGAGGTCCCATCTTGCAACAAAATCAGATGTCATGTACCTCCTAACATAGAATGGAGGTGCTTTATCGTATTTATATACATGTTGCCTTCATATATATATTATATATATTATTTATATTAATATTATTTAATTTTAATATTTATTGCACATGTTTGCCATATAAAACTGATATTATAAAATTCTTGAACCTTTTTAAATCAAACTTTCTTAATTTAAATAATTTCTTAAAGTATAATTTTTTACAACCGTGGTAGTGAAAGTCGTGGGTTGCCCGTACCAATTTTATCATAAAATAATAAATGTAAGGCCCTTACCCAAGCAAACATGTTTTTCCTTTATTTTTTTAATTTAGCTGTGAAGTGACTAAAAATAACAACATAACCAAGCCATGAATAGTGAAATGGAAATAAATTATTAATATAATCTGGTACGGGCAGCACATGACTTTTACTTACCCAGCCCGTTAAAATCAAATGAATAACTATTAAAGTGAAGTGAGAATTGTTCTGACGCTCTCCTTCAAAGCGCCCTGAAGAAGGCCTTATTTAGGCCGAAACGTCGGTACCAGTTTATTAAGTTTACATCCTAATGTGTGTTTTTTTTACTACACCCTGAACTAACTTCTCTCTCTCAATAACTGTTAAATAAAATTGTTATAAAATAAAATAAGAGTTGAAAAAATATTTTAATATATCAAATATAAATATATATATTGATATTGTTAATATCTTCAGATATAACTAACTTCAATAAAAACCTAAAATAATTAATTATAGAATAATGTTTAATTAATAATTTGCTTATAAAATTCGCTCATCAATGTAATATTTCTTAATATACTTTATATACACTAAATTTAATTTTTGGTTTCATAAAAAAAAATAATGATGTTTATAATCAATAAATATTAGCAGTACATAAATAATAAAATGTCGTCCATTATTTATCATGAATGCTCTTAATTATAACAGTATATAATATAATAGGACAGCTGATTTATGTTTATTGTGTCTTTTATGATGTATATTATATAAACATAAATAATTTGTCAAGAAAAATAAAAAAATGAAGTTTTAAAATAACTTGTCCTTCAAACTGTTTTATGCGGGTATCGCCTACTTGAAAGAGAGAAAAGAACGCCTTAAGGTTATCGAGAATAACATATTGCGTAAAGTTTCGAAGAAAGATGAGTCTTATGGGGAATTAAACGGTTAATTTGGAGCTTAGTGGTGTATAGTAGGAATTCAAGTGGAAGACCGTGGTGTAAGTGGGATGATTATTTTCAAGTATGATCCTGAGGGCTTAAGCTTGAAGGTTTCCTTCATTGAAAATATCGGGATAGAATCCTCGGGTTTGCTAACGCTATTATTATTGGTTGTTTCACATGAAATGTCCGTTTTTATAGTTTCTGAAATACATAAAGGATTTAGCAGGTCTCTGTTGTTTTTCTTCTAAAACTTACATTTTTAAAGTAAACAGTTACTAATCCTCTACCTTTTTATTATAAACATTAGTTTCCCAATCAATTACCCACTTTTTAGTATACCTCCAAATATGAACATGGAAACACGCGATTTTTTAGTAATATTTTTTTTACGAAGTTTAAACTCGGCCATTCAGCAGCTGAGACCTCTAGAAATATTTGCAAGGCGTTCGGGTAAGAGAGTGTTAATGAACGGACCATTCGCCGTTGGTTCGCTAAGTTTTCAGATGGGGATACTGACTTGGAAAACTTGCCCCGAGGAAGACCTCGTCCGTAATAACAACGATGTCCCCAAATATACAGTAGAAGGAAACCCCTAGCAAACAGTTGAAAGACTCTCAGTACAACTAAATGCAAGTGCATCTACCGTTTCCACACATTTAAAGTGTATTGGGAAAGTAAAAAAGCTCGATACATGGGTACGTCATGATCTCACTGAGCGGCAGCAAGACCCCATCATTCAAAACATACCGTGCAAAAATTGAAAGAACTGGGCTACGAAGTTCTTCCGCACACACCATATTCTCCGACTTGTCTCCAACAGATTACCACCTGTTTTTGGACTTTAGACACCTTCTCAAAGGAAAACTTTTTGAAAATGATGATCAAGTGAAAAGTGCGTTTTCAGATTTTGTTTCACTTCAAAGCTCAGAGTTTTTCAGTTGGGGATAAAAAAGTTAGTGTCACGTTGTAACAAATGTGCAGAAAAATAAGATAAATACTTGGAATAAAATTATCTTGTTTTCATATCGTATTTTTAATAAAAATTCCTTTACCTTGAAAACGGACATTTCATAGACACAACCCAATATTATTAATTATTACCAAGAGTATAGGCATCATGTAACGATAAATGAATATATATATTTTTTTTTACTTATCTTTTATCTGATTCTTTCTTCACTAGATAGAACAAGATTTTCCTTTTGGTGTAAGGAGGAGTATTGTACGGCTGGCCGCCTTTCTATGTTCCATTTCTTCTTTTCGCATCATTTCTCGCTTATACAAGATTCCTTCTCCGCTATCAAGTTTTTTGTGTGTTGTATTTTCTCATTTTTATATTGTGTTTAAGCCTGAACATTATATATACATTTTTTTTTTTTTACCTATATATTTTGTTGGAAATTAAAAATTAAAATAGTTTTTTTTTGAGGAAAATATTTTTTTTAAGTTTACATGTTATATTTACGTCTTCTAGTATTTATATTCAATAGTGTAGTTAGGGATTTGACAGATAACAGTGTCCCCCGCCATCAAGACAGTACCGATCGCACCAGTAAGCGGAGAGCACGCTTCTTTCGTTAGGCCTTCAAATCATCTTCGATCAGGACTTCGTCTCATCTTTTTGAAGATGACCAACCGTACTTCCAGAATCGCCTACCCGTCGTGCGGAACATAACCAACCGTCCTTACAGTGGATCACACTCGCCTACCCGTCGTGCGGAACCAAAGAAAATATGGACAGATAACTATCCTATATATATATATATATATATATATATATATATATATTTTCCTCATTATATTTATTCATTTTTTTGTACCATTAGTAGTAATACTAACCTACTAACCCAATTTTAGAACTTATTTCTTTTTACAGTTAGGTTAATGGAAGATTTTTTTTATAAATCAAAATGGTTTTATATTTTTTGTAAATTTTCCTCATATTTTTTTTTATTAAACTTTTATTTAGTTTGTTTACTTTCAATTTTATCTTTTTATTTAATATTACCCTTTTTTTCATTTTAATAATTAAGTACTCAAGACCAGCTCTTTTCGATACGGGATCGAGTCTACGTTAGCCCAGTCTTTTATTTCGTTTTAATGTCACTCATCCCAACATATTATTGTTTTATTAAAGCGTAGTTTCTTCAATCGTCTGTATAGGGTCTATTATAAAATCATAAGTGTTCAAAATTTTTTGAATACTTATTAGTTGAATGAATGAATGGATTAATGAATAAAAAACTTTATTTGCTATCGAAATAATCCCCATACAAATAGCGCTAGCTAAAACATAACAATATAAAATACCAAACCTATATCAACAAAAGAGGCAAGGGAATTCAAAGTTATAATTAGCCCATGTTCACACTCATGCACAAGTTTTTTTCACATTGAGGGGTACCCACTTGTTTTTTTTTTCTTGTTTTTTTCGTAGGCTTAAACCACTTGGGTCTTTTTCACCCCAAATCACGGATTATATACTATAATTTATTGTATAAGTCTGTCTATCGTAGGAAGTCAAAAAGTTTTGCAGTTGTCTGTATGTTGTCTTGTAAAACAGTTGGTAAGTCAGTGTCAATTGCAAATGTTCTCTTTGAGTTTCATAAGCCCTACACTCTGTCAAAACTAGTTTAACAGTAACCGGGCAACAGCATGTTGGGCAAGTCAGTAGGAGGTTTCCGTGCCATGAGATGTCCGTGAGTTAGTCGGGTGTGTCCAATGCGTAGGGGCGCCAGGATAACCTCTTCCCTTTGCTTTTGTCGTAGGGATGAATGCCAATGGGAGATGTCCCTTCTTATTTCCCTTAACTTGTTTTGTGTAGTGCCGTGCCAAAGGGCCTAGCCGGATAAGCATGTGAAATCTGCCCCCGCGTGTATTAGAACCAAATTTATACCATTGAGTCACACCTATGAGAAACAACCTTACGCAAACTTTTAGCCCCTTAATCCTAACGGGAGGGAAGTTATGGAGGGGGAAAGAAAAAACAAAAAAAATTGTTTTCTCCTGAACTGCTCAACTGATTTTCACGAAAAAAATATATGATATGGATTTTATAAATAGGTTTCAAAAAATATTTTTTAAAATTTTATTCCACGAAAATGTTGGTCCCAAAAAATTTTTGAATTTTTCAAAAAAATATTTTTTTGTTATGATGGTTTGGTACACCTCCAATTTTTCGCTATTTTATTTCATTATAGGGTCCTCCATAACATATATTTTTTTCAATTTTATCAGAAGTGTACCCCATAGTGAAAAATAAAAAAAACAAATTTTTCTCCTGAACGAATCAACCGACTTTCACGAAAAAAATATATGGTAATGGTTTTCTAATAGAGTTTCAAAAAACATTTTTTTGAATTTCTTATTTCGAAAACGTGAGTCAAAATTTTTATTTTTAATTTTTCAAAAATAAATTTTAAATTATGTTAGATTAGTACACCAACAATTTTTTACTAATTTGATTCATTGGAGGGTCCTGCGCAATATTTATTTTTTCAAGTTGGTCTAAAATGTACCCAATAAGGAAAAATAAAAAAAACAGCATTTTTTCAGCTCTCTGAGGTCACGCATGAAGAGCTCTATCCCAAGCTGTGGGACCGTAATGCCATTAGATATCACTTACACACTATGCACATACATACTATTTATTATACCTATTATTATAAATATCTTATATTGGATCGAATATATTTATTTTTGTTTGCATTTAGTTAATTTTTTTTACTTGGATAACTACTACACATCACTATATGCTATATATATATATATATATATATATATATATATATATATATATATATATATATATATATATAAAACGTAACTAAAAAGATTTTTTTAATATATATTTTTTTCATATTATTATATGTTAATCAAAAAAGTTATGATGACAGACTTGCATGAAGTGTTCGACAAAAAGCCTGTCGACTGTTAGCTTTTTTGATTATTTAACATATAATAATATGAAAAAATATATATTAAAAAAATCTTTTTAGTTACGTTTTATATAAATATAGCATATAGTGCTGTGTAGTAGTTATCTAAGTAAGAAAAATTAACTAAATACAAGAAAAATACATATATTCGATCCAATATAAGATATTTATAATAATAGGTATAATAAATAGTATGTATGTGCATAGTGTGTAAGTGATATCTAATGGCATTACGGTCCCACAGCTAGGGATAGAGCTCTTCATGCGTGACCTCAGAGAGCTGAAAAAGTGCTGTTTTTTTTTATTTTTCCTTATTGGGTACATTTTAGACCAACTTGAAAAAAAAAATATATTGCGCAGGATCCTCCAATGAATCAAATTAGTAAAAAATTGTTGGTGTACTAATTTAACATAATTTAAAATTTATTTTTGAAAAATTAAAAATAAAAATTTTGACTCACGTTTTCGAAATAAAAAATTCAAAAAAATGTGTTTTGAAACTCTATTAGAAAACCATTACCATATATTTTTTTCGTGAAAGTCGGTTGATTCGTTCAGAAGAAAAATTTGTTTTTTTTATTTTTCACCATGGGGTACACTTCTGATAAAATTGAAAAAAATATATGTTATGGAGGACCCTATAATGAAATAAAATAGCGAAAAATTGGAGGTGTACCAAACCATCATAACAAAAAAAATATTTTTTTGAAAAATTCAAAAATTTTTTGGGACCAACATTTTCGTGGAAAAAAATTTAAAAAAATATGTTTTGAAACCTATTTATAAAATTCATAACATATATTTTTTTCGTGAAAATCAGTTGAGCAGTTCAGGAGAAAACAATTTTTTTTGTTTTATCTTCCCCCCTCCATAACTTTCCCCCCGTTAGGATTAAGGGGCTAAAAATTTGCGTAAGGTTGTTTCTCATAGGTGTGACTCAATGGTATAAATTTGGTTCTAATACACGCGGGGGCAGATTTCACATGCTTATCCGGCTAGGTCCTTTGTCCTCCCCTCCCCCCCGACCGAATCCGATGCTTGATGACAGAAACATAGTCGCCATATGTTATTGCTTCTTTGGCTGAACGATCTGAGAGTTCATTGCCGACTATACCGCAGTGGCTCGGTACTCAGACAAAAAAAATTGAATTATTAGAAACTATTGTGGACTGATGATAAAAGAATATTTTGAAGAATAAGAGATTCGGTGGAGAAGGGTGTTTCAAACTGAGCAGAGGCGATAAGGAGTCTGTGCAAATAATCCTGGGTACCCACTTTATATAGGCTCTGTGCGCACCAGGAGAGTCTTCGTACCTCATGGTGAACCCACAGATGTTATAACAGAATAAATAATATTCTATTATTACCGAGTTTCGAACCATGGACTTAGAGAAAAGCAGACTTAGTGCTATATCTATTAGACAACGTCGGTCCCTCATATAACACCATAACGGTCCTTTAAAAATATAACAGAGATTTTCTCTTCTTCTGATGCTGACAATACCTCAGGGCTTTCAGTTTTTTAGTAAACAAATATTAATTAAATTCCAATGGAAAAAATATTTACGTAAAGAGTAATCCTTGGAAGAAAGGAAGATTTTAAAAATAAATTTGTGATTGAGATAAGTACTATCGAAAATCATCAGTTATCCTATTAGAACAATTTTGAAATAGACAAAGTTCGAATAATAAAGGAAATTATGCTTTACTGATTTTTTTTTTTTTTTTTCAAGAACTAGTGTTTGAATTATTTATACAGTAAAAATGAGAAAAGACTGGACTGTAAGTACTGCGGACAGCAAAGTAATCATGAAATACTCCTAGCTTTGCTGTCTCCTAAATGTGTTTTTATAGCAACTACATTCAACAATGCCACAGTAAGCTGAAAACAAAGACTGCCAGATCCTAGACAAATAGAAGAACTAGGTCAAAGCTTATACCAAGCAGATTGCCATGTTAAGTAAATAAGTAGTTTCTAATCTTTTAGAGATTATAATTTGTTTTGTATAAAATATATATATATATATAATATATATATATATATATATATATATATATATATATATATATATATTGTATGTTTTTTACTTTTACTTCGTGTATAAAGTAAGAAATGTACCGGGCTCCTGAACATTCTTGATTGAGAGTATTAAATACAACTTGAAATACACGTTTAGGTTCTTCGTGTAGTCTCGTGGTAAGCCTTGTTTGAAAACAATAAGTCGCAAAAAAACTAAAATTTCAGATTTAACCTAGGGTATAACTATGTATTACACCAAAATAGACAAAAAAAATCTGGTGCGGGCAACACGAGACTTTCACTTACCTCCATTTTTAAAATGAATGAAAGAATTTACAAATACAGTTATAGATAAAAATACGTGAAACTATTAAAGAATTAATTAAATTGATTTTATATAGAAACATGTGTTTTATTAAAAAATTATTATAGTATTATCTAAAATAATCAGGTGAATTGTATCTTCTTTTCATCACTCTCTATTAACTTTTAAAAGCTTGTGTTGATAACATTTTTTCTAAATCTTTAACTTTTAAACGGTACATCATACATGTATATTACTGTTCTTATGTTCAAAAACAAAAAAATTGCATTAAAACATTTTTTTCAGTTTTCTTCTATAGTTGTTTTTCAAATGCGTACAACATACACATTTAGCTGTTTTTTAGCATGCTAATCAGATGATATGGCCAATTTCATAAAAACTACAAAATTGAAGGAACTTTAGGAGACAAAATTTAAAAATCGGCATTTAAGCCCTGTCAAGCCTTTTTAATCAGAATGAAACCTACATGACGTTTAAGCCTATTGAATATTACATCGACATAGCGAGTTTAATCAAAATCGTTCGAACCGTTTTCGGAAAAATCAAAAAAAGGTGTCAAAATGCATGGTATAAAGTGCCTCTTCTGGTAAGCACATTTTAATGAAAATGGTTTTTTAACGTCTCAGGGATATATTTGTTTGAAATATGAAATTTCAGTTTCACAGGACTCTTCGTTTTTTTAAATGCCTCACGAGACCACACACCAGCACAACCACCTAGGTACTAGATTGGTTCAAAGGGTGATGTGGTTTTAGTCCTTCTTGGCTTAGAGATAAATGAATAATTGTTTATAAGTAGAGTTGAGGATTAATATGGTGCTTGAGGAACACACATATTATAAGCCTCAGATGAGAAAAATATCTAACTACAGGTTTTTTTTGGAAGAGAGGGATTTCACTGTAGTTAGTGCATGGGATAATGTAGGCACCACTGGTCTCGAATATTTAAGTTAACTTTTCGGACTTTGAAATTACATTTGCCTAAGAATATTCAAAATAACTGAATTCATTACTTAAACTTTTTCTTCTTTCACTTATTTAAATATGAAATAAACACCTATATATATATATATATATATATATATATATATATATATATATATAATATATATATATATATATATATTATTTATATTTATAATGGAGTGATTCATGGTTTTCGCTAACTCCTTTAAACCACACGACGGGTTTTGGTACGGTTTTCAATAGCATTTCCTAAAGGTAAGTGTAATACAATACATTGCGATGAAGTTTTTCTTAAGGTGGGAAGTTAGATTTCTAGATTTCCTGTAAACAAGTCATCAAATAATCATTTGAGTAGTAATATTAAAATCGATAATAATATGCAGTATACAATAGCTTATAATACCGTTGGAAAGGCTGAAGATTTTAGAAAAGTTAATGTGCAAGAAAACTGTGGTTGATTTAAAAGAAGGATCACATTTAATGATAATAATAATTTTATTTATTGTCTTTAGGGCAATCCCCATACAAATAGAGATGGCTGGCACAGCACAAATAATAAATTTATCACCAGAAATATAAATTATTAATTACAAATCAATAAAATAATTAAAACAAAAACAACAAAACACATATACAGCAATAATCATAAAGGTGCTGGTATTTATGATTACTTTGATCCAACATATACATAAATTAAATATAAGAATATATTAAATAATGTAATAATAATATTACTAAAGCAAATACTTAATACCTACAAAATACTATAAGTCTCGAAACATTTAAGGGTGATTAACATTCTGAGAAGAAAGATATTGAAATCTTATTTTCAAAATTTTCTGTGACAAAAATAAATAATAATTTCAGGTCCTATTACGTGGGTTCCGCAAGAATTTCATAAAAGCCATCATATACATCATTTAATACGGGAATGAAACGGGTTCTATTTTCATGTTATGCGGACATCGAGCGAAAAAATGGAAACAATCTTCCAATGCGTCTCCATCACAAACTGGGCGCGGCTTCTGTGGGTCCAGACTATACTTTGCGGGCCACTGTACAGTATCGTACATGTTATATATCCTTTCATACAGTACGACATTCATTTTAGGAAAAATATATTACAAAATAAATGACACCTCATTAAAAATTGCACCCGAGCAAAGCAGGAGAGAATCCACTTGATAAAAATTAGTAAGTTTTCAAATACAACTTTCCACCAAATACACGTTTCGGAGCCCCTGAGTCTAAATGACCTGCAATAAGGTCTGTGTGTATGTGTTGGTCAGTTTAGCTCCAAACCGTATATTCTATAAAACTAGATTACATATTTCAAAAGCGTACGTATTATGCCTAGAGAAGTTTACAATCTAGAGTTTTTCCAACAAAAATATTCCGGCATTACCAAAAGAGCAAACATTTATTATCAATTGAATTTACGGATTATTATGTTTAATGACCTTTGTTAAAATGCTTCTAAAAATATTATATCGATAACTCCCGCTTATTTTGGTTGTTTAAAATAATATTTGAAGTCATATTCATATTCACTGTTATGAAATTAGTTAAAATGAAAGAGCCAAAAATGCATTCGAAATTTATATTTGTCAAATACTTCTAAAATTTATCAAACTCGCTAATGGTAATAATTTGAAGTTCCTTTGAAATATATTGCTAAATTACAAATTTATTAGTACCTGAGGGTTGAATCTTAAGCAGTATTGCTATTTGGCTAATCTGACGATGTTGCAGTAAGATTCCCGAATTTCGCTTTACCAGGTGTAATTAGGATAAAGATCTTTAAAGAGT
Organism: Piezodorus guildinii; assembly: GCA_023052935.1. NCBI lineage: Eukaryota > Metazoa > Arthropoda > Insecta > Hemiptera > Pentatomidae > Piezodorus > Piezodorus guildinii. Next base: position 178,951,541 of record CM041293.1, on the reverse strand, counting down.
AGTATGGCATTACTACAGATTTTCTACTCCAAAAAAAAAAAAAAAAAATCTAGGGCCATATGTCGGGTTATGTTAGGTTGTGTGTTCACAAAAATATTTAGGACCTTATATTATTTAAAAATAAGATTTTAACTGTAAGATACCATGGGAAATAAGTTAATATAATTACCCAAACGTATTTAATTTCATAAGGAATTACACTTGAAATCCTTTTCAAATAGTTTGTGTTATCCAATTTACTTACAAATATTGAATAATAAAATAAATGATTAATTCATAACAGAATAACAATTATAGGACAATACATTATTTTACTTGGCTAAATGATGATGATCGAACATGGACATGGTTGTTACATGAAATTTAAATCTAAAGTAAATGTTTTCATAAAATTTTAAGTTAAGCGTTGAAATTTTTTTTTTAGCTTCAGCATTATTTATAAGTCTAAACTAACAGAAACTCTTGTGTTGCACGCACCACAAATATATATATATATATATTATATATATATATATATATATATATTATAATATAATATCTTTGGGATATCCAGAGACACCTCTGTAACTATTTTGTCCATCGATCCACAGCTTTCGATAGATCATTCTTAATCCGATCCGCCTCCCTATGGAACTCCATCCCCCTTAATATCCGTGACTCCCAAACTCTCTCCACATTCAAATCCCGTCTATTTAGCCATTTCCTATCAATCCAATTTTCAAATAATCCCAAGTAGATGCTAATTTCAAGAATAATCAACTAAAAAATAATGTAACAGATTAACTTATTTAATTATCATTTTCTACGGTATATTCAACAGAAAATATTTGAAATTATTATCTTTTCAAAGATGCAAGATTAAATTGTATATATGCTAAAAGAAGAATAGTAATTTCCTTCGTTTTTACAAACTGTATAGATATATGCATAAGTTTGTGTGTTTATATGTGTATAAATATATTTCTTTTATCTAATTTTTTTTTGTATATAATTTTTTATTCTCATGTTAACATACATTTATTTTTCTAGTTTGTACATTTTTATTATAATTTAGCTTTTAAGTTATTTTATTTGTTCATGTTATTAGTTTAATTCTTTTCTGTTTTTCAGTCATTTTATTCCAAGACTCTAGTCTTAAGTCCACCTTTATATATATGTTAAATTAAAAGAAGAATAGTAATTTCCTTTTTTTTTACAAACTGTTTAGACACATGCATAAGTTTGTGTGTTTATATGTGTGTATATATATATATATATTATATATATATATATATATATTTCTTTTATCTGATTTTTTTTTGTATATAATTTTTTGTTCTCATGTTAACATACATTTATTTTTCTAGTTTGTACATTTTTATTATAATTTAGCTTTTAAGTTATTTTATTTGTTCATGTTATTAGTTTAATTCTTTTCTGTTTTTCAGTCATTTTATTCCAAGACTCTAGTCTTAAGTCCACCTTTATATATATGTTAAATTAAAAGAAGAATAGTAATTTCCTTTTTTTTTACAAACTGTTTAGACACATGCATAAGTTTGTGTGTTTATATGTGTGTATATATATATATATATATATATATATATATATATATATATATATATATATATATTTCTTTTATCTGATTTTTTTTTGTATATAATTTTTTGTTCTCATGTTAACATACATTTATTTTTCTGGTTTGTACATTTTTATTATAATTTAGCTTTTAAGTTATTTCATTTGTTCATGTTCCATGTGGCTTTGACTGGTAGGCAGCTACTCACACTAAATCTAAATTGTTCCACTGCACCTGAGGATGACATTGTAGCCGAAACGTAGTGCAAATTTTTTTAATAAAATAGTGGTGAAGCCTCCAATTTTATTCATAAAAATTTGACTTTCACCTAAAAGAATCTACACCTTATAAATATATGTATATATATTTTTTTATTTATTTATATACCGTCTTTGAGGTGATATAATTTCGGTAAGAGAGGGGAATGTGGACTGGGATTGTGACGTAGGATAATATTGAGGTTTCGTGAGAGGACGCTAATCGAATATACAAAGGCTCATCCCTACTTAGCCTGCCTCCTCTCTCCTTCGTCCTTACAGGATCCTATTCCAAGGATATTATCTTCTTTCAAAATATAGGACCAAGGATATAGAATATTATTATAACATTTTTTTTTCTGTTACCAACGATTTGTTTCGTGGAGAAAAATAATTGAGGATACAAGTAGCTTAGGGGTGGATAGTGGAAGATTGATAGACAAATTTGAGGGTACTTTTTGTTCTTCGGGAAATTTGGGAAATGTGTGGTTTCCAGAAAAGAGTTTGTTCAATAGTAATACAATGTTCAATTGTTTTTTTTTTATTTATTTATAGTAATTGACAACTGTACTAAGGAATACAATAAGTAAATATGTAGAATGAATATAAAAAGTCATGAAAATGTCTTAAGAAAGAACCACCCAGTGGTAGCACTTCACTAACTATTTTAATACAGTAGGTCTCGAGGCCACCTTCTTTTCAGTCGCCTTGGAGGGTTATCAGGGATATCTGAGGAAGATAAATTACGGACTAGTGGTTTGTATGGTGTGATGAAAATGAATGGTTATAATTTCACTTGTTTAATTTAACATATGTTTAGTTTGTTCTGAAAATGTTTTAAATGTTTACTACTGTTGTGGTTTATAGTCAATAAAAGCCTAATATCTGGGTTTATATGTATTTATTATTAGTATAAATACAACATATGGGCAGGGAGTTTAGAATGGAAAGAGGAGTATCTATCACGGGGTATGTCTGCAACAAATGGGATGTTTAGGTCATTATGGAGGAGTTGATTTGTGACAAAATAAGGAGCATTCAGGATTTTGGATTGTAAGGACTGGATGCGGGAGGAATTAGATGGTTTCGTAGAGCCCCAAAGCTCGATTCCATATGTCCAAATAGGTCTGATTATTGTGATGTAGATGAGCCTTTTGTAATGTACTGGAAGTTTTGAACGTTTGTCTAGTAAGTGTTGTAGTAATCGATATCTTCGAGCAGTTTCTTGTCGTTTCAGTCTTGTGTGAGGATTTCAAGTAAGGCGCTTGTCAAGATGGAAAAGGATACTGGGGGGGCAGGAAGTCATTGGTTTACGAAGGGTAAAGATGATTTGGTGGGATTTGTTGGGATTTATTTTAATCTTCCAATTTTGACACCATTCTTCAATGGCTTTGATGTGGGACTGAAGGGTTTGGGATGCAGTAGTTGGATCATTATGGACGGATAAGACACACTTCAGTCATCAGCATAAGTATTGAGGGCAGTGCAAGGATGGAGTGGAATGTCAGCTGTATAAAGGGAGTAGAGGATAGGACCTAAGATACTACCTCGAGGCACTCCAGCAGATAGGGAAAATGTGGATGTGTAGGAAAAGTTGTGGTTTACCATAAAGGTTCTGCCAGTAAGGTAGGAACGTATTAATAGGAAATATATGTTCAATTGTAAATCATTTTTAATTGGCCGCTTTTGGCTGATATTGACGTATTGGTGTTAGGATCATCTTGAAATGCCCTAGTATTTATGTGCCGAATTCAAAAAAAAAATTGATCCAATAGCTTCGGAGAAAAGCCGCTGGCAAAAGGATTTTTTTTTTTATTTGTTATTTGGATCTTTAATCGTAAGCCCTTAATTATTTTGGGAAGGGAGAGAGGGTAATATATATATTTTTTTAGTCGATTACAAAGGTTTTATATCAAAATTAATAAACCAATGATAGAAAATCATTAATATGATACTTTATTCCATCCTGTATTATGCCTAGGGTTCAATCCAAAGCTTGTATCTTCTTCACAATAACTCGGCCGACCTGCGGCTGCTACAACGAGAGGGTTGTGAATTTGAAATACGGTCCATATTAAAATAAATAACCCCCTGGGTCTTCTTTATTCCGCCTCTAAATTCTCTTCTGCCAATACCAAGCCCAATATCATTCCCTTTCCAATTCATTCCTTTCTATCCAAATCTCGTATTCAAAACTCTTTTAGAAACTTATATTTTATCTTCAAATACATGGGAAGATACTTTTCTATTTAACTTTTTTTTATTTTATTTTATTTTTTATTTTTGAGCTCCTCTAAACATGCCTTTCTACGTCAATTTATTAACAATCATAGAAATAATTTTTATTATCTTAATAACCAAAAAATGATTATTTTTTTCTTAGGCTACCATCAAGGACTATTACCTAAGTTTACTTTTGTCAAACTGAAATGTTCGGTGAAAACAGTTTAATCAGGGTTTTCTTTATTTTCGCTAATTTTTTTTATAATTTTATACTCGTATTTTTATTTTAACACATCTATATATGAAATAGATTAAGATTTTTCTTTTATAATTTTACTTTCACTTACTATATATAGTAAGGGAAAGTATTGCGATCGTGAAAATTTTCTAATTCCAGTTTTCAACGGAAATACACATTTTATTGTCCCCTGACTCCAAATAACCAAGTCCCGCAAAAAGGTCTGTGTGTGTGTGTGTGTGTTGTAACTCCCGGGCGGAAACGGTAAGTCCTATGAAACTGAAATTTCATATTTAAGACAAATATACGCCCGAGACGTTACAAAACCTTTTTCATCTAAATGAGCCTACCAGAAGAGCCACTTGATTAAACTCGCTATATCGATGTAAAATTTAATCGACTTTAATATCATTTAGGTTTCATTCGGATTAAAACGGTCTGACAGAGCTTAAATGCCGATATTTTAAATTTTCTTTTTCTAAATCACCTTTAATTTTGGTGATTCTATAAAAATAACTATATTATCTTGTTACCACTGATAAAAAAAAACAGGTAAATATGTTAGTTATGTTAGTAATTTAAAAAATAACTAAAGGAGAAAACTGAAAAAAAAATTTTAGTGCATTTTTTTGTTTTCGAATATAAGAGCAGTAATACACATGTATGATATACCGTTGGAAAGCTAAAGATTTTAGAAAAAAATATTATCTCATACACAAGCTTTTAAAAGTTAATAGAGAGTGATGAAAAGAAGATAAAACTAACTGATTATTTTAGATAATTATATAATACATTTTTTAATAAAACACATGTTTCTATAGAAATTCAATTTAATTATTTAATTGTTTCACGTATATTTATCTCTAACTGTATTATGTATAAATGCTTTCATTGATTTTAAAAATGGAGGTAAGTGAAAGTCGTGTGTTGCCCGCACCAGATTTTTATTTGAACATATCTATCTATCAAATAAATTTAGATTTTTATTTTTACAAATGACCATATGCCTTCAACTTTATACATGTTGTGGTAATTACACCAATTACATGTGACAGTACGTGAAAGTTACACTAGGGGTTAATGGTTATAGTAGCCTATGTTACATTTAGAACAGTAGGAAAAATCTGAAATATAACGCTTAGTATACATCAAATACGAGGTAGTTGATTATTTTTTATGATGTAAAAAAAAAAAAGGAAGTTATTTTAGTATTAGTTTGTAGTATTTGGTTAGTTTTTTTTTAAATATTTTTTTTTTTTTTAGTTATCACAAAATATAAATGTTAAAGAATGCTTTCATGTAAGAATAATAGAGAAGTGAAAAATGCTTTTTAAATAATATTGATTTAAGGAATGGTCTCGAGAACTGCTGATTTAAATAAAGACTAAAGTGCTACTTTCTTCACACACCTAAATCATGCCCATATGATAATCGATCACATTTACTTACTGAGTTACATAATTGGTTACATTTACTTACTGTAAATATCATTATAATAAATTAAAAAAAAAATATTAATATTATTTATTATTAACTTATATTTTCTTTGCTTACAATGAAATATTAATATTCAACTTTTGCCAACATTTATCCTTTATTCTGTGGATAAGAGTAAGGGAAATTATTGGGATCTTGAAAATTTCTTAATTACATTTTTAACGTAAATAAACGTTTTAGAGTTTACAGAGTTCAAATAACTAACTTCCGCAAAAATGCCTGTGTGTGATAACTCGGGGACAAAAACGAAAGTCGTACGAAACCGAAATTTCAAGAAAACTATATAACCAAAATGTTACAGCTACATTTTAACGAACTTGGCAAACAGGAATACCTAACTGATATACATTTTGCACCTTTTTTCGATTTATTCAAACTTATAGATTTAAATTAAACTCGCTGTATCAAAGTAAAATTTGATAGGCTTTAATGTAACGTAGGTTTTATTATCGATTTCCAGTCTAACAAATTAACCGTAAAATCTTAATAGGATTTACAAAATTAAACTTGGAAAAAAATTGGACGAATTTGATAATCAATTAAAGAAGAAAAATCAAGCTTCTTTAATGTAACTTCTGGTTTTCGGACATAAGAAAAGTAACAAGGATGTAAATATACCTTTGGAAACTGAAAAATTAAAAAAATAATCAACTTTTATACAAACAGTCGAGTGTGGAACGAAAGAAAAGGGGTATCAGCTTTTACTCCGTCTTGTCAGATGTAAATATCATTCTAATTTCAACCAGGGGTCACCTGTGGTGTTGTGGCTAGCAAAACAGTCTTCTATTCCCAAGGCTCGAACCTGCCAGATGTCCTTGGAATTTTTAATGGGAGTAAAAAGTCCTTTGTTATGCCGTCCTTCGAAGGAGGCGTAAATACGTGTTCCTAGCCTGTGCGATGTCAGGTACCCGTCAATGATCCATATCCTAATTAAACCTGGGATAGGTAAAATTTAGTTTCCCACCTTTATTTATTTTGTATTATTTATTACTTCTAGATGTGTGTTTTTAATCTATTATTAAAATACCTTTTACAAGGTGAATAGTATAGCTTTTTCAGTCAAATTCATAATTTTTTCAGTCGAATTCATCATTTTTTCTAATCAAATTCATAATTTTTTCAGTCACAATTTTTAATTTTTTCATAACTGTTATGCTAGCCACAACTCTACAGGTGACCCCTGGGAGATTCAAACACCTTGTTGAATGGATCGAGGGTCACATGTTGAGTAGTGGCTAGCATAACAGCCTTTTATGCTCATGTTTGCAAGTTCAAAACCAGCGGCTGGCCCTATATTTGTTTTTACGGAGAAAAATCCTTGGTTATTGCGTCCTTTAAAAGAGGCTGTTATGCATGCCACCACTCCGCAGGTGCCCCTTGGCGCATTCAAGGAGGTGTTAAGGATTAATATGCCCAAGGTCACGGATTCAAACCTGGCAGATTCAAACACCTTGCTGAATGCATCGAGGGTCACCTGTGTAGTAATGACTAGCAAAGCAGCCTTCTATGCTTAAGGTCGCAAGTTTAAAACCAGTAGATGGCCCTATATTTGCTTTAAAGGAGTAAAAATCCTTGGTTATTTCGTCCTTTAAAGGAGATGTAAAAAATTATGAATTTAGTTGAAAACATAAAAAAAAGTATCCAGTGGCCATCTACCAGGTCTGATCTAGTGGAAAGAAGGATGTTATGCTAGCCACTGCACCACAGGTGACTCTTAATAGATTTAAAAAGTGGAACTTGTAAATGATTCCTATCTTAAGTAAACCTGGATAGGCAAAACTTAAGACTCCCGGTGGACCGTCGGATTAAGCAATGTAACAAAGTGACGTTAAATGGATAAACTACAAGATTTAATAAAAATGTTAAGTCCTTGATAGCAAAACCTAATTATATTAACTGTATAAAATGGGTACAAGAAATTATGAAATTGACTGAAAAATAATGAATTTAATTGAAAAAATTATGAAATAAAAAAAATATATATATTAAAGCTTTAACCGTTTTTAAATGAAATATCCAATGATAGATTAGGAATGGGACTTACCGACTGAGAATACCCACTGTCCTCTAACTCCTGAAGATATTGGAATTCCTTTCTCTTCATTCATCTTCTTTAATATCTTGTATATTTCTACAATACCTATCATTTATAACATTGAAATAGGCATAAATATAATGGCGTAGTTTGTGTGATGAGCTTGAATCACCAGATTTTATCTGTATGGTAATCTATCGACAGTTGATGGCCCGTGTATCAATCCTCAATCTTATTATTTGATTCGTTTTTACGTAGTATTTATCTTATATTTTATAGTTTAATCGTAAATATTAATTCGTTTTGACAAAACCTAAATTCAATCAACAGCGATTTTTATTGAGTAAACTTACAATCTGTCCCAATTCGGACATCAATAGTAGTGGTGAAAGATTACATTCATACAATATTTACACAGCATAAAATTACAATATATATATATATATATATATATATATATAATTATATATATATATATATACATATACACGTCATACATACATCACATTGAGTGGAGAATCCAGCCAGTGCTAGAACTCCAATATATACATATTTACGAAAGGTCGCGGGACTGCCGCTTCAACTTTCTTGGTGGGTTGTATGGATGAGTGGGGGTGGATATGGATTGAGCTAGAGGATTAGAATGATGAATGAGGTTCTGGTGGAATTTGGAAGATTTGGATGGAATTAATGGAACATTAAGGTCGTGGTGCAAGGTATAGTTGGAGACATAATAAGGAGCATTTACTATTGTACGGAGAACTTTGGATTGAAAGGATTGAATGCGTTTTATGTTAGAACGTTTAGCTGTCCTCCACAGTTCAAGTCCGTAGGTCCAGATAGACTTTAGTATGTTCTCGTAGATTAATAATTTGTTGTCAACTGTAAGTTCAGATTTTCTGTTGAGTAGTCCGACCGGCATAACTGCCCGAATACTTCATTCCCTCTAACTATATATTTTATATTAAGGTAACTAGAAGTATAAATCTGGTGCGCGCAACACACAACTTTCACTTGCCTCTGTTATTTATATCAATTTAAGAATTTTCAAACAAATTTAGAAACAAAAATAAATTGTTAATGAATTATTTACATTTGATTTTTATAGAAAGATGCGTTTTATTAAATAATATGTCATAATATTATTTACGAAATTCAGTAAGTTTTTTCATCACTCCGTGTTAAAAATACTTGGAGCGTCCGGCTATTCAGTGACCAAGCGGTGAAACAATTTCATTAAAAAAATATTTTTTCAGTTTTATCCTTTAGTTGGATATCGAGTTAGTTCAACTTATATATTTACCTGTTTTTTTATCAATGGTAATAATTGATAAATGATTATATGGTTATTTTTATAGAATAAACAAAACTTTAGAGGAAGTTAAAATATTGGCATTTAAGCCCTGTCAGACTATTTCAATCAGAATAAAAACTACATCATATTAAATCCCATCAAATTTTACACTGATGTATAGAGTTTAATCAAAATAGTTAGAGCCGTTTTTGAGAAAATCGCAAAAAGGTGCAAAATGCATGGTATAAAGTACGAGGCATGTTATTTAAGTAAGTACCGTTTTGGAATTTAAAAAAGACGTGGAAAGATATCGCAATAATTTTATTTTTACATGAAAGCCTGTACCTTTATCTACTTTTCTACATAATTTCCATGAATTTTGAGGCACTTGTCATAACGCGGCACCAGTTTTCGAATACCCTCCTCAACAAATTCTGCCGCTTTTCCACAATGAAGGTGGAGATTTTTCAGACCAAATTGTTACTGGTGACGAAACATGGGTGGCCACGTCACACCAGAATCAAAACTACAATCCATGAAATGGCGACATTCATCATCACCCAAAAGAGTGAAGTTTAAGCAAACAATTTCTGCCCGGAAAATCATGTGCACAGTTTTTTGGAACAGAAAAGATTTGGCGCCCAGCGACTTCCAGTTGTTCCTGCACTTGAAGAAACACCTGAGCGGTCGGCGTCTTCAAGACGATAACGAAGTAAAAACATTTGTGATTCAGTGGTTAACAAGTCAGGCGGCAGAATTTTTTGAGGAGGATATTCAAAAATTGGTGTCGCGTTATGAAAAAGGTCTCAAAATTTATCGAAATTATGTAGAAAAGTAGATTAAGGTACAGGCTTTCATGTAAAAACAAAATTATTGCGATATCTTTGCACGTATTTTCATAACTCCGAAACGGTACTTACTTAAAAAACATGCTTCGTAGGTCTTCCGGTCAGCTGATTTATATGAAAAAGATTTAAAAAGATAATTTAAAAAGATGAAAAACTTCTCGGACGTATAATTGTCCTAATTTCAGTTTCATAGATAGTACTTTCATTTTCGCAATTATATTTCATATATAGGTAAGTGAAAGTAAAATGATCAATAGTCAAAAACATATTAATATATGAGTGTGTGTATGTGAAAGTAAGAATTTTCATATTCATGTCATTACCAATGCGACAAGGAAAGTTCTTTAAGTGATATTTAGTGAATGCTTCCCCAAAATCGCCTCTGAGGAGAGTGTGGTGTGAATTACTGTAAACTAAATTACTTCTAAAGTTAACCCTGATGTATAATCCATGGTATGCTGCTTAGCAAAAGGGTTTCCGCTGTATCCGCGGTTTTCCACTCTCAACTAACGCTCAGCTTCCAGGAGTTACTCCGAATAGGGATCTGTAGAAACTTCTTCCCTTCATAGAACTCCACCAATATTGGATTCACTGGAAATCCTTGAGGGATCTCTTTAAAAAGACTCAAGGGGATTTGTAATTGAAAATTAAAAAATAAACATGTGATAATACCTTTGTAGGATACAACACAAAGGCCTATATTTTATTAATTTTCTAGTTGACCCTTTCCTTCTTCGCACTGGTGCAATTTGAATGACGTGTAATTTTTCATTAAAAAGTCTGTCCGACCGATTATAGAGTTTTAGCTTATCTTAAGAGCAATAAACAAGAAATTATGTTTATTTTTTAACATCTATTCTATTTAACATGAAAAACATAAATCAAAATTGGTTCTGTTTGTTTCTTATTTAAAGTAAATCACAGATAAAGAAAAAATTAATTTTCCCATACAAAGAAAACATGATTGTATTGTAAGCATAAATATATAAGTATAAAAATAACAAAATGATAGAGTTTAGTTGACCGTTGAGAAATTAGATAAGGAAGATGGTTGGGGCTGCGTTCATTAGAGAGAAACACATATTAAAACATAGTGCTATTTTAATTATGTGCCGACGTTTTGGGCTATATTATGGGCCTTCATCAGGGCTAAAAGAAACAAAATAACAACCTATGTAATTATAGACCTAAAAATATGTTAGGTATATAATAATAATATGGTGAAAGTAATAGTAGGCCGAAACGTCGGCACATAATTAAAATGGTACTATTACTTTTGTTATAATATGTGTATTATAACAAAGGTTTCTAATTTAATACATTCAACTTTTCTATTCAAATTTTCTTACGTACTTCTGATCTATGTTTCATATTATCGTTGTTAAACATGATTGTTATTTTGTTCCTATTATTTATTTTTCTTTTTATTGATTTCGTATTTTCCTTTAGGAAAACTGGAAATACATCGGCACCATGGATATTAATTTAACTTTGCTACCTTGTATATAGTATATTTTTATTTATTTTTTTTTTTTTTGTTTAATCGGATCTAAGTTTATCCTCTTGTGAAGATGTTTAGACACAACCATTCGCTGTCTTTTGCCCTTATAACCGAAACAACAAAACATAGGTTCCTTTTATAGTTAGATAGAGCTAGTAATATGCTGTTCACCGTAAACTCCAGCGGCATTTTTTTCTATTATTTAGTGCAAACACTACGCAATCTGGCATGTTCTGGTTTACAGAAATGTTTATTTTATGTACTTTTCCACTAATTTCTGGCATACGAATTCGACCTCCGACCTTTATATCCGATCCCACAGAACTAAAGCCTTTGATCGTTCCTTTCTTTTCCGTTCCACTCCATTCTGGAATTTCATTCCTTCCAATATATGTCGTGCTTCTTCCTTATCCACATTTAAATATCTCATTTTCCAGCACATTTTTTGCCTCACAGACGCTTTTTGATCTTATATCTGATATTGAATCATCTAACTTAATCATTATAATGACTTAATGCATATTTTATTTTGCTTTTGTTTTTGTACAAGATTAGTTGTTCTCATTCTATTGTACTTATTATCATCATTGTGATTATTATTTTGTGATTTGTATATATATACATTACTGTTTTAATATAGTTTACCTATGTAAATAATTAAGTTTGTAAATAATTCAGTCTATTCAATGAATTCTGGCCAGAAGTGCTCACATTATTTGTATCATTAATGTTATTCTTAAGGATCTATGTCCCAAAATAAAGTTCATTTTCTATTCAATAGTGATTGCAATACATGCTGTTAAAAAAGTGATGGTTAATTAGCTCAAATAAAGACTATTTTAGTTATCGAGAAAATGTCTATGTGGAAATAAAGAAATATAAATAAAAAAAATCAATGTGTTATCCTTTGTAAGTTCCGGATTCTTTGAAGTTCAGAGTAAGAAAAAAAAAAACTATTAGCTGACTATTCAAAAGTGGAAAGATACTTTTTTTCTCCTCGAAAAACTCGAGCGACCGACGGCATAACTGGTGCCTCGGTGCAACCTTTTGTGAAATCGTGGAAGGTATGAATTTTAAAATGGTGCCTTCTGTTCCAGTTACTATTTCTTTCACCGGCGGACAATGGAGTGATCCTTTTCATCGGAAGGTTTCATTATCTCATGCGCAACTTTTTCAAAGCCTTATCAATCCGACTTCAACTTCTCAGCACTGTCCTACCTGTCTGTAACTTTCGGATTTTTTTCCAACAAAGGATTTGCCGTGAGGAAAATGTAAAAACAATTTTTACACAAATACTTTTCTCCTTAGATTCACTTTGTGGCCAATTATTTTAAATTATAATTTTACGTATTAAATATTGTTGTGCAATTGTTGATCGATTAATTCGACTTAAATATGCGTTTTAGTCCATACTTATCTTTATATAATATACTAGTGGACTCGTCCCTTCATTGCATGAGTGAAATTTGATTGAAGTATCATTTATATTTTTAAAAAAATAGATCTGTCTGAACTATTTCGAGTTTATCGCTTTGGGAGCTTTATTAAATCTTAACGAAAAGTGCAATTACCATAATTATTTATTTTATAACGTCTATTTAATCATCGGCAGAAATGAAAAACATAAATCGAAATTGGTTACGTTTATGTTTTTTTTATTTATTTATTTAACGTCACTTTATGCTACTATGGCTAATCGGACGATGCTACAGTGGGAGTCCTAAATTTTGCCTATCCAGGTTTTATTAGGATAGGGATCTTTAACGAGTACCTGACATCGCACAGGCTAGGGACCACCTTTTAACGTCCCCTCCGAAGGACGGCATAACTAGGACCACCTGCGGATTTGAACCCGTGACCTTTGGCATGAGAGGCTGTTGCGCCAGCCACCCAGCTACAGGTGATCCCTTTTTTTTTTTGTTTTTTTTAAATTAAAGCATATATAACAGAATTTAATTTAATTTTTCCATGCAAAGATAACTTGATTGTAATGTGTGTTTTCAAAAGACATAAAAATAACAAAGATTCCTATCTCATTTCGTTTATTACTCTTTTATATTTTAAACAGACGATTTAAAATACCTTTTAAATGTTTAATTTAGTTTCCGAGGGAAACCTATTCGTTTTACAGTGAACCGTCTGTTTTCATTAAATACTTTAAAAGCTGAAATAATTAATTGCAATGTTAGTTTATATATTTATATTATAATGTTTCCAAAATCTTGCGTACTGGATGAAAAAAAATAAATATTACAATACTGAACGATGGTGGCATTATTGAACTATCATAACCTCCCTGTTTACCAATAGCATATCTTCATATGTTCATAGGCGTACAAAAACTGTAATCTGGTACGGGCAACACACGACTTTCAGTTATCTTTGTTTTTAAAATCGATTAAAGAATTTTCAAATACAGTTAAAGTTAAACATGAGTGAAACTATTAAAGAATTAATTAAATTGAATGTGTTTCATTAAAAATCGAATATATAATTATCTAAAATAATCAGTTAGTTGTATTGGATTTTAATCCATACTTATTAACTTTTATTATTCCGTGTATTTTGCTATGTATCGAGAATACTGGGAGGAATGGGAATAATTTAGAATAATTTCAAATAGAATAGTTTCTGGGCTACAAGCAAAAACGTTTCTTAGAAGGACTATGCAAAAAATTGACCCCTCCACTGCTATTGCCTGAAGAGAGGATTACCCGGCGGAGAAAAGGAATCGGAAGTCCAGCCGCGAACAGAGGAGGTCGGGGGGTCAAGCCGGGGAACAATTATGCGGATCTCTCAAAAGTACCTTTATGTTATATTAGAATAGAATAGATTTTATTTGTCTTTAGGGTATTCCCCTTACATATAGAGCCTGGCTTGGCTATTCACAATACATTTTTTTAAAGTCATACACATATTTTAATAAAGATAAATTTTTTTTTTTTGTTTTTTTCCCTTCCTATATAGTCGAGATAAAATTAAAAAAAAAAAAAAAAAGATACATGTGTTTTTGAAATAATAATACATCTGTTTAAAAAAATTGAATAAATAAGTATATTAATAATGATAAATTAACAGAGTTTTTTCAATATTGTAGAGATAAAATAATAATAAAAATAAAATACATATGTTTTCAAAATAATAATACATCTCTGAAAAAAAAAATAAAAAGAGAAAAAAATTAATTTGTATATTGATATTTATGTGGTAAATCGGAACCTCAGTATTCTCGATAATAACAATGTCTCGCTGTATCATGTTTTTATGTGTAATAATAAATGCTATTTTATAATTAAATTAATTGATTCCCCTATATGCCACCAAAACATAGTAATTTGATAATATTTTTTCTGAAATATTTAGCTATCTAACGGTGTTTCATCCATGTATTGGGTTGATGCAAAATTAATGCAGGTTTCCTCTATTGCAATATCTTAATTCCAATTGTGTAAACAAAGCTAATCCTAACATTGATCATTATTATACCAAAACAAACCTTATCTAATACCCTCTCTTTCACCATGAATTTGTTTAGTAAAATCGTTTTGTTCAGAGTGTTCAAAGGTCTTGAATCGAAAATGTCAAAGTGCGATTTTCGTCAAATTTATTTTTACGAATTTAAATTAGGGCGCAGCGCTGCGCAAACGGCTCGTAATATTAATGAAGTGTGGGGTCAGGGGGCTGTTAATGAGTGCACGGTGCAGCGTTGGTTCCAGAAGTTTCGCAGAGGAGATTTCGACCTCGAAGACAAGGAAGGTCGGGGCCGTCATCTTGCTCTGGACAACGACCAGCTGAGGTCAAAAGTGGAAGAAGACCCAACCAAAACCACACGAGAAATGGCGGCGGAACTCGGAACTCAAAAATTGCAACGTCTTTGCCCAGCATTGATGAATAGGAAGGGGCCGATCCTGCTCCACGATAACGCCAGACCACACGTTGCACAACCAACGCTTCGACGACTGCACGAGTTGGGCTACGAAGTTCTCCAACATCCGCCTTATTCACCTGACCTCTCTCCTACAGACTTCCACTTTTTCAGGCATCTGGACAACTTTTTGAGGGAGAAAAATTTTCAAAACCAGGACGACATTGAAAATTCTTTTCGTGATTTCATTGAGTCTAGGGATTCGGATTTTTTTTCTGGTGGAATAAGAAAGCTTGTTGAACGTTGGCAAAAGTGCATTGATTCAGATGGAAATTATTTTGATTAAATATATATGGTTAAAGTAAAGATATGGCGTATTTACAATACCTACTAAAAACCTGCATTAATTTTGCATCAACCCAATATTTAACTGTTCTTATGTTCAAAAACAAAAAATTGCATACAAAAACATTTTTTCAGTTTTTTTCCTTTATTTGTTTATCGAATTCGCTCAAAATTCATATTTAGCTGTTTATTATCAATATTATAATGCTAAAAATATTATATGTTTTTTTTTTAGAACCTTAAAAATTAAAGGTACTCCAGATGAAGAAAATTTAAAATTTCGGCCTTTAAGCACTGTCAGACTATTTCAATCAGAATGAAACCTACATGATATTAAAGCTCATTATGTTTCACATTGATATAAAATTGATTAAAAAGAGCTAATTTCTACCATGCATTTTGTAACATTAAGCTGATTTCGATAAAAAAGCTTTCGTAACATCTCGGGCGTATATTCTCTTAAATATGAAATTTCAGTTTTATACGGCTTTTCGGTTACATGCTGGATTTTCCACATACACACACACACACCTTTTGCAGGACTTGGTCATTTCGACTCAGGGGACCTTAAAACGTATATTCCAGTTGAAAAAAATGGAATTCAAAAATGTTCACGATCGCAATAATATCCCTTACTATATATTGATAAGTGAATGTAAAATTATTACATCCTTACTACATCAAGGAATCCTGTTCTAGTAAGGGGAAGGATGTTATCTTTGAGCCTAAGACCCATACAGACGCGGATAGACAGCGACAATAAGTTAATTAAGCTGGAGCCTCCATTATCCTCTCTCGAGAGATCTCTGATGGCCTCAGTCGCTAACCTAACACCATTCCCAGCCCTTCAATTTCCAGAAACGAGAAGTCTCTATGCGGAGTAATTGAGTTTAAGGTTCTCTACGACTTCTCAGTTCTCATATGATGAACAAAGTTGATTTCATTTTCGTTTCCGAGTAATTAGGAAAAGCGGAACAAATAGGTAAATTATTGATATATGATGTATATTTTTTATTCATTTTCTTTTTCCCACGAACAAATGTAGGCAAGCTTTACGGTGCAAGATAGGAAGAAAATGATGTCCTCTAAATTTAAAATGTCCACACTTGTAGAAGGTAGTGAAAAGCATAACATTGCCCAAGATTACGAGATCCCACACGGAAGGTGGCACTGTAGAAATTTTTAAATAAAAAAATTCAATTAAATAAACAAAAAGATTATCCTGAGACTAAAGGGCCTTAAAAATTAAAAGAAATACAGGTTCGTGTATAAGATTTTTTTTTTCTAAAATCCTTATCATTCCAACGGTATATTACTCAAGTATATTACTGTTCTTATGTTCAAAAACAAAAAATTACATTGAAAAAATATTATATCAGTTTTTTCCTTTAGTTGGACATCCAATTCATTCAATTTATATATTTACCTGTTTTTTATCAGTGGTAACAAGATAATATGGTTATTTTTATTGAATTTGCAAAATTAAAGGTACTTTAGAGGAAGAAAATTTAAAATATCAGCATTTAAGCCCTGCCAGACCATTTAAATCCGAACGAAACCTATATGTATTAAAGCCCATTAAATTTTACATCGATATAGCGAGTTTAATCAAAATCGTCGGAACCGATTTCAAGAAAATCGAAAAAAGGTGCAAAATGCACGGTATAAAGTGGCTCTTCTGGTAAGCTTATTTTGATGAAAAAGTTTTGTAACGTCTCGGTCGTATATTTGTCTTAAATATGAAATTTCAGTTTCATAGGACTTACCGTTTCCACCCGGGAGTTACCACAGAAACCTACATTAGGGGTACTCTCTACGTTTGCTATAGCACATTTTTTGTGCTATTCTGCTAAACTTGCCGAGCAGGCTACTGTAGAAACTCGGGGGGTTTAGCAAAATAGCACTAAAAATGTGCTATAGCAAACGTAGTGAGTACCCCTATTATATTAAAACCCAGAAAAATTTACATCGATATAGCGAGTATAATCAAAATCGTTCGAGTTCGTCTGCGTCAATTTCTGTTATTCTGATCGCGATTAAGAAGTTATTAAAAAAAAGCATTAACCCCTACAAATATCATGTGAAAGCAACATGTAATTGGTGAAATTATTACAACATGTATGAAGTTTTAGGCATGTGGCCACTTGTAAAATATTGGAAAATAAAAATCTTAATTTATTTAAAGTACTTTTGCGTAAATGAGATTTTTAGTTTTACTCTCATTAAGCAGAAAAACATACAGTTTTTCTCGGCAAATCCACTCTTCACAATGGGACATATAGTTGGCAGTGTGAAGAGCAGTCTTGACGTAAATCGATTCGTACGACTCTGTGTGATTCCTG
Organism: Piezodorus guildinii; assembly: GCA_023052935.1. Lineage (NCBI taxonomy): Eukaryota > Metazoa > Arthropoda > Insecta > Hemiptera > Pentatomidae > Piezodorus > Piezodorus guildinii. The sequence goes on along the minus strand of CM041293.1, from coordinate 178,933,538 downwards.
CGTAAATCGATATCAAATGTTTGCCCCTGTGATTAATTAATTGTTACGGCATAAGATTACTAAACGGGAAATTAGATTATTTTAAAATTAAAAGATAAATCATTTGGAATCATTGGGATGCCTGGTTAATTCTCCTCGTTTTTTTCAGATTTTCCAATGATTCTTTAGTCCTATTGGTGACAGCGTGATGTATAGTCGATACGTATATAGTCTAAAGCCTTCGTCGATTAATGAACTATTCAACACAAAAAAAAAATTTTCAATTCGAAAAAGTAATTTCTGAGATTATCGCGTTCAAATAAATAAACAAACTTTATAAAATTTATATCTGTTTATGGGCTATTATGTTACACTTTTAAGGGTAAAATAAATTAACAAAAAATATTATAGACACCCAGCATATCTAAGTAAACATGCTTTAGATCAAAATCGGACGTTGATATTGTCATTTTGGAGATACTGAGATAATTAAATAAGTGAGTGAGTGTTCAATTTTACTTCCATTTACCTATGTATGGAAAATATAGTAAGGGAAAGTAGAGCGATCGTAAAAATTGTTGAATTCCAGATTTCAACGGAAATACACGTTTTAGGGTCTCCTGAGTCCAAATGAACAAGTCCCGCAATAAGATATCTGTGTGTGTGTGTGTTTTCGTAAACGAAACTGAAATTTATATATTTAAGTCAACTATACGCTCGAGATGTTACAGAATCCTTTTCATCAAAATCAACTGACCGCAAAAACTCTCAAACTCCTCAAAAACGGCTCTAACGATTTTGATTTTTTTTTTTTTTTTAATATTTATTTATTGAGAAATATTACAATTTGTTTCAGAATGAACTATAGTAATAGTGATATGAGACCACATTTATACAATATATACAGAAAATAATGCTAAAGTCGAATTACATAAAATAGAAAAAAAATCATATATAAACAATAAAATAATAATAAAAAAACAAAACAAACAACCTATAATTGAGAGAAATACAAGGTTGACAAAAAAATAAACATCATACAAACAATGGTAACTATATACAATATATACAACGGCAAGGGGACCCCAGACTGGGCTTTTCCCTCCACTTGTAGGGGAAAAAGCGGAATCCAAGAGATCCCAGCGCCTTTCTCTCAGCGATTTTGATTAAACTCACTATATCGATGTAAAATTGAACGGGCTTTGATATCATGTAGGTTTTATTCTGATTGAAATAGTCTGACTGGGCTTAAATGCCGATATTTTAAATTTTCTTCCTCTAACGTACCTTTAATTTTAAAGATTATATAAAAAAAAAAAAAAAACTATATTTTCTTGTTGTAATTGATAATAAACAGCTAAATATGCATGTTGAGCAAATTTGAAAAAGTAATAAAGGAGAAAACTAAAAAAAAAAAAAATTAATGCAATTTTTGATTTCTGGCATGAGAACAGTAACATACATGCATAATATACCGTTGAAAAGCTTGTAAAAGTTGATAAAAAGGGATGAAAAGCCGATAAAACTAAGTCATTATTTTAGATATTAATATAATAGATTTTATAATAAAACACATGTTTTTATATAAATTCAATTTAATTAATTCTTTAATGGTTTCTATTACTTTCACTTACTATATATAGTAAGGGGAAGTGTTGCGATCGTGAAAATTTTCGAATTCCAGTTTTCAACGGAAATACACGTTTTAGGGTCCCCTGAGTCCAAATAACCAAGTCCCGCAAAAAGGTGTGTGTGTGTGTGTGTTTGGTAACTCCCGGGCTGAAACGGTAAGTCCTATAAAACTGAAATTTCATATTTAAGACAACTATACGCCCGAGACGTGACAAAACTTTTTTCATCAAAATGAGCTTACCAGAAGAGGCACTTTATACTATGAATTTTGCACCTTTTTTCGATTTTCTCGAAAACGGTTCCGACGATTTTGAGTAAACTCGCTATATCGATGTAAAATTTAATGGACTTAAATATCATGTAGGTTTTATTTGGATAAAAATGGTGTGACAGGGCCTAAATGCCGATATTTTAAATTTTCTGTCTTTAAAGTACCTTTAATTTTGCAAATACAATAAAAATAACTAGATTATCTTGTTAACGCTGATGAAAAACAGGTAAATATATAAATTGAATAAATTCGATACCTAACTAAAGGAGAAAACAAAAAAAATATTTTTTTAACGCAATTTTTCGTTTTTGAACATAAGAGCAGTAATATAAATGTATGATATACTGTTGGAAAGCTAAAGATTTTAGAAAAAATATCATTTTATACACAAGCTTTTAAAAGTTAATAGAGAGTGATGATAAGAAGATAAAACTAACTGATTATTTTAGATAATAATATAATAGATTTTTTAATAAAACACATGTTTCTATATAAATTCAATTTGATTAATTCCTTAATAATTTTACGTATTTTTATCTCTAACTTTATTTGAAAATTCTTTCATTGATTTTATAAATGGAGGTAAGTGAAAGTCGTGTGTTGCCCGCACCAGATTTTTTTTATCTCTAACTGTGTTTGAAAATTCTTCAATCGATTTTGAATACGGAAATAAGTGAAAGTCGTGTGTTGCCCCAGATTTTTTAAGTACTGATTTCCGAATATAAACCTTTGTATGTAATATGTGGGGGATATATATTTCTACTGTCAGGTTGTATATTCTCTTTTTTTCCGTAAATAAATGCGCGGCTATACATACAGATAGGAGAGAAAGACAGTGAGCCCGCATTGTGGTTATAATCTGAAGGGGAAAGAAGGCCATCCATCAGAGGGATTTTGTTGAGGTTTGAGCAGATCAATCTTCACTCTAGGCCTTTCACATCGTCCGATGTGGCCCGCTCTCCTTCTATAGTATCTATTCATTACACTGTCTCATCTTTACCTACTTTGTTAATTTTTTAACAAATTGCGCTAGGGCGTGATTTATTTTTGTTTCATGTTGTAATTAATTGTCACTCCTGCCGGTGGAGATTCCATAGCTGTCGCGGAGTTAAATGGAAAGCTAACAAATGGCCTCCGGTGGTAAACTGTGTAAAGCTATTATGTCAGGTGTTGGAGTGGCGAATATCCATCACCCGTCTTGAAAAGTATTTTATTAATTTACGAATTTCTTAAGATTGGAAAAAAGAGAATAATCTTTAATATTGTTTTTATTAAAACGCTTTGTGAAAAAAAAATAAGAATTTTAATACCATTATTAATTCATTATAGTACTAATGCTTCTTATAGCAGATTGGATTAGAAAAAGTATTGTAACACGGGTGATATTTTTAGCTTGTGCCAGCGAGAGTAAAATTCCTAGGGAAGAAGAAGAAGAAGAAGAAAAAAAAAATTATCCTGGGACTAAGTCCCCTAGGAATATGAAAATTTCACATAATGAAATATTCACATCTGGTCATGATACAAAATTATGAGGAAAAAGAGCAAAAAATAAAATAGATTTAACATAAGTAATCTATCAGCCATTGAGGAATGTGTCAAAACTGGAGAATTAAAATAAATCCTAACAAATCCCATCAAATCACCTTCACTCTACGTCGTAATCTTTAACAATACCCTACTTACTCCTGTTGAACTGATCCGGTACTTGGGGCTCCACCTCGACAAACACCTAACATGGAATCCTCATCCTAGACTGAAACGACAGGAAACTGCTCGTTGTAGATACAGATTACTACAACACTTATTCGACAAACGCTAAAACTTCTTACTTACTACAAAAAATTCATTTATATAACAATTATCAAGGTCTATTGGACCTATGGTATTGAGCTATGGGGGTCTACTAAACCATCGAATACCTCTCGCATCCAATCCTTGCAGTCCAAATTCCTTCGTAAAATCCTCAATGCTCCTTACTTTGTTACTAATAAAATCATCCATAAAGACCTAAATATCCTATTTGTTGAAGACTTGGTCCGTTACAGATATGCCTCTTTTCATTCCAAACTCTCTGTTCACTCAAAACCACAATATCCGTGACCTCTCCTCCATATCTATTCCCGACAACCAACGAGGCGCCTTAAAGTAGATGGCCAAGAGATCTCCTAATATAGGGTGCTACCAATGGTAGTTTCTTCACAGGACTACCATTTGTTCTAATCATATATAAAGCCTCTTTACTTGTTGTGTTTATTTAATATAGTTGTAAATTTCTTTAAATAAAAAAAAAAAAACTTAAGTAATAAGAAAATAAATAAAAATAATGATAGGAAAATAAATACGTTTGATGACGATATAATTATCTAATATCTAACGGTTTTGATCTAACTAAAAGAAAATGCACAACAAAGCATACAACAAAACTCAACTCAATTTTCAACTTACTTAAACACTTGTAGAAAACTAAAAGTATTGTCTATCATCTAACAGTACAATTATTATTGTCAGCAGCGTCATTGAAGTGCGAAGATACTGGCAACAAAAGGTATTTGAAAGTGGGGAGAGAGGTTGCTCGACGGATGTTTGTTGGGAGAGAATTCCAAAAACTTGAGAGTGGGATAGAAAGGTAACGTTCATTGTGTTTTAGTTCATGGGAAGGGATATAAAGGTTCGTATTGTAGGGATCTAGTTTCTTGTGTATTTTTTTATGTTTGGATTGATGGTTTGAACTGCAGAAGATCTTATATTTAGAGAGAGGGTGCTGGGAGTTGATGGTTTATTAAAGGAATGTTACGAGGTAATATTGTCTACGGGTTTGAGAGAAAAGCCAGTTTAACTGTCGTAAGGGCACACCCTGATTTGGTACTGCTAGAAAAGACGCAAAAACTATTATTAAATATATAAATAGAATACTATAATGAAAACCTTAAAGAGATAGGGATTGAAATAAGGATCTGACGAAATAAAGGGATTATTGTTATTATACAAGTGACGATCTTTGTGATGTACCAGGAAATACATTTGAACCCAAGAGATAGTAGGGTTAATGCGGGAAAATGAATGACATCATTCTGTTAATGATATGAATTTATAAACCATTATTACACCGACCGTTATGTACGGATGTGAAACGGGGTTGCTTACTTTGAAGAATAAAGCATCGCCTATTGGTTTTCAAGAATAAGGTTATACGCAATGTATTTGGTTCGAAGAGGTATGATGTCACTGGGAATTCAGAAGGTTGCACAACCCGAAATCACGAAGCTTGTAACTTGTAAGTAAATTAGTTTTATATCATCGCGGTGACTCAAACTGGCTTGGTAAGCAAGAAATTCTGAAAAATTGACCAACTGGTAGGCGCCTGAGATGCAGAATCGAAGCGAAGGTGGAAGGATTGTGTTAGTCTGATCTTGGACTTGGGCTGTGATCATTGGAAAATCTGTGTAGGCAGTATTTGCTGGTATCGGCGTCGAACCTTTTTGACACGCTTTAGCTTTGCTGATGGTCGGATGACGGCATGCAATAACATTTCCTATTAACTGATTAATATGGTACATCGTTAAAAGAAATCATTTATTCTTCTGTTTATTACCAACCGTTTTCTGTGTAGTAATGGTAAGTGAAACCACTTTTAGATCTACAAAGTTTTATGCAAACTGTTTTTTATTAACCTTATTGGTTGATGTTTTTTTAGCAATGTTGTCCTATTTATATAAACACATAAATACTTTGAAAATATTCTTATTAACTTTAGAATTAGCTGTGAAAACATTATTCTGAACGAAACCTTTGTCTTAGCCTAGAAGTCGTGTACGGCCAACATGGGGAGCGGAAGAATTTTCATCAATTTATTTTTTAACTTATATTTTGAGCAGTTCGATTACATTATTTTAATAATAAAAAAATATTAACCAGCACAAAAAAAATAAATGACAATATAATTCCTGATGTTTCTCATACCCATAATCCTTTGGATTAGTAATAACACCTTGTTATTGGTAGTTATAGAGGTAGTATATATTGACCTCTGAGGTGTGATACAGGTGCCAAAACTAATCTTTAGCTAATCAAACTCTAAACCCAATTCACACCATGAACATAATATTCCCATTTACCTTCAATCTCTCACGTGTTTAATGCTAGTTTAGTTATATATACAGTTACAGTATGTGTATTGGGTTGTGAAACAAGTTCTTAGCGTTTCTAAATATTCAGGTTTACTTTTTCAATAATATTTTCATATTCTAAAAAAGGATTAGTTAAGGTGCTTCTAGGGACCAGTTTCAATCGAGATTTCTTATCTTTAAGTGGTATTTGGCTTGTCCAAAATGGATAAGAAAAATAGGATATTTTCGACATTTAATGATTTTTATTTCCGAAAAGTAAATCTGCTGCAAAGATTGGTTAGCAAAATGTTTAGTGTGTAAATCGATATTGCCTTGGAGAAAGTACTGTCCGTAAGGTGCATTAGCTGGTTCAGAAACGGATATTTGATTGTAAGAACGCAAAGCGCTCGGGTCGTTCTTCAACTTCTCTGGTATGATGTAATTTTAAAAATACCTTAAATATATGTGATATATCAAAATGGATCTTTAGCCTCGTTGTGCAAGGTCAATTTTGTTATTTGAATGATGGAGTTTGTGGTTATTGACCGTTGAAGATAATGCATTAGATGTGCGAAGATGGTATGGGGCCTTCGATCATAAAAGAAACACAATTAAAATAATGTATTTAGATTATTGCGGTTAGTCTACATATAAGTGGCCTTCATCAGGGCTAAAAAAAAAATTAAAATAATAATTATAATAAAAATGCGTTATAAATAATGGAAATATGATAGTTAAAATATGGAACATAAATAAAATTAAATGTAAATAAAGTATGGAACATAAGGTGAAGTTATAAATGTATGGAATATACTAAAATTAAGATGATAGTTATATAAGTATATATATTATATATATTTTCAATTAATATTATAATATCATCTAATTTGTTTATTTCCATACTTTATAACTGTCACTTTATTTCCATACTTTTAATTGTCATCTTATTATCATTTTACATTTAATTTTATTTATGTTCCCATATTTTTTACTGTCATAATTATTATTATATACCTAACGCATTATTAAGTCTATAATTACATTGGTTATTATCTTGTTTCTTTTAGCCCTGATGAAGGCCCACATTGTAGGCCGAAACGTCGGCACATAAATTAAAATAGCACTTATTTTAAATGTGTGTTTCTAATTTATGAACCGCACCCCAAACCATCTTCCTCATCTAATAGTTATTCTGAATTAAACATTTTAATTTAGTAAATAAATATTTAATAAAAATACAATAAACCTAAGAAATAAAAAAATCATACAAATTTAGACAGACAAAAGGTAATAAACATGAAACTTAATAAAATGAACTCTTAACTTTAAACTAAAGTCTAGTAGGCAGGCATGAGATATTACAACGCTACCTTACTCACTGTACTTCCTGTATAAACTTTAAATAATAAATAAAAAAAAAAAAAAAAAAAAACTGCTGCAGGCAACAAACGACTTTCACTTATCCCGTATTTAAAATCGGTTCGAAGAATTTTCAAATAAAATTAGAAAATAAAAACGAGTGGAATTATTAAAGAATAATTTAATTGAATTTCTATAGAAACTGTTGTGTTTTTTAAAAAATCTAATAAATTATTATCTAAAATAATGGTTAGTTTGATTTGTTTTCCATCACTCTTTATTAACTTTTACAAGCTTGTGTATAAGAAAATATATATTCTAAAATCTTTAGCTTTCAACGGTAATTATACATGCATATACCTGTTCTTATGTTAAAAAACAAGAAATTTTTATTAAAAAATATTTTTTTAATTTTCTCCTTTTATATTTACCTGTTTTTTATCAACGGTATGATATGGATCAGATGATATGGTTATTTTTATAGAATATACAAAATTAAAGGTACTTTAGAAGAAGAAAATTTATTTAAGCCCTGTCAAACTATTTCAATCAGAAATGAAACCTACATGATATTAAAGCCTATTGAATTTTACATCGATATAGAAAATTTAATCAATTATTGTTGTTTTTAAGAAAATCGTAAAAAGGTGCAAAACGCATGGAATAAAGTGGCTCTTTTGATTAGATGATTTTGACGAATAAGGTTTTGTAACATCTCGTGTCTTAAATATGAAATTTTAGTTTTAATTCCCGGACTCAGCAGACCTGTGATATTTATGAAAAAGTGTATTTCCGTTGAAAACTGGAATTCGAAAATTTTCAAGATCACAATACCTTCCTGACTATATATTTATAGTTAGGTAAGTGAAAGTAAAAAACGTAAGGTATTTGGTACATATACTTACGTGGTTATTTTTGATTACTGAGCTATCGAGAGCGTCGCTACAAATCATATGGAAGATAAACCTTTATTTACACATGATTTACAATTTTTTGTTAATACATAAAGTTTATATATTATTTTTATTTTAAAACACATTTAATAATTTGATATAAGTAAAAAATAAACATGTGCCAAATATTGTATACAACTTTTTAAATAAAATTTACCAACATCTTTTTTAAAAAATTGCAAAAAAACTTGATTAAATAAAATGTTTATGTTTAGATAAATACAAATAAAATGATTTTCTACTGATGTGTAGGCCTCTCCTTAAGGAGGAATAGTCTTGATCGGTGACCAGCCTTGCCTGGGTTATAAGTTCGCAGTTGTTTTTAAATTTCTTTGCATTTTAATACCCAATATTTTCGATCTTCTGTTTTCCTATGCCAAGATATCCTTCTTGTTTCTTAATTTCGTCCGACCATCTTTTGAGTTGCCCTCCTTTCTCACAGATCATATATAATAAATTATAAACATTGACAAGAATCAGAAGTTTTTATTGAAATCATTTTACAACCCAATATTTGATCAGATCCACCTGTTTTTTGGACCATATTCTCGAAGAAGTCGTAATGATCTATGATATACCGACGGTGACACACGCACTCAGCTCAGATCAGCTGCGAGATGGAGATGGTGAGGATATCCCCCCGAAGTGGTTAGCTAATGCAGAAGAGAGACCGTTAATCAGAACCCGGATCTGCAGCAATCCGTCACCCGGCCATCAATATGCATGTCCTTCCCAGCCATACCTCTACCCTTCCTATTCCCTTCTCCATCCAGTTATTAACTGTTCTCGGGCGTCTTGTTATTTACCTGTCAATGTTACTTATATATTGTATAACAATATTATTTATTATAATCAATATTTTTTAAATTTTAAATATATTCTACTAAACTGTGTGAATGTCGTAACAGTTAAGATAATATTGATAAATAATTGGTTCTTAGTTCTTCTTCTTGCAGCCCGTGGCTGTGTGGCTATCGCGCTAGCCTCTCATGATACAGGTTCTGAGTTCGAATCCCAGTCCCAGCGGGACTTTTACAAGGATGTAAAGAAATGTGGATTCACTCACCAACTCTCCCCCGGATATGTGAGACCCGTCAGCTAAAGGGTGGCCACTCACAAAATTAGTCGTAGAGAGTGATGATCCTACACTAAAAATCGCATCGTGAAACGTGAGTGTAAACTCGCAGGAGTCTAGGGCCTACACGGCCTGTCGCGCCACTGGAACGAAGAAGTTCTTCCTCAGCACAGTCCAGATACGCAGACGACCTCGACATAGCTGCCAGATCTGGACGTGCCCAAGAGGAAGCTTTCCTTGCACTGGAACAAGAAGGAAAAAGTCTTGGCTTGGTCATTAATGAGGCCAAGACAAAGTACTTGAGAGAGTGCAAGATTTTGTTTACCTAGGCTCACAGGTGAACGCTCAGAACGACTTGTCCTAGGAGATCAACCGAAGAATTGCTGCAACCAATCAGAGCTATTTTGGGCTTGCAAAATACTTTAAAAGCAGGCACCTCTCAAACAAAACAAAAGTTGGCTTATATAGGAATCTGATTCGCCCGGTTCTTACTTATGGATCAGAATCCTGGGCCTTCACTAAAGCCAGTGAGAACATACTTCACGTGTTTGAGAGGAAAATATTAAGAAGAATTTTTGCCCCGATCCGAGAGGGAGATACCTGGAGAAGAAGGAAGAATCAGGAACTCTCAAGGTTGTATGGCAACGTAGATATAATTAAATGGATCAAGATTGGGAGACCCCGATGGGCAGGTCACGTGATGAGGATGAAGGAAGATGAGATTCCCAAGAAGACCTTGGTCGAGGAACTTCATGGCAAGCGAAGAGTCGGCAGGCGAATGTGAGGTTGGTTGATTCCGTCGCAGCGGATGCAATTTTCTCCTAGGAGTCAGGAACTGGAGAGCAGCAGCAACAGACAGGGCCAACTGGCGGAGACTTTTAGAGGAGGCCTTGACTCGTTAACGGGTTGTTGCGCCAACTATGTATGTTTGTTTCTTCCTCAAAAGTATATTTTACACCTGTCGTTATTTAATATCTATGTTTTGGGGTCTTTCTTAACTTCAGTACTCACTACAATATACTAACAAAATAACATTTATTATTAAAAAACTGAAATGCCAATTTGAAATTCAACTTTAGAACATATCCTCACACGAGACTAAAACGACAAGAGACTGCCCGTAGATACCGATTAATAACAATAATAATTTTATTTGTTTGTTTTTAGGGCAAACCCCATACAATAGAGCTGGCTGGCACAGCACAATTAATAAATTTATCACCAGCAAATATACATTATTAATTACAATTCGAATAAATATTTAAAACAAAACACATATACAGCAATAAGCATAAAGGTGTTGCTATCTTTATGATTAATTTCCTCCAACATATACAATAACAAATTAAATATAAGAATATCAATAAATAATGTAAAAAAAATAATAGTACTAAAGTAAATACTAAATTCCTACAAATTACTAACAAATCCCGAAACATTTAAGAGTGATTAACATTCTGAGAATAAAGATGTTGAAATCTTATTTTAAGATTTCCTGTGACAAAAATAAATAATGATTTAAGGTCCATTACGTGGGGTTCCGCAAGAATTTCATAAAAGCCATCAATACTCACATCATTTAATACGGGCATGAATCGTGTTCTATTTTCATGGTATGCGGGACATCGAGCGAAAAAATGGAAACAATCTTCCGATGCGTCTCCATCACAAACTGGGCACGGCTTCTGTGGGTCCAGACTATAGATACCGATTACTACAACATTATGCGAAAAAAATTTCAAAACTTCCAATTCGTTACAAAAAGCTCATTTATGTTACCGTCATCAGACCAATCTGGACATATGGAATCGAGATTTAGGGCCCTATTAAGCCATCTAATTCCTCCCGTATCCAATCCTTACAATCCAAAATCCTCCGCAAAATCCTAAATGCTCCTTATTTCGTAACAAATATAATCATCCATAACGACCTTAATATCCCATTTGTTGCAGAACTTTCTCGTACCAGATATACCACTTTTAATTCCTAATTCCCAGCCCATATAAACCCTCTTGTCCGCAACGGTTCTATCTCATATATTCCTGACAAACCTCCGAGGCGATTGAAAAGAAGATGGCCCCGGGATTTACTTACTTAAATAAACATCGAAGTTCTACCGCTCGATAGTTTCTTCACAAGCCTTTCACGCCCTTTATTCTAATTAAACAGTTTTACTTACTGCATTTATGGTAATATACAGTTGTAAAATTCAATAAAATATAAATTAACAAAAAACAAATTAAAACCATAAAAATCTATTCACCTGACAGCAATATATCAGTTATGTAGATATCGATTTTTACTTTCACTTACCTCTATATGAAATATATTGTGATCTTGAAAATTTTAGAATTCCAGTTCTCAACGGAAACACCTTTTTAGGGTCCCCTGAGTCCAAATGACCAAGTCCCGCAAAAAGGTCTGTGTGTGTGTGTTGTGGTAAGTCCAGCGCGTAAAGGAAAAGTCTTATGAAACTAAAATTTCATATTTAAGACACGAGATGTTACAGAACCTCATTCGTCATAATCATCTAATCAAAAGAACCACTTTATTCCATGCGTTATGCACCTTTTGACAATTTTCTCAAAAACGGCTCTAACAATAATTGATTAAAGTTGCTATATAAAGTATTGCGATCGTGGAAATTTTCGAATTAGAATTGAGTCCCACAAAAAGGTCTGTGTTGTAAGAGTAGCACAAAAACTAAAATTTCATATTTAAGACACGAGATGTTACAGAACCTCATTCGTCAAAATCATCTAATCAAAAGAGCCACTTTATTTCATGCGTTATGCACCTTTTTACAATTTTCTCAAAAACGGCTCTAACAATAATTGATTAAAGTTGCTATATAAAGTATTGCGATCGTGGAAATTTTCGAATTAGAATTGAGTCCCACAAAAAGGTCTGTTTTGTAAGAGTAGCACAAAAACTAAAATTTCATATTTAAGACACGAGATGTTACAGAACCTCATTCGTCAAAATCATCTAATCAAAAGAACCACTTTATTCCATGCGTTATGCACCTTTTTACAATTTTCTCAAAAACGGCTCTAACAATAATTGATTAAAGTTGCTATATAAAGTATTGCGATTGTGGAAATTTTCGAATTAGAATTGAGTCCCACAAAAAGGTCTGTGTTGTAAGAGTAGCACAAAAACTAAAATTTCATATTTAAGACACGAGATGTTACAGAACCTCATTCGTCATAATCATCTAATCAAAAGAACCACTTTATTCCATGCGTTATGCACCTTTTGACAATTTTCTCAAAAACGGCTCTAACAATAATTGATTAAAGTTGCTATATAAAGTATTGCGATCGTGAAAATTTTCGAATTAGAATTGAGTCCTACAAAAAGGTCTGTGTTGTAAGAGTAGCACAAAAACTAAAATTTCATATTTAAGACACGAGATGTTACAGAACCTCATTCGTCAAAATCATCTAATCAAAAGAACCACTTTATTCCATGCGTTATGCACCTTTTTACAATTTTCTCAAAAACGGCTCTAACAATAATTGATTAAAGTTGCTATATAAAGTATTGCGATCGTGAAAATTTTCGAATTAGAATCGAGACCCTCAAAAAGTTCTGTGTTGTAAGAGTAGCACAAAAACTAAAACATACGAAACTGAAATTTCATATTTAAGACACCTATACGCTCTGGATGCTACAGCAACCTTTTCATCAAACTAGCTAACCAGAAGAGCTACTTTATACCATGCATTTAGCATCTTTTTAGGACTTTGTAACGATTTTTATTAAACTAGCTGTATGGATATAAAATTTAATGGAATTTAATAGGATTTTCATGTCAGTTTCTCTTCATGTCTTTCTCATATATTTTATCGGACAGTTAAGTTACTTGATATATTAATTTATAAATATCAATAAATAAATATTAAAAAAAATGTTAACTATAGATTTCTTTCTAGATATTGTAAGGGCCGTTAAACGAAAACTCTCCACCCTTATCCTAATCGGCCGTACAAGGGACAAATCCTCTACACTGGGCCGCTCCTGATGAAAGGAAGAAAGATAGCGGGCGTAGGACGAAGCTGGCGGGAAGATAGCCCGCACCATAAAGGCCGCCTCTGCCCCTCAATGCCTGGGCGTGATGTATAGTCACCTGCGGGGTAATGGTCCAACCCTCTGATAATATATTTCTCAACGCTCATTTAAAACATGGAAGTTTTGGGTTAAAATTACAGTCAATATCACGGTCCTAGGTTACATTGTGTCGTTATTTATATGACGTCACTTAATGCTACAGTGACTGTTTCGGGTTCCGAAGGGGAAATACACATCAATCATGACGCCACCTCTCTCGCGGGCTGTTGAAGAGGTAGAACGTCCCTAGTGGCAGAATAGAGAACTAGGGCAGGCTGGGTGAGCCACCTTACTTTTTGTTTTTTGTTCAATTTTTTTTTTCTGAATTTGGAGTATAAATCATCAAGAAGATCCTCTAATCATAGGGAGGAAGAGAAGAGGGGAGAAACTTCATAATTTAAAGATGATCAATTATATATTGTTTCATTATTTAATTTAAAACATATGTTTCTATCGAAACTGAATACATCTATATATATATATATATATATATATATATATATATATATATATATATATATATATATATATATATATATATATCTCGCGTCACAATGTTTGTTCGCAATAAACTCTGAAATTACTGAACCGAGTATGATCTAACTTCGTAAGTATCTGTTATTTGGTCCAACTTAAATGATAGGTTAGTTTTTATTACTATTCTAAATGTTACAAAATATATTTTTCTAAAACGTAAAAAAAAAAATTATTTAACTGTGGCAACAATGTTCCCAGTAAATTAACCTTCCCATATCTTCACATATGTGATTATTAATTCAAATATAAGTGTGTGTTGATTGTTTCTATGCGTTCTTATTTTTAAAATATACATTCAGATTATAGTTTCCAGTTATAATAAAATAAATATTACTATACGTTTTCAAAAAATTATAAGTGCTATTTGAATGACTTGCAATGATTTATGAGTTGCAGAGGAGTTATGATGATATACAACGGTATATTCAAAAGATAAAACGATGTTATTGAATAATTTGGATGTGGCTACTTGGTACGGGGTTTGTAATTGAAAATTGAGTAAATAAAATTGACATTGACAATGTACAGAGTAGCTCATTGCTATTCATCTGTATTTCTTTTATATAACCTCACTCAACATAGTTACTATCAACATCTTTAGTAATTTGTAGCTATTTTAATTTAAATTATTTTATTTCTCAAATTGAATTCACTAAACCGCAAACAAAGATAAAGAAGTGTAGTTTTTGTTTTATTTTTTCAATGTGTCTCGATATTAGAAACAAGATATTTATAGTTGTATTAGATTAATTATAGTGAAAGGTAAAGTTGTTTTTAAATCACTTTCCTCACCAACCATAATTTTAGCTTTAGTCTAATAAGTTGCATTTAATTCTGTTAAATATACAATAGCGATCCAGTAGAAGTAGTTATACCCAAAGTTAATACTACATTTTAGCTATAACGTAATCGGGTATATAGTCACGTTTGAAACATAAATTTGACTGATATACATTAATATAACGAGTGGGAATATTTTCACTTAAAAAAACTTTGATAAATATAATGGTAAAAAATAATATATATATTTCATAAAATGTATACGTCTTATAATAATGGAGTAGTTGTTGACCGTTTTGACTATGTAGTAAGGAAGTGTGTTGAGGGTGCAGCCACCAAGAAAACACACCAGTAAGAAAAAAAAAAGGAAATGTTTTTTATTGGTAGTTTCTTTGTTACCACATCCCCAACCAACTGCTCCATCATATGCGTTTTATAGTTACCAGTCAAAAACGCATTTTTGCAAATTTAAATAAAGACAAAATGAAATATTCGCGAGCAAAGCCGAGGGATACGGCTAGTTTCTTATAAATATGTTCAACCCTCTCATGATTTCGTTTGAATTTATCAAGCGAGGTACGTGAAAATTGTGTTCTGCGCGCATCAGATTTTTTAAGTAAATTACCTCAAAAGTTTAGAAAAATGTAATTGTTATCGTAGAATGAACGGAATTAAAGACATCAAGGTTTTTCTACTTTTTAAATTATGCCAACTCCAGTCAACAATCTCTTTTTAAAACTGTAATTGCTTCTAGGAGATGTTTTCTGTTAGGAGAAATCTAATCTAAGAAAGATGTTTGAAAGTTATTCTTGTTTATTTGTGTTTTTTCAAAAAATTAATCATTCCTCGATATGATATCTGTAAGGAAACATTACAAATTATTACACAATGGTTTATTATTTCATAATAGTTGTACATTAGAAATCATACTAGAATAAAACATCTGAACTTACAGTTAACAACAAATTATTAATATACAAGACAATAATGAAGCCTGTATTGACCTACGGACTTATATAATATTCTTTCTAATTTATGTTTCGCGTCTTGGGACCCGTCCTCTACATCTTTTACACTGCTGATATTTCTACACATCCTGATACCTTTCTGACAACTTTTGCAGATGACACCGCCATCCTATCATCCAGTTCCGATCCCGAAACAGCATCCTTAAACCTTCAGAGACACCTTTTCCTTATCGAACACTGGTGTAATATCAGGCGTGTAAAGGTGAACGAAGCCAAGTGTAAACACATAACCTTCACTCTTTGACGAAAATCCTGTCCGCCAGTTTATTTCAACTCATTACCAATTCCTCCCTCAGATACAGTCCGGTATCTTGGCTTACTATTAGACAAAAGATTGACATGGAGCCCACATACAAGACTTAAAATACAAGAACTCAAACGAAGATTAGGACAGTTATACCGACTACTCAACAGAAAATCTTAACTTACAGTTGACAACAAATTATTAATCTACAAGACAATATTGAAGACAAGATTGAAACGCATTCAATCCTTTCAATCCAAAGTCCTTCGTACAATAGTAAATGCTCCTTATTATGTCTCCAACAATACCTTTTACCACGATCTTAATGTTCCATTTATTTCAGACCTGATTCTATCCAAATTTTTCAAATTCCACCAGAACCTCATTCATCATTCTAATCCTCTAGCTCAATCCCTACCCAGCTCCACTCATCCATACAACCCACCTAGAAGGTTGAAACGGCAGTGGCCCCGCGACCTTTTGTAAATATATTGGAGTTCTAGCACTAGCTAGATTCTCCACTCAAAGTGATGTATGTATGACGTGTATATAGGCATGAGTGATTTCTAGACTTTGTAAGCATTTTTTGATTCATTATTGTATATATATATATATATATATATATATATATATATATATATATATATATATATATTTTGTTATAATTTTATTTCTGTGTAAATATTGTATGAATGTAGTATGCTGAAAATAGTATGTTATCTTTCACCACTACTATTGATGTCCAAATTGGGACAGATTGTAATTTTACTCAATCAAAATTGTCGTTGAAAAAAAAAAAGATATTCTTTATCCTGTAATGAATATTTTTCTAATACTCAAAGATCTAAAAAATGGAGAATGAGTCACTGTGTAAACGAGTAGGGATAATATTGTTCGAGATATGACAACTAAGTTAAAAACTCTACACTTCCGCTATAACAACTTTACACAAGCCGGCAGATGGTCCGATAATTTTTCAATTGTAGAATAAAAAATAAAACATGGCTCTAT
This sequence comes from Piezodorus guildinii, assembly GCA_023052935.1. Lineage (NCBI taxonomy): Eukaryota > Metazoa > Arthropoda > Insecta > Hemiptera > Pentatomidae > Piezodorus > Piezodorus guildinii. The sequence goes on along the minus strand of CM041293.1, from coordinate 178,916,450 downwards.
GGACTTCTTTATTTCCATTTCTGAGAAATTGTATTCTGGAATTGGTCGTAACAATTTCCCAAGAAAACTAAGGGATAAGTCAAATGCGTTGCATTAGCCCGGGCATGTTGGATAAGACCGAGGAGCGATTTATCAAGAGAATGTTGTTTATAGCCCCAACAACAACAACAAATGTTCCCAGTTGAATGATATTTCTCGACTGTTCCCTTCTTTAAGGGGAGAGAAGCTGTTAAAATGTTTTCCATTTCTGCCGCTAGGTGGGCTCTCATTTCTCATCCCGACGTATTCCAGAAATGTTAGGCTTTCCTCCAAAAGGTCTATACGCTTTGGAATTAAAATGATTCTTTAAATATAAGGGTACATTCAAGAAAATCTTTGGGGTCCGAGATTACCGATTTTTTTTTTTTTAGTTATAAGAAAAATTATAAAAACTAATTAATTGTTTGACATGATCGGCGAGCGCACTGTGGTCAAACATCAAATTTATTTGCTGAAATCTAAAACATCCCTATATTTTACGTTTGAAGTCCCATAATACGAGAAAAATGATACAAAAAAATCTAATTATGGTTCAGAGTTGCTAAAACCTGCTAATAAATGTATTTTATATCATTTAGGAAATTCTTGAAATTATAGATTGTAAAACTTTTGGTACGGAGTGTTGAGTCTGAAAAAAATTATATATCACCCAAAACGCTAAAATTCTTTGTAATATTTAAATACTAGAAGGATTGATGAAACAAATCCTTGGGGTTACATGAGTGTTGGGAAGAGGGGCGACTAACGCGTTTGCTCGCAGCCTCAACCCGGTCGTTAATATGAATCGCTGAATAATCTGTCAATCCGTGTAATTTCGCAGAAGGTATATAAATGAAATAACGAAAGAGAGAACATGAACAAGCTTATATTAATTAAAATAAAAACAAAATACTGTTCATAGTGTGCAAGGTGGTGATTCTTTCTATCCGTGATGACTTCCTTCCCTCTCCCGTCTGCGATGTTCCTTTCTTTCCTTCTGCGACTCCTACTCCATGCGACAATTCTGAGACAAACTTCTAGGATGATGTGCGAGTTGCGATTATACGAAAAATATGCGACATTCAGCGACAACCAACTTAATTAAACACCGTTTACACTCGCGAGTGACTCCATTAACTCTCTCTCTTCCAATCCCAGAATGCCCCTCTGCCCAGCGGTCACTTAACAGCTGATTCAAATAGAATAAAACAAATGGCGAGATATAAACAAGACTATTTCATTTCTTAATAATGGGGGTTATATAGTTTTTGGTTATTGAATAGGGGCATACATTTACCAATTGATAAATTAACACTACAGGTGAGATTGTAATGTATATTCAATAACGAGTTGGGAAATATAATGTCTTACCTGTCTCAGCAATGTCCATTGTTAAATAAAAGCAAAAAGATATTGCCCTAAATACACCTTGAACACAATAAATGACCATTGAATAAAGATAATCCCACTGTTGTGTGAATTAAAATGATTCATTCATTTTCTACTTATTTGTAAACACGGTATGGCGGGAAATATTAGTATAAAGGGTCTTGCCAACTAGTAATAAAAAGGTGAAGCACTGGAAAATTCCAAACTTTTGACTTGACTTTTGTACACTTAAATTGGTGATTTGGCCCACCGTGCGACATCCGTGGCATTTCTCCCAAACTACTGTACATTTTTTTTTTTAGTCACCACAAAAATACTAGGGCATGACATCCTAAATCCTAGTCGTTGATATCAGCCGAAAAAATGAAAGGAGAAAGGAAAAAAATTGAAATTTTGTCTATGTATACGCTTGTAAATCCGTTATTTTTTAAGATAAAGAAAACATGTATTAACGTTTTTAACCAGAAAGCCACAAAAAATTATAAAAAAGAATAATAAATTAAAATTTTGCCCATGGATACGCCCATAATTTAGTTATTTCTGAAGATAGAGAAGACGTATATCTAACACTGGTAACGCGCGATTACCAGGAGAAAAATAAATAAAAGTTGCGATATTAAAAAGTCTATCTTTTTAAAAGCAGAATCTGGGTAAAAAAAAAACAACGTAAAATATATTGGTTCTCTTCCATTTTGAATCGTCGATATCGAATGTTGACTCGAATTCATAATAAAAATCTGGTGCGGGCAACACACGACTTTCACTTACCTCCATTTTTAAAATCAATGAAAGAATTTCCAAATACAGTTAGAGATAAAAATACGTGAAACTATTAAAGAATTAATTAAATTGAATTATATAGAAACATGTGTTTTATTAAAAAAATTATTATATCATTATCTAAAATAATCAGTTAGTTTCATCATCTTTTCATCACTCTCTATTAACTTTTAAAAGCTTGAGTATAAGATAATATGTTTTCTAAAGTCTTTAGCTTTCCAACGGTATTTCATACATGTATATTACTGATCTTATGTTCAAAAACCAAAAATTGCATTAAAAAAAAATTTTTGGTTTTCTCCTTTAGTTTGGTATCGAATTCATTCAATTTATATATTTACCGGTTTTTTATCAGTTGTAACAAGATAATATAGTTATTTTTATTGATCAACAAAATTAAAGGTACTTTAGAAAAAGAAAATTTAAATTATCGGCATTTAAGCCCTGTCAGACCATTTTTATCCAAATTAAACCTACATGATATTAAAGCCCATTAAATTTTACATCGATATAGCGAGTTTAATCAAAATCATCGGAACCGTTTTTAAGAAAATCGAAAAAAGGTGCAAAATGCATGGTATAAAGTGGCTCTTTTGGTAAACTCATTTTGATGAAAAAGTTTTGTAACGTCTCGGGCGTATATTTGTCTTAAATATGAAATTTCAGTTTCATAGGACTTACCGTTTCCGCTTGGGAGTTACCACACACACCACACACACACACACACACACACATTACGGAACTTGGTTATTTAGACTCGGGGACCCTAAAATGTATATTTCCGTTGAGAACTGGAATTCGAAAATTTTTACGATCGCAATACTTTCCCTTACTGTATATACTTGTAAGTGAAAGTAAAAAATAAATTAATAATAAATAAATAAACAAAAACAGTCCTTAAAATATTAACATATATTTATATGTTTAACATTTATTTAATGTTATATATTATTACCATATATTTAAAACATTAATATTATTTGGGGGTCATCTTTGACATAGTGGTAAGTATAACCTAATATTATAACACAGCTTTTCCCTTTTTGACAGGACTCCTGATTGAAGAGCTTAACTTTAACTTTCTGGACAACAGGTCGGTGAGCCAATCAAAAGGCAGGGACTGAGTGAGAGTCATTAGTAAATCACCAATCCAATCATTTGTCTCTTCTCCCTCCGCTTTGCCTCGCCCAATCGGAATGGCTTTAGGCTCCCTTTTTTGTACCCCACCTTTTTATCGCTTTCTATCGCTCTTTCTCTTTTAGCCTTGTATTCGGCCTTTATCGTATTTAAAATAATCTTTTATGGGTCGCTGCCAGGAGGAAAAGGATTTGATTTGTCCCATCTGCTTTGGAAAATACTCCATCTTTATCCAGCCTTCTGCTTGTATTCTCTATATAATAAATAAAATATTTTTTATAAAATATCTAGTGCGCCTAACACACGACATTCACCTACTTCTGTTGTTTGAATCAATTTAAGAATTTTTAAATACCTTTTAAGGATTAATCAAATTAATATTCTATTGGATTGTGTCAAAAGAAATGTCCGTTTTCAAGGTAAAGGATTTTTATTAAAAATACGATATGAAAGCAAGATAATTTTATTCGAAGTATTTACTTTCTTTTTCTACACATTTTTCCCTACGTGACACCAACTTTTTTATCCCTGAACTGAAAAACTCTGAGCTTTGAAGTGAAACAAAATCTGCAAACGCACTTTTCACTTGATCATCATTTTCAAAAAGTTTTCCTTTGTCGAAGTTGTCTAAATTCCTGAACAGGTGGTAATCTGTTGGAGACAAGTCGGGAGAATATGGTGGATGCGGAAGAACTTCGTAGCCCAGTTCTTTCAATTTTTGCACAGTATGTTTTGAAACATGGGGTCTTGCTGCCGCTCAGTGAGATCATGAGGTACCCATGTATCGAGCTTTTTTACTTTCCCGATACACTTGAAATGTCTGGAAACGGTAGATGCAGTTGCATTTAGTTGTTCTGAGAGTCATTTAACTGTTTGGTAGGGGTTTCCTTCTACTGTATATTTGAGGACTTCGTTGTGTATTACGGACGGTGGTCTTCCTCGGGTCTTTAGGGAAGTTTTCCAAGTCGATATCCCCAGCTGAAGACATAGCAAACCAACGGCGAATGGTCCGTTCATTAACACTCCCTTCCCCAAACGCCTTGCAAATATTTCTAGCGGCCTCAGCTGCTGAATGGCCGGTTTTAAACTCGTACAAAAGTATTACTAGAAAAACGCGTGTTTCCATGTTCATATTTGGAGATATACTAAAAAGTGGGTAATTGATTGGGAAGCTAATGTTTATAATACAAAGGTAGAGAATTAGTAACTGTTTACTTTAAATATGTAAACGTTCGGAAGAAAACAACAGAGATCTGCAAAATCCTATATGTATTTCAGGAACTATAAAAACGGACATTTCATGTGAAACAACCCAATGTGTGTTTTAAATACTCTATTACATTATTATCTGAATGAATCAGTTTTATCAGTCTTTTATCACTCTCCATAAACTTTTACATGTTTGGGTATAAGATATTTTTCTAAAATATTAAGCTTTTTTTATATAAAATAATATCACGATGCTTGGTTTTTGCGAACTTCTAAACCACTGAATGGATGTTTCACCTATCCTCCTTATCTCATTATCCATTACAACGTAATATCCAGGCTGATTTAAAGGACATCATTAAAATTATATTAATTTTGAATAATATATCAAAGGTTTAATACAGCTAATATTAAATTTTAACATGTTTAGGCCTCAGAGAATTATATTATCACTTAATATAGCTAGATAACTCTGACGTGCAGCTTTCGAAACATTAATTGGACAGGAATTTAATCCCATCCTTACTTTACGCCAGGGCATGAGTAACGAGTGTGTAAATTTTATATTGGCCTATCGTGTAGGAGCCAATTATCGTAGCAAATTTCACTCAAAATTCAATTGCAAAGCCAAGTTTTAATGAATACGTACATCGCTCGTACATTCATGAAGCTTCTGGGAAGCGAAGACATTGCTCTCCGTTTCGAGGAACACAATTATTGAGGTCAGGCCAATAGTGTTCAACTCTAGTTAACAGTTTAACATCCACAAACTATCAAAGCCAAATTAAAACTTAACTAACCTGATAAATAAATAGGTATTGCTTCGATACTACGATACCACCGTTGTGTAAAGTCAATTTAAATTTTTTTAAATACATTAGGAGATGAAAATAAATAAATCGTTAAGGAAGTAGGTCCAGAGCTCTCTAATATTAAACAAATACAAACAGGTGTACCTCAAGGCAGCGTATTAGGTTCAACAATGTTTTATATATATTGCTGTGACATCCCACGGCATCTAGTAGCACTTACAGCAACCTTTGCTGACGATTCAACTATCCTGACGTCCAATAAAGATGCCTCAGGCACACCAAGAACATCTGAATGACATAGCTTGCTGGCCAAAAAAATGGTAAATAAAAATGAATGAATAAAAAGCCCGTACGTCACATTTTCTCTAAAACATGCCTGAATCCTTCCCTTAGGTCTTTTACAATAATATACCAACACCAGGTTCGGACACAGTACGTTATTTAGGCCTTTACCTTGACAAACGACTGACATGGCCATACCACCTCAAACGAAAATGAAAAGAACTGAATCAACGATATGGACTTCTTTCCATATTACTAGAGAAATGTTCAAAATTTTCATTGACAAACAAGTTAACTATTGGGTTGTTTCACAAAAAATGTCCGTTTTTATAGTTTCTGAAGTACATAAAGGATTTTGCAGGTCTCTGTTGTTTTCTTCCGAATGTTTACACATTTAAAGTAAACAGTTACTAATCCTCTATCTTTTTATTATGAACATTAGCTTCCCAATCAATTACCCACTTTTTAGTATACCTCCAAATATGAACATGGAAACGCGATTTTCGAGTAATATTTTTGTACCAGTTTAAACTCGGCCATTCAGCAGCTGAGGCCGCTAGAAATATTTGCAAGGCGTTTGGGGAAGGGAGTTTTAATGAACGGACATTCGTCGTTGGCTTGCTAAGTTTTCAGCTGGGGATACCGACTTGGAAAACTTGCCCCGAGGAAGACCTCCGTCCGTAATAGACAACGATGTCCTCAAACATACAGTAGAAGGAAACATCTACCAAACAGTTAAACGACTCTCAGAACAACTAAATTCAAGTGCATCTACCGTTTCCAGACATTTAAAGTGTATTGGGAAAGTAAAAAAAGCTCGATACATGGGTAACTCATGATCTCACCGAGCGGCAACTTCTGCACCCACCATATTCTCCCGACTTGTCTCCAACAGATTACTACCTGTTCAGGAATTTACACAACTTCGTCAAAGGAAAACTTTTTGAAAATTATGATAAAGTGAAAAGTGTGTTTTCAGATTTTGTTTCACTTCAAAGCTCAGAGTTTTTCAGTTTGGGGATAAAAAAGTTGGTGTCACGTTGGAAAAAATGTGTAGAAAAAGAAGGTAAATAATTCGAATAAAATTATCTTGTTTTCATATCGTATTTTTAATAAAAATCCTTTACCTTGTAAACGGACATTTCATGTGACACAACCCAATATTTATAAAGTACTGATAAAACCTATTCTATTAGGACTTATGGCATCGAGTTATGAGGAGCTGCAAATGATTCAAACACCAAAATTATCCATCATTTCAATCAAAATTACTTGAAAATTGTAAATGCACCTCTTTATATATTTAACGAGACACTATATACTGACCTAGACATTCCATTCGTCATTGCAACTGTCACTGATCACTACAGTAAACTTCATGACAGACTGACCCTAAAGTCAAACCCGCTGACTCAAAACCTATCCACTGCCACAAACCCGATTATATGGGTACCCGATAAAGCTTTTTTTACTTTCCCAATACACTTTAAATGTCTGGAAACGGTAGATACACTTGCAATTAGTTATGCTGAGAGTCCTTTAACTGTTTGGTAGATGTTTCTTTCTACTGTGCGTTTGAGGACATGGTTGTCTATTACGGACGGAGGTCTTCCTCGGGGCAAGTTTTCCGGTTCGGTATCCCCAGCTGAAAACTTAGCAAACCAACGACGAATGGTCCGTTCATTAAAACTCCCTTCCCCAAACGCCTTGCAAAACTGATCACTACAGTAAATTTCACAACAGACTGACCCTAAAGTCAAACCCGCTGACTCAAAACCTATCAACTGCCACAAACCCATATAATCCGCCGAGAAGACTATCGAGGCGCTGGCCAAGAGACCTGATGTACTGATAGTTATTCGTTTTGTTTTTTAATTTATCTTATTCTGTTTCGCACTTGCATCAATTGTTAGCATATTTGCTTATTGCATTAGCAGATAGCAAATCACGTAACATTGTAATGTCAAAACTTCTACGAATAAATAAATAAAAAAATAAATTACATCGTGTTTCAATAGAAATATCTGTTTTATTAAATTATCTGCTATATTATTATCCAAGATAATAAGTTTTACCGTTTTTTTCACTCTTAGTTAACTTTCACAAGTTTGGTTAAAAGATCATATTTTTCTAAAATATTTTATTTTTATTTTTTTTTTTTATTCGTATATATTACAATTTGTCATAATAGACAATAATAATAGTGCTACAGGATCTCATTCATACAATATTTACAATATAAACAAAAGGAAAGTCAAATTACATAAAATAAAATCAAAATAAGTAAACGTATACAATAACAAAATTAAGTAGACTAAATATCTAAAATATTTAGCTTTACAAATGTCCAAACCCAACAAGTCTTAAATTTATTTATTATAATATTCATTAGTAATCTAAAATCAATATCATTTTTAATTTTAATTTATTCAATTTAAGTTTGTTTTTAACTTCTTTTTTCCAGTGGCGCTACTCTACGCCGTGTAGGCATTTGCTCTCGTGGTGTAATCCTCTGGAGATAACACTCCCGTTTCTCGATGTATTTTATAGGGTAGGATCATCACTCCCTACTCCTAATTTTGTGAGTGGCCACAGTTGCCTGACGGATCTCACATACCCGTGGAAGAGGCTGTGAGTGATTCCCATTTATTAAATGCTTGAAAAAGTCCTTTGGGACTGGAATTCTCACTCACAGCTTTATCGTGGAAGACTAGCGACTCAGCTACAGGCCCCCATTTTGAATATTAAATGACATTAATACAGCAATAGAACTATTATAATAATTCAGTTTAAAAAAATGATATGTTGTTAGGGTGTTTCTAACTCAACAGAGTCTCCTCGCTCAGTCTTCACCCGCAAGACCTCTTCTAATTCTAAAATTATACTCAGTGCAGTGTGTTTACTTTTAATATTGAGACAGTAAAGCCAACCCAGCCACCCACCACCGCTACAATATACATCGCCACAGTGACCTTTTGGAAGTGCAGCAAGTGAGCAACCAAACAGAGCATCTATCTACGTTTTTCACAGGAATACACGTTTATGGTCCCTGAGTCTGAATAACCGAGTCTCGAAAAAGTCTGTGTGTTGTGTGTTAAGTCTAGCACGAAAACGAAAAGACTACGAAACTTTTTATATTTGAGACATCTATACGCTTAAATGTTACAGCAACTTTTTCATTAAAATGAGATAAACTAGAAGAGCCACTTATGCCATGCTTTGCACCTTTATAACCATTTTCTCAAAAACGTTCTAACGATTTTGATTAACTCTATATCGAAATACAATTTTTATGGCTTTAATATGATGTAGTTCTAGATATGATACTTCAACTTGAATTAGCTCTATTGCGTAATTTGTTTACTAGAACAATTTTATATTAAATTAACAAAATTTTACCATCTAAATTAATAACGTAATCCAAATTTAGTTATGTAAGACATGATTATATTTTTTAATTATTTGTACTATCATCAATTATCTCCGTTCTAAACACTAATTGCTGTAAGAGATTCTTTTCATTGAGAAAAATCTAATAAAGAAATTGTCGTTAATATAAAATATCTTAATTATACATTTTTCCATAAATCCTTTTAACTTAATGTGACCAGGTAGTATTAAAAATTTGACGACATAATTACTTCGGATCGTAACCCTAATCAGCAATAATTTTTGTTTTAATTGGATAATTTAATGTTGAATATTCAACAGCTCTACCTTTACTTTCAATTAAAACATATAATGAGCTTAAGTATTGTGATCGAGGAAATTATCAAATTCAAGTTTTGACGGAAGTACACGTTCTAGGGTCCCCCTAAATACGAATGACGAATTTCGTCTAAAAAGTCAGGGGTGTATATGGTAAGTCTAGCTACAAACCATTAGAGGACCAGGCACATTATCCTACCTCGACCTGAGCCTCTACACACGTTCGACTTCCTGCACCTCCTAGCCTCGGGCCAAGTTCGGCTACCACGCTCATCACCAGGCCTAACCGGTATGCCCCTTATCTCAACTATGTTTGATAAAATGTTTTGCTCTGATTTGTTGAGCATAATTTAATTTTGAGCGCGTGATTTTCTTGAAGAAGTGGCTTTACCAAAATTCCGACGGCAATACTTCTTAGGAACTTACCTTTACCAATCCTTCAGAACCAAAAAACCCATCTATATCTACAATATGTTCACCCCCCTATCCTCTGTCCACTCTATCAACACAAGATCCCAGCCCTCGACCTTGCTCATTCCATCCCACAAACTGCTTCCTTTAAGAGATCCTTTGTCATACGTGCATCTTCATTTTGGAATTCCTTACCCACGTCGATTCGGACATGCCAATCCTTAAACTCCTTCAAACATTACCTATTATCCATCTCTTCGAACATCAATCTTCCGTGCCTTTATAAACTTAATTGTTTGGCCTCTTTATTTTTACTTAATTTTCACTATTTTTTGTTTTAATATGTCTTTATATTTTTTTTGAGGTAAATATTACCTTATATAATATAAAATATTATATTATATATATTGTGTGTGTGTGTTTGTGTTTGCGAATATGTGTATAAATATGTAGGTATATAAATGAATGTGTGTGTATATATGTGTGTATGTCTGTGTGTGTGTGCATGCATGTATATACCATATGCTATATAATTTGATACCATGTTGTTAAAATTTATATAGCCAGAATTTAACTATTTATTGTACATTTATATTAATCTTAGGGGACCAGCTGTCCCAGAATAAAATTTCTTTTCATTTCATTTCAAGAAGTGCCTCAACTACATTATTTTTATTTATTTTTTTTGTTTGTTCACCCTTGCCTCGTCTTTGAAGGCTATAAGGGAGTTTCTAGGGCCTGGGGTTGAGGGCAGGGGATAAAATGCTGAAATAAAAGCCCCCTTAGAACCGATACTCGAACTCAGCCTACCTTTAATTCGTCGGCATTCTCGAAGCTCAAGGGAATCTTTGATATCCTTTATCTTTCCAGTGTTAGCGGCAAGTGTGGTATTTATTGTGATACTCAAAAGATATCAAAATTGTTCATTATCTTGTGCGCATCATCATAAATCATCTGTACGTTAAGCTCATTGTTTTCGAAATGTTAGCAAATGACTAATTTTAGAGTAATGATTGTAAACAGCAACAATCTTATAACTTAGGAGGTTTATTGTGTCCATTGATTTTTTTAAAACCAGTGCTTCACAAATATTTAACTTTATGGTAATTTTAAATTATTGCTCTATGCAATCTTGTGGAAGGGTCCATCGTTCTCGGATCACCAGTTGGGAACACTGACACAGCTCTGAAGATAATTGAGAATTACGACTCCACACAAATGTCATGGTCCTATCTCATTTATTCGGATTTATATAAATTATTTTACACACAATAATAGAACTTACTAAAAACAAAATGAAAAACCTTTTCTGGTTAAATGAAAATATAACACAAGTAAGTTCTTAAAATTAACGCGTTTTAGCGCTTAAAAACTTTTTTTAGGATGTATATTGACTCCAGCCACAACCCACCGACCGACTGGTTATAAGCAAATGGGTTAATCTTCCCTGGCAATTATTTGAGACTCTCTCGGCTTCGAGGTACAAAGGATTGACCGGTAAAACCCTATTTCATTTCACCCGCAGCGGTTTTTCCATTGTATTAGGAGGTTAATTAGGCGAAGGGTGCCCTAAATGGGTTAGTTCGGAATTAAACTGAGAAAGGGGAGTGTAATTAGCCTTCCTAGCTTGTAATTTAGCGAGGCCTATCGGGTCGGGGAATGCGTCCTGCTTCTTTTCCTCTATCGTCGGAGAGGAATTTTGTCTAATGGTGGTGGAATATTTTCTATAGAATAGAATAGAATAATGCTTTATTATTGATACATTTAGGAACAAACTAGTCCTCTCTTACAATGAACAGGAATTGAGTATACATTTATATTTAACCTTGAGTCGGGTCGTTTAAGTCAGTACTTACTATATATATATATATTAATATAATATATAATATATATATATTATTCCTAGTATTAACACTATTTAATGGTTACATCATCAAAACAAAATAATACATCCAATTTGAAATAAAAATAAAAATAAATAAACATAAAAGGAAATTTAACTCTCCATTATTCTTTTCACTTAAACATTTCTTTTTTTTTGATTTATTGAGATATATTACAATTTTTTTCTATATGAACATTAGTAATAGTGATATAAGATCCCATTCACACAATATATACAGTACACAATGATAAAGTCAAATAAATAAAAATATAATATAGTACAAAATAAGAAAAACAAACAACTACCTATAACTGAGATAAAATAAATACAAATAAATAGATTAAAAAATAATAATAATAAAAAATAATCAAATAAATATAAAAACAAAAAAAATCAAAACATTACAATACTATCAATATCATCAACTGGCTATAAGTGCGCAAGAGATCCTAGACCCTCGCTCTCAGCGGCGTCACTGGTGTGAATTAGTGGAGGCCGAACTAGGGCGCAATTAAACATTTCTAATACTCTTATATAAGCTATATACATTAGTGACTTTAACAACACGAAATTTAAAATATATTGTTTACAAATACTAGTTAAGTCCTTCTAACATAATTATTATTGTTATTAAACTTAAAATTATTTCTCATTTTTTATTTCTTTTCTATTTTTTTAATTGTTTCTTATGGTTGATTTAAATATTTTTTTTATTGAACATATAGTAATGTATATTTAGATACTTTATTATTTCTATTATGAATGTATAGTAAGAAGATCACATTTGCGTAAAAATAGCTCGGGGTTTTGCAATTGAATATTTTACATGTAATTGTTAATAAATTAAATACTCATCTTGACCTTATCTTTATCCAGTTTAACTGTTTGTAGTAAGGTGTGATATGTCGAAATATGATCTATCTACAGATAAGTCTTGCTACCTAGTCTTGCTATAAACATTTTTACAAGGAAAACTTTGTTATTAAATAAAATGTATATCTTTAGAGACAAACTCAAAAAATAAATTACTTAAATGCCCCGTTTTTCCTTGACACAAGAACATAATCATCGATAGCAGCACTTCTAGAGGAAAGCGCTCAACTGCTCGAACCAGAGATTGTTTAAGTCTTTCAAACTTAAAGTGCGCTCAGTAGCATGCCATCCTCTTTAGTTTAGACCAATGCAGGTATTCTAGTGGGTTGGGATCAGAGTTTCTGAGTGTCAATCCGAACCAGAGATGAACGCTGGTATGTTCTTTTGCAGCCACTGCTAAGTTGATCTGGCCTTGCGAGCTGGAGCAGAATTCCGCTGAAAAACCCAATGACTTCCATTAAGTAATCATTTAGAGGCTTGTCAACAGGTTTTTTATTATCATCCTGTTAGTTTTGACCATTTTTTCACAAACTGCCATCAAAGCAAACTCCTCACCAAACCAAGACTGAGAAAGGGTGATGATATCTTTCACTCTTCTAATGCCTTTCTCGGCTCCTTTAGAGCTGTGTGCGACGTACACACAGTCAATTTTTTCTTAGATTGTAAAAACTTTCGAATTTCTATACAAGATGTATCGATGGAAACTATTAGTGTAACGGCTAAGAAGTTTATGGATAGTGGCATGCCTTTTTCCTGAGATTCCTCGAAATGCATCCATTTTAAGATCACTTTTATTCTGTGAGACAATGATCTGACAAAGATTTCTATTTTTTGAGACGTGATTTGTTGTTTTCGAATGGGATTTGTTTTGATTCGAGCAGCATCTGCTCCCACTGGATTTTCTGTTCTCACATACAGATAGGGCTTCATTATAACATTTTTTTTTGTGGTATAATAACAGTATGTTCATACGAGCAGTATGGTGATACCCAAAGGTTTCAAAGTGTTTAAAATCTCTAACCTACATTCTTCAACTTTGTGTGAGGCGACCACACCTTTTCGGTTTTCTTCATCACCCCACTCCATGATAACTGGGTGATAGAAAAATAGAGACAGATTGGAATCATTACCTGACAAGTAAAAAAAATAATCTGATAGAGGTAAGGATTGTGTAAACAATACCAAGGTATAAAACAAGTTAAACTTTTTTAACAGTTGATACAGCAAATGATTACTTAATGGAAGTCATTGGCTTTTCAGAAGAATTCTGCTCCAGCTCGCAAGGCCAGATCAACTTAGCAGTGGCTGCAAAAGAACATACCAGCGTTCATCTCTGGATTGGCGGATTGGCCCTCAGAAACTCTGATCTCAACCAACTAGAATACCTGCTTTGGTCTAAACTAAAGAGGATGGCATGATACAGAGTGCACTTTAACTTTGAAAGACTTAAACAATCTCTGGTTAGAGCAGTTGAGCGCTTTCCTCTAGAAGTGCTGCTATCCATGATTATGCTCTTGTGTCAAGGCAGAACGGGGCATTTAAGTAATTTATTTTTTGAGTTTGTCTCTAAAGATATACATTTTATTTAATAACAAAGTTTTTCCTTGTAAAAATGTTTAGAGCAAGACTAGGTAGCAAGACTTATCTATAGATAGATTATATTTTGACATATCACACCTTACTACAAACAGTTAAACTGGATAAAGATAAGGTCAAGATGAGTATTTAATTTATTAACAATTACATGTAAAATATTCAAGTGCAAAACCCTGAGCTATCTTTACGCAAATGTGATCTTCTTACACTACATTCATAATATAAATAATAAGGTATCTAAATATACATTACTTTAATATGTTCAATAAAAAAAATATTTAAATCAACTATAAGAAACAATTAAAAAAAATAGAAAAGAAATAAAAAATGAGAAATAATTTTAAGTTTAATAACAATATATAATTATGTTAGAAGGACTTAACTAGTATTTGTAAACAATATATTTTAAATTTCGTGTTGTGAAAGTCTCTAATGTATATAGCTTATAAGAATGCGTATTAGAAATGTTTAATTGCGCCCTAGTTCGGCCTCCACTGATTCACACCAGTGACGCGGCTGAGAGCGAGGGTCTGGGGTCCCTATAGCACTTGTATACTTTGTATATAGTTATGTTTGTTTGAACTTGAGACCTCGGAATGTACACTTGTAGTAAACCCAAACTCCTCAGCACAGTGTATTGTATTCATAATGTGTGTATTATGTTCTCATAATAAAAGCAGTATTTTGATATCTTCACTGTGTGTGATTCCTTAACTCTTGAACTCCTTCTAAACCAAGTAACGGATTTTGATACAGTTTTCACTATTATTTATGACAATATTTCTAAGATTTAAGATTAAAATACATTGCAACAAGTTTTTATTTTTCTACGTTTGTAGTTTCTAACCTTTAAGTTACCTCGATATAAATGCATGTAAATATATTTATACAGAATAATACAATACAATATCAATACATGTAGACATTTAGAGCAATATAATCACTTGTATCAAAATGAAATTTAATTATTCCAATTTCATCTAAGTGTCATCGGAGGTAACCTGTTTGGTTAGGGTAAATAGAAGGGTTTGTATAACATAGTAGGGGAGGGGGTCTTTCCCAGGTAATTTCCCAATAGCAATTTCAAAACCAAATATTTGTTTTTAACATCTAATTTTTTTATCTCTTTCGATATTAATTTTTAATACAAGGGTTAACTTTATCAGAAGGTATAAATTTTATATGATTGTCTCTAATTTTAGAAAGGTATATAGGGCTGAACTCAGAGAGAGGTTAAGCTATAATTAGTTTGGGTTCGTTTCGTTTCTGAAGTAGTTTATATTTCATGAATGATAGTAAGACTTTTTTTAAACTATAAATTTTTTAAGACCATAAATCTCAGGTTGTTACTTTAACCAGGATTTGTGGTGCTTTTTACATGAAAATCAGGTGCATCGCACTTTTTCTTCCTATTCTATGTTTTATAACTATTTCACAGACAAATATCTGAAATAATAATAATAATAATACTAGGTCTTCCGAACCCGAAAGTTCGATGCCGATACCACCAAACACAGCCTCCACATACTCATCCAAGGATCACCGTTCAAGCCCAAGCCCCTGAGATCAGCCGTAATGCAATCCTCCTATCGACGCTTTGGCCTACCCTTCGGACGTCTACCAGTCGGTTCAGCGAATACTAACTTTCTCGGAATCCGTTCCACACCAAGCCCAACAACAACTTTACTCTCTCATTTAAGTCTCTGCGATGTTATCAACTGAATCATATTCACAGGGTACAAGCTCCATAATTCCACGTTGCGCAACCTTTTAAACCCCCCCAGTAGCCTCATTTTTTTATTTATTTTTTTATTTTATTTTTATTTATTTTTTTTATACGGCTCTACGACTCAAGCGTTGAGTGTTAGCCTGCTCCAGGATGAACCGCCAGTCATTTCTGTTTTGTGCTGCTGCCCACCAGTTACGTTTGCCTAGTATCGACAATGTATCAGTAAAGACACAATCTTCCCATTGGAGCCATGGTCGACCAGCCTTCGTTGTTCCATAAAGTTTCTATGATATGACTTTGGATGGGATTTCCTCTGGATTCATCCTAGTGACTGACCTCATCTCTCTTCAGACCAAATATTTTACGCAGTACCTTATTTTCGAAAACCTTTAGACGTTCATCCTTCAAAGTAAACAGCCACGTTTCACATACGTAAAGGTCTGTCGGAACAATCTCTAATTTTCACCTTGCGCCATGATTCCTCTGAAGCAGTCCACATCCGGAGGCCCGAAGGGGGGACTAGTTTACCTCTGGGTAATGAGCGTTTTACCTCAGAGGAATCCATGATTGTTGGTGGTATTTTGTGAACTAAAATATGTGTGTAGTGCGTTCAAACCTACGGCAAACCCTCCAGCAAGCCTGTTGGTCAGCGAGTCCATCGGACTTAGCCGGGAGGAACTTTCGAGGAAATTCCACCAACCATCACCACATCCGCTCCCCATAAGCTGTAATGAGATTTACGCGCGTGGAACTATCAGAAATACTTATTGAAATGTGTAGTTTTATTTGCAGATTAATTTATTTTTCAACTAAAATGTAAATTTTCTCTTTAATGAAATTATCTAATTGTTTATTTAATTATTATTAAAATATTCAATTAATTTAAATAATTTAATAATGCAATGAAGAAGAATTAATAGGATTGGATACGAGAATGGTTTAGAGGAACATCAAACTTTAAATCTGTATGGACCTTGTGAGAGGTTTAATAGAATGGGTTGAAGGATATTTTTATTTATTTTATTTTTTCGGGCAAGAGAAAGTAATGTTAAAGAAACAGAGAACGAGAGTTTTTTTTTTTTTTTTTTTTTTTTTTTTTTATTCATTTGTCTTGTGCAAGGATTACTAGTAAGGCATTGGAATAAAAATGGAGTCCAATCTATATAACGGATCCGTTTAATGTCTCTGGTTTTTTACAGTTTTTCTAAAAAGTTAGGGAAGTACCAATTCGGTCATTATTGACTGATAAAAACACATACATCATCTGGATGCGTACAGTCAGGATGGGTTGAGATATCCGCTGTACAAAGATTGCGTAAAGAAAAGAACTTAGGATAATGGTTTTAGATATACAATTATTACATGAGATTTAAAAAGAATTTCAGGTACTAAAAAATAACTAAAGAATGTAACTTTGTTCTAGGACTAAGCCCCTTAAGAAGAACAAATTTATGTGGATTATAAACAAACAAACAAGAAAAATAAACTAAATCTCCTAACAAATATTAGTTTAGAAAATTAAAAAAAAAATTACAATAAATTAATTAACCCACAAATCTCAAATAAATAATTATCCCACTTAAAGTAATATATATGAGGAGCCTTTGGTTAGGGGTGGAGTCATAAATTAGTTCACTTAAATGAACTTAATTCATTGTGCCAACGTTTAGGCCTAAATTTTAGGTCATCTTTAGGGCTATGAAATAACAAATATAATCATTAGTTTTTTCAAACAATAAATAAATATAATATATGTATGGAAATTATAAGGTAGTATAGTAAAAAAATAACGCATAGTTAGTAATATGAAAGAAAAATAGTCAAAGATGATATATAATAAAAATTAAACTAATAATTATAAACAAAAGAGAACAGAAAAAAAATATTGGATATAATTAGTTCAGTGGTGGTCGATGAATGAAACAATTAGGTAGTTTCGAACTCCAATTTGGGTTACCATCGGGGCGTATTGTAGACGAATGGAAACTGAACATGCATATAATGAAATTAATATCATAAATTCAATATTCCAATGTGGCTATATTTCATCCAGTATATCTGTCAGGGTAATCAGTTTCGCCTGCAATTCGCCACCCGGACTAATTCCTTCTAGAAAAAAAAAAAATAAATAAAATTATTTATATATATATATATATATATATATATATATATATATATATATATATATATATATATATATATATATATAAGTTTGTGTTGTTCTTAGGTTGCAGTCAATGAATAAACAATTTTATCTATGCGACGTTTCGAGAATTTATTGTTCTCATAATGTCTCCTATTTTGGAACATCGGAACAATATTTAAAAAGGAGAGTATACCAACACAAATATAGCTGCACTTCAATTAAAAAAGACCCAAATAAACCTGACCAAACTGCCCTCACTACTCATTTCAGAAAAACGGGACATTCATTTAAATTTCACTCACCGAAAATTATTCATTATGGAAAAAAAACAGCTTCAAACGAAATTTTAAAGAAATGATTACCATAGAGAAATATAAAAATCGCGCCATAAATAAAAAATCGGATGTCCAAAATCTAAATGCATGTTACTCGACTTTGATAAACACATATTAAAATTTAAAAAAATAAAATAAACGTCTTAATAATAATACGAAATAAAACGAAAACAACTCAACAATAGGAGGGAGAATACCCCAGACACCTGACGTCATCATAAATTCCTAGAAAATCTTCCATACTTGAACGATTCCTTTTTTATTTTTTCAGTGTTCTTTCAAATCTTGTAGGCTTAACATGCCTAATTAAGACACTATTTTGTCCAAAATTGTAAGTAATTTTATAATAATATCTTTAATGTAAATCCTAATTTAAAATATCTATGTACCTACTGTATAAATATTCCTTGTTCAATGTACTCTTTTTTATATCTCTAACAATAACATCATATATTAATTATTGTACAATAATATTAATGTTCTGTTTTTTTCCACTGTTAAGGCATGATTATGAGAACAATAAATTCTCGAAACGTCGCATAGATAAAATTGTTTATTCATTTACTGCAACCTAAGAACAACACAAACTTAAATTATCAACAGTCGAGAACTGATAAAACAATATATATATATTTATATTTATATTCAAATAATATTCTAACTATGATATTTGCTTTTCATTATGGATGTTAAATATTTACCTTTCCTATTTATTTTCTTATTTCCCCTATCACTTGACCTTTGTTTATTTTTCTCTGCTTTTACATATTATACGTGACTCTTCTTTATACTTTATTCCATATCCCCAGTATTATAGGATCATTGCTCTTACTGTCTAATAAATTTCACATTAGGTGTCTATTAGAGTGTTGAAAAAGATGGGATTTGAATAAGAGAAGAGAAGAAACTTGGTGGATATGAGGAGGTAGGAAATTCAAGAAATGACTGATCAAAAATTTTAGTTCGGTGTGTTAACATTTAAAGGTAGGAATGTCGCGGTCTAGATTCAAGTGATTGGCAGAGGATTTAAATTCCAGGAGACCGTCACTTTATGCTACTATGGCTAATCGGACGATGCTACAGTGGGAGTCCTAAAATTTGCCTATACAGGTTTTATTAGAATAGGGATTTTTAAGTACTTAACATCTCCAAGGCTCGGGACCACTTTTTAACGCCCCCTCCGAAGGACGGCATAACTAAGGATTTTTTACTCCCATTAAAAAATTCTAGGACCACCTGCGGGTTTGAACCCGTGACCTTTGGCATAGGAGGCTGTTATGCTAGCCACCCATCTACAAGCGATCCCTTCCTGAGGATTAAAGGCATATAAATAAACATTAGCTTTTTAATTCATTTTTAAAAGAAAAAATAGAAGGTAATTTTTATTTTAAAAATCTCTATGAACTTTTCGGACAACCCAATATTTTTCATCTTGTATAATCAAGAGGCTACTATCTACCATTCAGCAACATCCGTGAGGATAAGATAAGCTTCGGGTTTGAAAGCGGGAGAAGATGTCTGGAAGTTAAAAAAAAATATTTATCTAAGTTTAATAAAATCGCCTGAGAGACTTACATAATTTTTTAACAGTCTCACATAGCGACATTGAGATACTCGACAAGCAAATAGAAATATAAAGAGAAACTAAATAAAACAAGCCCTTCAAATCCAAACACCGCAGACTGTTTTTTTTTTTCTGTTTCTTTTGTGGGTGTTTACTCTTAAGGGATAAAAGTCTTGGCCTACATCTCTGTGTAAATTGTCCTAACACCGCTGGGCTAAAAGGAAATAAAACCCTTTGAAGACAATATTGCCGGGGCAGAGTTAATAGGACGGCTCTGATTTTTAAGTGTCCTTATCTCACTTCCAAAGGGTTCCCTCCTCTCTTGTCTCGAGGGTCAATCCCTTCTCCAGGAATTCAATTACCATTAATTCCTTTGATCCTTAAGTTCTGTATTTTAATCTGCTTTGATGCTATAAAAAAAATACACGCTTTAACTGCTTTTAATGTTGATTTATTATTTTCAAACATGGACCTTTGTGATTGAACCAGAAAAAAGAAATAATCTTTCCATACTTTAAGGATTCATGTTTAAAAATATTTACTTAGAATCCAAAAAAAATTCTCTGTATCTGATTTGAATAAAAAAATTCTCGAGCTCCTACAAAAAAACTTTCTCTTACTTTCTGAAGTAGGACCAACTTTAGAAGTATAAATTCAGCAGCAAAAGTAAGTCTCAAAGTTTTGATAAACATCCTTTATAGCTTTCTTGGAAACATCAGCCCTTACCTAAAAATAGAGAGGAAAATCCCGAATTTAGATAGTGCAGCTATCCATTTTGTATAACCCATTGTACAAAATGGTGTAGCCAGGTAAATACGGAGAAATCCGATCTTTGGACTTGCACTTGAGAGATCGGTTTATTGCATTGGGTTGTGTCACATGAAATGTCCGTTTTCAAGGTAAAGGATTTTTATTAAAAATACGAATTGAAAACAATGGTGGGTGCGAAAGAACTTCGTAGCCCAGTTTTTTCAATTTTTGCACGGTATGTTTCGAAACATGGGGTCTAATGTGAGATCATGAGGTACCCATGTATCGAGCTTTTTTACTTTCAATACACTTTAAATGTTTGGAAACGGTAGATACACTTACATTTAGTTGTGCTGAGAGTCTTTTAACTGTTTGGTAGGGGTTTCCTTCAACTGTATGTTTGAGGACATCTTTGTCTATTACGGACGGAGGTCTTCCTCGGGGCGAGTTTTCCAAGTCGGTACCCCCAGCTAAAAACTCAGCAAACCAACGGCGAATGGTCCGTTCATTAACACTCCCTTCCCCAAACGTCTTGCAAATATTTCTAGCGGCCTAAGGTGATGAATGGCCGAGTTTAGGCTCGTACAAAAATATTACTCGAAAATCGCTTGTTTCCATGTTCATATTTGGAGGTATACTAAAAAGTGGGTAAATGATTGGGAAGCTAATGTTTATAATACAAAGGTAGAGGATTAGTAACTGTTTACTTTAAACATGTAAACATTCGGAAGAAAACAACAGAGACCTGCAGAATCCTTTATGTATTTCAGAAACTATAAAAACGGATACTTCATGTGAAACAACCCAATAGAATAAAAATTATTCATCTAAATTTGTAGCTCTTCAACTCAAAGTGTTTTGAAAAATGTGAAAAAAACAACACATAAACGTATTATTATTATTTTTTTTTTAGTAAAATTCAAAATTATTCAATGATTATGTTTTCCTTGATTCTTAGGAGTCAAACGATAAGTCAATTTTAAGCATTTTTGAAATATATCAATCACCAAATTTTGTTAGAAAATCTATTTTATATTCTGTGTTTCTTTTAGAATTGATGGAGCAATCCAAAAAATAGTTTTTCATAGCATAACAGACGAATTTCGACTTAAAAAATTATTAATGCAATGCCACAGGGTAATTAATTAGTGATAAATTAATAGCAAAAACAATCTATAAATATTTATTTCTACAACATTTTATATAATAAATATCGAAAGTTGATGTTAATCTTTTTACTTTTACTTACCTATATATAAAATATATATTAAGGGAAAGTATTGCAATCGTGAAAATTTTTAATTTGATTTTTCAACGGAAATACACGTTTGAAGGTTCCCTGAGTCCTAATAGCCAAGTCTGCAAAAAGATCTGTCTGTGTGTTTTCTTGTGGGGTAACTCTAAAGACTGAAATTTTATAATTAAGACAACTATACGCACGAGATAATACAGCAAGTTTTGCAGCAAAATGAGCTAACGGTTCTTACGATTTTCATCAAACTCGCTATATAAAAAAAAAAAAAAAAAAAAAAAAAAAAAAAAATCCCATGAAGAGTTTTGGGCTCAGTACATGTAGAGTTTCGTACTGTTTCTAGACCAACGACCGTGCAATGACGTGAATCGGCCAAGACCACGCTCCGCCGCCAGGTTTTTTCCTCTCATTTTTGGGTACCCACTTTATAAAAGCTGGGTGTACCCCAGGAGGGTCTCCATACCCTAGGGTCGCCTCCCCCCCCCCGACTGAAATAACAGAATAAATAATATTCCGCCATAGCCGGATTCGACCCGGAGCACAGTAGACTAGCGCTCTACCAACTAGACCACGCCGCTCCCCCATTATACTCGCTATATCGATGTAAAATATAAGGGCTTTAATATCATGTAGGTTTCATTCTGATTAAAATAGTCTGACAGGGCTTAAATTCCATTATTTTAAATTTTCATTCTTTAAAGTACCTTTAATTTCGATTTTATAAAAAATAACCATATTGTCTTTTTATCAATGTAACAGGTAAATATATAATTTGATATCCAACTAAAAGATACGAATTCAAAATTATTTTTTTAGTACAATTAAACATTAGGACAGTAATATAAAGTTGGAAAGCTAAAGATCTAAAAAACAAAACAAATATTATCTTATATAAAAGCTTGCAAAAGTTAGTAAAGAGTGATGAAAAGCGAATAAAACTACCTGATTGTTTTAGATCATAATATAATAGATTTTTGAATAAACCACGTGTTTCTATAGAAATTCCATTTAATTAATTCTTTATTATATTGGAAATAATCAGTTGACCGTTGAGAATCTCTAGAAGGAATTAGTAGTAAACGAATGGAAACTAGGTACATTTTTTTGGAATGGGGTGAAGTTAGGTAGATAGGAAAGTACATACGAAAGGTAGGTAGAATGGAAAATATGTACCTCATTTTAGACGGGATCTGACAATAATGAGTAAAATTGTAATACTAACATAAAAAGAAGTAATTGGATTAAACATATAATAGTAATAACATCATAATGGAACTAGATAATGTTTTAACAAAATTCTTAAAGTAAAAACCTATATAATACAATAGTAAGAACAATAATGGATAATGTATATGGAATAAAACTGACTACCTCCCAACCAACTTTTCCCTAATTATGATAAATATATTAAGACAGTAAACATAACAAGGTGACAATAATTTAAAAAACAATTAAAATTACAATAATTGAGAGGTCATGGAAGATTATTAAAAAAAATAAAATAAATAAATAAATACATATTGGGAAAAATTGTAAAAACATTAAGAATTTTTACATACATAAGCATATAAACAAATAAAATAAATACATATATAAAAATAAATAAATAAATAATACCTAAAATAGATAAAAACCAAATAAATAAACAAAAAAGTATACAGTGGGATGGGTACGGGAAGCTGTGCTTAATAGAGTTTAATAAATGGCTATAGGTGGAGGAGATGCAGTACGTATCTCCACTATACTCCATATATGCTTTTTCATTTAATTTTTTATAACTTTGTACATTATCTGTAGTCATTATCTGCTATAGCCCTCTCATTATTATACCTTAGTCATTGTAATTTAACTAATCGATTTCTTTACACATCTATTTCCTTTTTATGTTTTAATATTGACATCATTTAGCTGATTTTCTTTTTTTTAATAGTGTATTTAATCTACTTGTAAATGGATTTTGTATCTTTTTAGCACTAATGATGACTTACAATGGGAATCGAAACGTTTTCAGAAAATAAATCTTTGAAACTACCTAATTGTTTCATTCATTGGCCACCACCTAATTCCGTCTAGTAATTCTTTATTAGTTTCACCCATTTTCATCTCTAAATGCAATTGAAAATTCTTTAATCGATTTTAACAATCGGTGGTAAGTGAAAGTTGTGTGTTATTCGGTAGTGTCACATAAAATGTCCGTTTAAAGGTAAAGGATTTTTACTAAAAATACGATATGAAAACAAGATAAATTTATTCGAAGTATTTACCTTCTTTTTCTATAAATTTTTCCCAACGTGACACCAACATTTTATCCCGGAACTGAAAAACTCTAAGCTTTGAAGTGAAACAAAATCTGAAAACGCACTTTTCACTTGATCATCATTTTCAAAAAGTTTTCCTTTGACGAAGTTGTCTAAATTCCTGAACAGGTGGTAATCTGTTGGAGACAAGTCGGGGGAATGTGGTGGGAGCGGAAGAACTTCGTAGCCCAGTTCTTTCAATTTTTGCACGGTATGTTTTGAAACATAGGGTCTTGCTGCCGCACAGTGAGATCATGAGGTACCCATGTATCGAGCTTTTTTACTTTCCCAATGCACTTTAAATGTCTGGCAACGGTAGATGCACTTGCATTTAGTTGTGCTGAGAGTCCTTTAACAGTTTAGTAGGCTTATAACTTACTACTGTAAGTTTGAGGACATCGTTGTCCATTACGGATGGAGGTCTTCCTCGGGCAAGTTTTCCAAGTCGGTATTCCCAGCTAACAACTTAGCAAACCAACGGCGAATGGTCCGTTCATTAACACACCCTTACCCACACGCCTTTCAAATATTTCTAGCGGCTTCAGCTGCTGAATAGCCGAGTTTTAACTCGTACAATAATTTTACTGGAAAATCGCGTGTTTCCATGTTCATAATTGGAGGTATACTAAAAAGTGGGTTAGTGATTGGGAAGCTAATGTTTATAATACAAAGGTAGAGGATTAGTAACTGTTTACTTTAAATGTGTAAACATTCGGAAGAAAACAACAAAGACCTGCAAAATCTGTTATGTATTTCAGAAACTATAAAAACGGACATTTCATGTGAAACAACCCAATAAATAGGTTTAAGTTATTAATTAATTAACTAAGTAGGTTACCCAGATACTATTATAGTTTCTGAAAACCTCTCACAAAGCTTAAAGGTAAGAAAGAGTTGGCGTCAAGCGTTGAGAAGTAAGAGTGAACTGGAAGACAAAAGGTGGTAGATGAAGCACCCCAATACTCAAGGGGCCGGGTTCGAAGTGATTTAGTACAAAACGATTTGAGACTCTCCCCCGAGAAACATAGGTTCTCTGTCGTATCGTCATCGTTACAATCCTTAGAAACTTCCGTTCAATTCTCACTCTCCTTAAAGAAGGACTATGAAACATTTTTTTTTTTTTAAACTTGAATAAAAATAAATAAATTTGTAACAAAACATATATAATAGAATATATAAATATAATA
This sequence comes from Piezodorus guildinii, assembly GCA_023052935.1. Taxonomy (NCBI): domain Eukaryota; kingdom Metazoa; phylum Arthropoda; class Insecta; order Hemiptera; family Pentatomidae; genus Piezodorus; species Piezodorus guildinii. Next base: position 178,891,090 of record CM041293.1, on the reverse strand, counting down.
CGCTGCAAATTATTACATAATGGTTTATTATTTACAAATAACTTTTTCTCCTCTAATTCTGAACTAATTTCAATGATTCTATCAAAGGAATAAATATATATATATATATATATAAGTTAAGTGTGTGTAAATAGACTTTAAGGATTAGAAGTAAGACTTTAGTTAAGACTCAGTAGAGATTGTAATATAAACATTGTTTCCCTATATATATGAGCTTAAGACAAATAAAGATCAGTTGTATGCTAGAAGCTGTGTCGTTACTCTGCCCCAACCCCTCCTTTTTTTATTAGTTCAGTTCAGTCTAACATAACTGGTGCCGAAACCCGGGATCATTTTCCGGGAAGATATTAGGTAAAATTAAACCCAGTAAGTTTATCGTGACTAATAATGACGAAGGAGGAGCGCGAACGGTTGGAGTATCAGCTTTCTCAGGCGGCAGCGGAGCATAAGAGCCTAACCGACCAACTTTCCCAAGCGGCTGTTGAACACAAGAACTTGACGGCCCAGCTCTTGAAGGCAAAGGAGATGAGCCACATGGAATTGGTAAAGATTCAAACTCAGAATTCCGTCTTTGTGCACGAGGTAATCAGCCAATTGGAGCCGTTCACCGGGGTCGCAGGAGATCTGGACCATTTTATTAAAGGAGCGGACCAGATCAAACAATTAATCACGACTCGGAAGGCGTCGGGAACTCTGGCAGATGAAGACGTGGTATTACTAGAAGCATCGCTGGTCGGCAGAATATCACGGAGAATTCTGAACGCTATCCAGGGGGATACAACACACGCATGGGAGACGCTAAAGACGCGGCTGAAGAAGATGTACGGGGAGGGAGGTGGACCTCTGAGGAGGACACCTTCTATCTACTGAAGGAGCGAAGGACATCGGGCCAGTCGGAGGGCGAGTTCGCTGAAAAGCTGTTGATAATGTACAACCGACTAGTTGAAAAGATGGTGGAGACATTCGGACAAGCGGAAGGAGCCCAGCGGGTGAGTTTTGTCAACGACATTCTTAAGGTCCAACTCAACCACTATATGGACCGCCCTGGTTCTCTCCCGCGGGATAAACCGTTTCTGGAATGCGCCCATGAGCTTATCGACGCCCATAGCCGTAAGGAGGCTCGGTTCGAGAAGCCAGCTACAGAGTGGGTAGAGGTAAAATCCCCGAGACGAAGACATAATAGCCCTACCAGGCGGAATGCTGTAGACAGGCGTGGCGGAAGGAGGTACAGCCGTGGCTCGGAGGAGAAGAGGAGGAGACCGGAACGGAGGTGCTACGAGTGCAACCAAACTGGCCACCTGGCGGCACAGTGTCGAATCACCCGTTGCTATGAATGTGGCAGGCCTGGACACGTAGCACGGGAATGTCCGAAGCAGAAGTCGCGCGGCCATAAACGCGAACCTTACCCGGAGCCAATGGAGGTGAACACCCAAAACTGGAGAACCCCTCGAGGTCAACGGAGAAACAGCGGACACCACTCCAGTGAGGAATCATCCGGAGAGGAGAGCGTGGGATCTGGATGCAGTGTGCCGGTCCGGGAGAGACATGAGGTGAGTAGGAAAAACCCATGGGGTGGGGCGGTTTCGGGAACCGAGGGGACGATACGTCAGGCAGATAGAGATTGAGGGTACTGTACGGGGAGGGGCAACCTATCGAATGTGGTGATAATTAATAATCTTGAGAGGAAGGGAAAAGGGTCTAGATTGCCCGTGGCGCGATTGGGAGATTCGGGGATATCATTTTTGCTGGATACAGGTAGCACTAATTCCTTAATTAGTAGAACGGGGGCACTTAAACTAGGGATATGGGGCGCGCGGAAGGATTGTGGGTGCGTAATATCTACGGTTAGCGGACAATGCCCAACCCTAGGGGAGACGGTTTTCGACCTCAGGCGGCTGACGGGGCATAACCGACGAGTAAGAACTCACATAGTCGAAAGGCTTATGCCAGGGTATGATGTAATCATAGGGTGCGATATTCTGAGGAAGGTGGGCTTTAGGATGCGAGTGAAGGGCAACACCTGGCGGTATCAGATCGGAAGGGTGGATTACAACACCGTCATGGGCGAATCAGTGGAGGACATCAAGATAGGAGTCGTGAGTTGTTGGGAGGAGTCGATCGAACGGGTAGTCCGTCAGAACAAGGACCTATTTCACGGACCTAATGAAATCCTCCCGACTACGGGGCGAACCGTCCATCGAATTAACCTCGCGACGAACACCCCCGTTTACGTAAAGGACCGACGGTACCCCCAAGCTATGAGAGAGATCATAAGTAGGCAACTGCGGGAGATGCTGCAACAAGGGATCATTCGAAATAGCACGTCCCCGTTTAATAGCCCATTGTGGGTTGTCGAAAAGCGGCAGAACGGGCCGACGGGAGAGAAACAGTATCGCGTAGTAGTGGATTACCGCAAATTGAACGAAGCCACTATAGACGAGCGGCACCCACTGCCAAGAATTGAGGACATTTTGGATCGACTTTCCGGAGCCACGATATTTAGCACATTGGACCTGAAGAGCGGCTACCACCAGGTCCGGATGGCGGAGGAGGACGTGGCGAAAACGGCATTCTCATGGGAGAGAGGGCACTTCGAGTTCGTGCGGATGCCTTTCGGCCTCAAAGAAGCCCCTTTGACGTTCCAGCGGCTAATGGACGAGTTCCAGAGAGGATTGGGGGAGGACTTTACTCAGCTCTATATGGACGACCTGATCGTTTTTAGCCGTACCAAAAGCGAGCACGTTGAGCACTTGCGGTTGTCTCGAGAGAAGTCGAAATTCGGGCTCCGGGAAATCAATTTCTGGGACATGTAGTTTCACGCAACGGGATACAGCCAGATCGGACATAACATAACTTATATATATATATATATATATATATATATATATATATATATATATATATATATATATATATATATATATATATCATATATGTCCGCATGTCCATGTCCACGTGTCCACCTCATCCTCTTGGATCGGGAAAGAAGCTGCATTATCAAACGTCCAAATCCACCCAACTTACAACTAAGAAGACGTAAAAAATAACCTGAAGGAAAAAATATCTCGTGGCTTGGAAACAGGTGTGGTCAGACGTTGAAAACTCCAATTAATTAAGGAATATCATGCAAAAATATATAATCACCTTCTCCATGGAAAACATAATTGGGAAGTAATCGCCGCGAGGAAACTGCTTTGTCGAGACTTCGCATCGGACATAGCAGACTCACACATGTCCATCTCATCCTCAGGCAGCCTGAACCAATGTGTGATTTGTGTAGAGTGCCTCTCTCAATAAAACATATAAAGGAGAACTACTCTAAATTTCATGTACTAATGGATAAATTTAATCTACCAAGATCGCTGTGTGAGAGCTTGAAGGACTCTAGTGAAACAATTAGTTCACTACTGAGGTTCATCTAAGAGTGTCATCTGCTCCAAGAACTATAAGGAAAAGAATAATAATAAAAAAAAAAAAAAATATTAAAATAAATAACTGAAAAAAAGAAAGAAAAAAAAAGGAAAGAAGAAAAAGAATTGTAATCAATTAAATTTTAAAGAATAGCTAGATAAACCTTCATAAAAAAATTCTGTTAATACAAACATATTCGGTGCTAATAACCAGAAAGTTGAGCACCTATTCCAATACCCTAACCCTAACCCTATATTTATATATATATATATATATATATATATATATATATATATATATATATATATATATATATATATATATATATATATATCATATATTTTTATTTAATTATGTTGTATCTGCTTTAGTAATTCTATAGCTCTCTACATATTTTTCTCTATCTTTAAAAATAAATGAGTTATGGGCGTATTTATGTGTACATTAAAAAAAAAGTCTCTCATTTTTATAATTACTCGCGGTTTTTCAGTTAAAACACTCATAATTTTTTTCTCTATCTTCAGAATAACTGAGATATTAAATTAAATCAATTTTAATCTGCTTCCATTTTAAAAAATAACCAGCTGATATCTATGTCTATGTTAGGATCAAGACCTAGCTAGTTTGTGGCGAATTTGAAGAAGATTAGTCTAGTAGTTTCGACGAAATAGCGCGGACGGCGTACGGGAAAAATCGTAATTCGGGTTCTACGCATCATGAAATGTAAGCTCTGATTTGAGGGGGGAGAGTAATTGTTTTTGTCCACTGGAAAAGGAAAAAGTCGATGAAACAGAATGATTTAAAGGAGAAAGAAATTCGTGCATGACGGATATCAGCTGAGATAGATTTCTGATGAGTGGAAGCTTTGGCCAGAAAGGACTTGTCTAACGCAGCAGTGCGGTTAGGAGAAGGATAGAAGTTAGAAAGACGAAACCTGGCCGATCGAGACTGAATTGAAGAATTATATTGAAGGGTTTGGAAAACAGCCATGGCGCTAAGTTCTGATAACTTGAAATTCATGGTATACAATTATATTTTATAATTGAGACGTTTATTTCCAAAAAGTACCAAAGGATTTTTTTTTTAAAGTATATTTTGACATATTTGTGTGGTAAAGTTTTCGTTTATATAAATCCGTTATCAGGTTTCATCTTAAAAACATATGCATTTTTCAAACATTTCATTTCATTCCAAAATGCACTAAATCCACATTTCACTTCATTCCAAAAGGCACTAAATCCACATTTCATTTCATTCCAAAAGGTACTAGAAACATTTCATTTCATTCCAAAAGACACTAAGAACATTTCCTTTTAGAATTTACTATATTTCCTGTATACAGCAGTAATACATAACCCCGTAATATATTAGTAAAAATTCAACTTTATATTTTAATTAGAGTGCTGCCAATGGGCAGTTTCTTTTCATGTTTATTTTATGTCATTTATATATTTTTATATATATATATATATATATATATATATATATATATATATATATATATATATATTATACAGTTGTAAAAATCAATAAAAATATATTAAAAAAAGATTTCAATATAACATCATCAAGTAAATTGGTCCAGTATAAGTGAAAATTTCTATTTTTATTTTAAAGTAGTTTGAGCTCCAAAAAGTATTATACGTCTCAGTTGCGTTCTGTATTCCACTATAAACAATAATTTAATTTATTTATTAATTGTATGTTTTTCTATAATTAATTTCTGAAGGAATTAGTCCGGGTGGCGGTCATTAAATGAAACAACTGAATAGTTTCAACTATTTTATTGTTTGCCAACGTTTCGACCCCCATTGTGGGTCATCATCAGGGCTAAAAGGATACAAAAAGGATACATTTAAAATAAGATTAAAAATACTATTTAAAAAAAACAAAAACTATTGCGCTAGAGAATGTCAATATTATAACATAAAAGGAACTAGATGTGTAAAGAAATCAATTAATTAAATTACAATGATAAAGGTATACTAATCAGAGCTATACAGACCAGATAATGACTAAAGATAATGTACAAATATATAAGAAAAAATTACATTAAATAAAAAACATTAAAAAATTGGAGTACAGTGGAGATACGTACCGTCTGGTAGACGAGTGGAAACTAGGTACAATTTGGTAATAAGGAATATAGGCAGGTAGATAGGAAAGTACGTACAAAAGGTTGGGTAAAATGGAAAATACGTACCACATTTCTAGACGGGATCTGACAACAATGAGTAAAATTGTAATATTAATATAAAAGGAAGTGTTCAGATTAAACCTACAATATTAATAACATCATAACGGTATTATAAGATGTTTTAACAAGATTGTTGAAGTAAAAACCATATAATACAATATTAAGAATAATAATGTATAAACTATATGTAGTAAAACTGACTACCTCCCAACCAACGTTTTTATAATTATTGTACATATATTAAGACAGTAAAATTAACCAAGTGAAAATATTATGAGAAAAAATAATAATAAGTAACAATCATTGACAGATCATATTGTTGATACAAAACAGTAAAAAATTTCAAATAAATTGAATTGTAAAACCATTTAATGACCGCCACCCGGACTAATTCCTTCAGTAATCCTCAACGGTCAACTAATTATATCCACTAAAATAAATTTCATTACTAAAAACATATTCCTCTTGCTAGTAACCATTCCTACATTTTGTTAAAACTCTTATAACAAAAAAAGATAAATGTTCTCTAACTAAAAATAAAAAACAAAAGCGAACTCTACAGTCAAGTATGAAACAACACTACAAGCCACTTGAAGCGGACACTATAAACAGTGACTAAAGCGCACTTCACAGCAATTTTCACCAGACACACACTAAAATAGTTTTATAGCCTCTTCTTCTGTGTCACTAGACATTACCATACTTATTATGTATATAAAGAGGTTATAAGATCTTTCTTACGGTATAAATAGGGATCTTAAATATTTTGCACGACATAAAAAAATAAAAATACTAGAAGGAATTAGTCCGGGTGGCGGTCAATGATTGAAACAATTAGGTTGTTTCTACCCTTTATTTTCTGCCAACGTTTCGACCCCCATTGTGGGTCATCATCAGGGAGTATTGTAGGTATCAGTAGCAAAACTTTGGCAGAAAATAAAGAGTTGATATAACCTAATTGTTTCATTCATTGACCGCCACCTGGAATAATTCATTTTAGTAATTTCCAATGGTAAACTAATTATATCCAATATACTTAAATAAAAAACGAGAAAAGTAAAAGAATATATATTTATGAAAATTGTATCATTATTAAGGTATGAAAATGATAAGCAATAAAATTCCATGAAAATGCTTAAACGAGAAAAAAATGTACAGTAAATTAGGTCTTGTGGCTATCGATTTTTCAGAACGTTCGGATCCCCACTCATTTACAATTCATTCTTTATTTCCTATTTAACAATCAAAGTATTCACTAGAAATCCTTCATATGGCAGAACAAAGTTAGCAAAGAGAGGTAATATATATAGTTATGTTTTTGACAGGCTGCTTTTCAATGACAGCGGTACCTTCAAAAACATTATTAATTATTATGTTTAATGTAGTTATCTATTGGGTTGTTTCACATGAAATGTCCGTTTTTATACTTTCTAAAATACATAAAGGATTTTGCAGGTCTCTGTTGTTTTCTTCCGAATGTTTACATATTTAATGTAAACAGTTACTAATCCTCCATCTTTTTATTATAAACTTTAGCTTCCCAGTCAATTACCCACTTTTTAGTATACCTCCAAATATGAACATGGAAACACACGAGTTTCGAGTAATATTTTTGTACGAGTTTAAACTCGACCATTCAGCAGCTGAGGCCGCTAGAAATATTTGCAGGACGTTTGGGGAAGGGAGTGGTTATGAACGGACCATTCGCCGTTGGTTTGCTAAGTTTTCTGCTGGGGATACCGACTTGGAAGACTTGTCCGTGTAAGACCTCCGTCCGTAATAGACAACGATGTCCTGAAACATACAGTAAAAAGAAACATCTACCAAACAGTTAAATGTCTCTCAGCACAACTAAATGCAAGTGCATCTACCGTTTCCAGACATTTAAAGTGTATTAGGAAAGTAAAAAAAAGCATGTTTCAAAACATACCGTGCAAAAATTGAAAGAACTGGGCTACGAAGTTCTTCCGCACCCACCATATTTTCCCGACTTGTCTCCAACAGAATACCACCTGTTCAGGAATTTAGACAACTTCGTCAAAGGAAAACTTTTTGAAAAAGATGATCAAGTGAAAAGTGCGTTTTCAGATTTTGTTTCACTTCAAAGCTCAGAGTTTTTCAGTTCGGGAATAAAAAAGTTGGTGTCACGTTGGGAAAAATGTGTAGAAAAATAAGGTAAATACTTCGAATAAATTTATCTTGTTTTAATATCGTATTTTTAATAAAAATCCTTTACCTTGAAAACGAGCAAATCATGTGACACAACCCAATACATTGTAGTTCTTTTTCAAGGGTGTTGTAGATACCAATCCTTAGGCATCCCTTCTTGGTTTAAACTCCCAGCATCCGACGGACTTAATTATTATTCTAAGACACCGCTATAGCTTTAGCACCAAAAACTCCTGCAGTTTAGCACCAAACGCACCCTAGAATCTCTGACGGTCTCCGTGGAAGGTATACCACCATTCTGTGTTTTGAAGACGACTCCCCTCTTCTCGTGAATGGAATGACGAAAGCTTATTAATATTTACTTAATTAATAAAATAATTATTCAATAATGAATTTACAGCCATCAGTATTCTCAATGTTTATATTGAGAATAATGTCAATAAGCCTTTGTCGGCAAAAGTTAAAAAGGGGTGTACCTACCCTCCTTGAAATTTTTCGTGGGCAGTCTACGATACCTCAAGAACTTTCTAGACCCCAGCTACAAGGCTGGACTGGAAACTTCCCATATCAGCTGTTTACATCTCTTTTTCCGATAGGAGATCGGATTATTAGATAATTTTAATAAAATATGGTACTTTTAAAAAGGATAGAAGTGACGAGGGTGTTCCATCCTCAAGAAGGAGTCACTTGGAGTCCAGCGAGGGAGGATTTGAATTCTATTCCCAAGAAGAAGAGAGGTCCGTCGGGGGTCTGAGAGCCTGGAAAGCACGCCTGAGACAATTTCCACCTCTGCCATCCGACTAAGTGTCAGAAGGTTACCTTTTATTGTAATATTGTTTGGCAAGATCAACTATAAGAAATCCCTCAGTATTCTAGGCATAGTTTAAATAAATTGTATATGAAATATAGAATAAAAAAAAATTCTGCAGTTAATAATAATTATGTCTTTATTGAAATTTGTTTACTATAATCATCCCCTACACACCACCTATTGGGATTGGTCAACACGATACCTTTAGAAAAGAACTCCAACTTTTCTAAAAATTATAGTATATAATACATTAAGTAGATTAATTAATACTGTTTTAAAGGTACCGCTGCCTTAAAAAAGCAGCCGGTCAATAACATATATATATATATATATATATATATATTTATATATTATATTTATATTTATATATATTATATCTGTCTTTGCAGAAATGTGAGTCCAGTTCTGTGTATTCCCATTTTAATAAATTTAAAATTATTTCCAGAACAGGAGTTAAAAGAGTAATTTCTCAACGTATACAATCCACTTAGAAAGGGGAGGGAAATTATTTTTATCATATTGCCTCTCTTCTCAAAACAGAAGGAACAAGTCCTTAACCAGCATCGGAAAAAGATTAGGGAGCGATCTGGCAGCTAGGGGGCACCACGGCCGTTCTTCAATACACTCCGCTCTCGCAGAAAAATACCTCTCCCTAACACTACCTTGGGTTGTAGCTGGGTGTAGCGTATCAGGTCCTTGGAGGTTTGTTCAGAGGGTAGAGGCTAGAGGGTGGCTTAGAGAGCTTAAGTTATATTTTAGGCGAAATTTCAGCTGGAAATCCTTCTAATAGATCAGTGGTTCCTAACTAGTGCTTATGATGTCAATGGGGAATTGTTTTAAATCACCATAACATAAAACATTTGTTTAACCTTATATTATAAAAGTTATACGCCCCAGGTTGATAAATTTTTATATAAACATTTGTGTTTAAGGCTGCTGTTTGCAAACACAAACTTAAAATTAGTCATGTACTAGTACGAGGCAAGTTTTTTAAAGTAATTACCGTTTTAGAATTAAAAAAAGACGTTCAAAGATGTCGCAATAATTTTATTTTTACATGAAATCCTGTACCTTAATCTACTTTTCTACATAATTTCCATGAATTTTGAGGCACTTGTCATAACGCGAGCACCAGTTTTTGAATACCCTCCACAACAAATTCTGCCGCCTGACTTGTTAAACGACGTTGACGAAACATGGAAGGCCTACGTCACACCAGAATCAAAACAACAATTCCTGGCATGGCGACATTCATATCAACCAAAAGAGTGAAGTTTAAGCAAACAATTTTTGCCGGAAAATCATGTGCACAGTTTTTTTTTCGGCCAGAATAGGAGTATTGCTAGTGGAGTTTCTGCCTCGAAATGAGACAATCAATGCTACCATTTGTTCCTGACACCATTTGTTCATACGAATAACATTGGCTATGAAACGAAACTATACACTAAATATATTTTGTTATAATTTGTATTAAAAAAATGCTAGTTAAATATTGATAAGCTTTTTTACATGATCAGATTAGCACGATTTTGATTCTAGAATTAGAAATCTCATTGTTATTCAAATGAGTATTTATAGTTTTTCAGGATGCGTATAGTTTTTGAGTTATTCGAAAACCAATTTTGTTTTACGTTTTACAAAAATATTTTTTTAAATCACTTAGAGGACGAATTTTCCCAAACCCAGCCTTATTGCACATCTAGACGGTAAAAAGTACCTCCAGGAGAAATTTCAACTCCACAACCATAGTCGTTTTTGAGAAACTGCAAAGACCAGAAAATCGAGTAAAATGGCTCTTTCTTTTATAAATATAGATAATCTTTCTCACATCATTAGGTTTCCGACAGTATTTTATGCATCTATATTACTATTCTTATGTTCAATAACACAGAAAATAGTGTTGCAGTTGTCTCCTTTAGTTGGAAATAAAATGAGTTCAACTTACATATTTACATTTGTTTTATCAACCTTAATAAGACGATATGGTTAACTTTGTCGAATCTACAAAATTAAAGGTAATTAGAGGAAGAAATTTAAAAATATGGGCATTTAAGCCCAGGTAGACTATTTAAATCAAATTAGATTTCACATCGATATAGTGAGTTCAATCAAAATCGTTATAGCCATTTTCAAAAAAAATCGTAAAAAGGTGCAAAATGCATGGTATAATGTAGCCGATTAGTAGATTTTAATTACCCGATTTTGATGAAAAAGTTGCTGTAACATCTCAGTTAGATAAAGAAAGAAAGAAAGAAAGTAAATTTTATTGTGGGACATTCAGTCTCCTAAGAATAACGGAAAAGAACAAAACTGTGACTTGTGTCTGGCACAGAAACAAAAACATAAAATAAATACAAACTTAGGATATAATATTATTTAAAAAAATAAATAAATACGATTACTTAGTATTCATATATGTTTATAATTATATAATCATAAATGTGTAACTGAAGATATGTTACTATTCTGCTTCTTATGGTATAATAAGGTCATCGAGAAAACCAGAAGAAAGAAAGAGAAAGATAGTGTTGTGTTTACAATCAATCTGAAGATGGATGGTTGAGAAGATGAAGGAACAGTTTGCTTTTAAATGAGGTTAGAGAAGGTGCTTTGCGTATAGAGGTAGGTCTGGAATTCCAGAACGATGTGGCACGCAAACTAAATGATTTTTTACAAGATGATGTTTGATGAAAAAGAATATATAGGTTATTGGACTGGGATATTGTATTAAACGAATGTACCGATGAACAAGGGATGAGTAGGTCAAGAATGTAGGATGGATTTTTGGTATTGAAAGTACGAAATAGAAAAATTCCCAAGAAATACTTTCGCCGGGAAACTGGATTAAGCCACTTCAACTCGGCATACCTGTCAGAAACGCTCGAGCGCCTAGGGACCCCGAAGATGAATCTAATGAAACATTTCATAAGTCTTTCCAGTCTCATTTCGAGTCCACCAGACAATCCACCGAACATCAGGCAGCAGTAGTCGAAGCGGGGGAAGACACGGGAAAAAACAAGGAGCCGACGAACATCAAAAGGCAGTACATCGCGCAATCTTGAGAACAGTTTAAGAGTAGCGATGGAATTACGAATGATATGGGATACATGATTATTCCAAGATAGGTTTTGGTCAAAGATGACACCAAGATTTCTAACGGTAGTATGGAAATGGATAGGTAATCCGTTAAGGTATAGTAAGGGATAATAAGGAAGGGAATTTACGAGATGTTTGGAACCTATAATTACGGTTTTGAAATATGAAATTTCAGTTGTAAACAACATATCGTTAGAGGGCTCTGAAACGTGTATTTCCGTTGAAACCTGGGATTTGTATTTTTTTACAATCGCAATATTTTCCTTAATATATATTTCATTTACAGGTAAGTGAAAGTAAAAAAAGGCTTCGAGGGTTGGTGATTTTAACCAACACGCTGGTTATCGCAGTAACTTCCTAGCGAGATTTTTTGCTGTTAAAATAAAAAAAGCTAGAAACCCCACTAGAAACATTTTCCTGTCCCATCATCATCAACAGACTCGTCACCTGGAGCCGGAGAAAATATATTTGTACATTTGGAAGGCATCAGTATCGACTTCTCTTTGCGACACGTCAAGGTCCTATTGAGGCCTGTCACGCGCTCTCCTACGTGCCTGTCTGGATTCCTCTTTACTTAATTTATTATTTTAGTATTTTATTACTTTTATTCGTTTTGTGTTTTATTACATGTCGCGTCATATAGGATTCGAATTATTATAACTATCACTTACCCATGTATATGAAAAAATACAGGATGTCTCATACCGTGGGAGCAAAAACAAAAAAGTTTATATGACCTTAAGTCCGAACGTCAACGGTTTGGGAGTTGCATTTCAATGAAAACCATGGATAACAGCACACACGTCAAGACTAAACGTAAAACTCTAAATTTTCGACTGAGACTATTGTATTCGATACTTCATAGAAATTCTAAATTACCCATCAGACAGAAACTTAACGTAAACACTTATTTATTAAAACCAATATGGACTTACGCTAGCCAAATATACCGACCTGCTAAAAATACAAACCTTTCAATCGCAATTTCTGAGACTGGCAACGAACTCACCACCATACGATACCCTTTATACTGATTTACGAATTCCAACTACAACAAACCACATTCGATCGACTTACAAACGATTTCACGACAAATTAAATCGACACATAAACAAACTTGTGCAAAACATGGCTACAACCGACATACCATCCATAGCTCGGAGTAGGCTGAAAAGGAGTTGGATGAGGGATCTCCTGACCTGAAAATATAGTTCTGCTTAATGTCAGGAGGATGCACCACTGGATGCTGTCTCCCTCATGCCTGCCCACGCCACGTTTCCTTAGATTTTAGCACATTTGCTCATTGTAATTTTTTTACAGGTGTAAATAAAATGTTAAGTGACAAAAAAAAAAATTGGATAACAGCAGACATTTCGAAATTTAATTTTTGGATGCATTAGAGGAAGCAGCTTTGAAATATCAGCATTTAAGTTCTGTCAGACTATTTAAATCAGAATGAAAACTACATCACATTAAAGTAGAATAAATTTCACATTATTATAGCGAGTTGAATCAAAATCTTCATAAAAATCAATGTTTGAGACGTTTTTGAGAGAATCATAAAAAAGGTGCAAATAGGATGGTATCGAAAAAGTTGCTGTAACATCTCAAGCATTTATGCTTTTAAAATATGAATTTTCATTTTATTCAACTTAAAGTTTTTGAGCTAGAATCACCGCACACACATACAGACCTTTTTGCGGGACTTTGTCATTTCGACGCGGGGGGCCCAAAAACTTGTATTTCACTGAACTTCGAAAGAAAAAAAGTACGATGGCGAAAAACCCACCTCAATGTTAGTTTTGGTTAGGACATAAGTTAGTCATAAGCCTTTCATTAATACAAACAATCTGGTGCGCGCAACACGCGACTTTCACTTCCCTCCATTGTTAAATTCGAGCCAAGACCTGCCACTAATCAGTTTCTTTTTCAGCCACAAGGGGCGTTCTTCTTCTTTGATAGGCCGCCAGGGTGCAGCACGGTTAACATCGATTTCCATTTTCGGGAACCCGAAGCCGTTTTATCGGCTTTTCATCACACTCCATTACCCTTTACAATTCTGCGTATCAGATAATTTTCTTTCTAAAATCATTAGCTATCCAACGGTATATTATACATGATATTACTATTCTCGTGTTCAAAAACACAAAATTGCATAATGAAATATGTTTGAAATTTTTTCCTTTAATTTTTTATCAGCTGATGCGCTCGATGATAACAGTCATACGTTACATCGTCTCTCAGATTTTTGCTTTTTTCAGTAGGAATTCGCTAGAATTCAGTCTGGAGAACATCACTAGACCTCAGGAATATTACGGCAGTGAATATTGGAGAAGTTTCGGTAAGCAAAGTTATAATTTACTTTGTACAATCACGAAAAAGTGAAAGAAGGGTCACTGATCAGCTGATTGCCGCTAGCTCGGCAAGCTCGGGCTTGCTTTTCTTTCTTTTATCTTTAATTCTTATCTCATTATTTATTTATTATTATTATTTTCTTAATCAATGAGATATTTTCATCAAGTCATGTCCTCAAAGTCTGCAAGTAAAAGATCTAGATCTGCAGGTTCTAACTCGTCTCCCACAAAACAGAGACCCCGCCGTGAACAAAATAAAAAAATGATTCCACCAGCGACCGCGTCAGCTACCTCATTAGGTTCTGAACCACAGCCCAGCACATCATCACAAGGAATAACTGATGAATCTCCGTTTTTTACACCGAATCCATTTCAGATCCTCCAAAATGAAGAAGAAACCATGGAATCTTCTCCTATACACAGAGAACCACTACCTCCACCAATATTTGTTAAAAATATTAAAAATTTTAAACTGATGTGTGCGCATTTAAATAAAGTAACAGATCCTAATAGTTATTATTGTATAAGTAGAACCAATGATACTAAAATATCTCCGACTACTGCTGAAACCTACAGAAAGATTGTAAAATATCTGACTGAGACCAAAGCTGACTTTCATACTTATCAGCTGCGCCAAGAGAGAGCATTAAGGGTCGTAATCAGAAACCTACATTCCTCAACACCCGTTGAAGCAATCAAAGAAGAACTGACAGAATTAGGATTCCAAGTGAGGCAAGTCACCAACGTTCTAAAAGATAAAAGTCCACTGCCTCTATTCTTCGTGGACTTGGAACCATCAGCAGGAGTCGAAAAAATCTATGACCTCAGCAGACTGTACTATACCCGTGTAAAAGTTGAAAAACCTTACACAAAGAAAGAAATAGTCCAGTGCCATAACTGTCAGGCATATGGTCATACCAAAAGTTATTGCCATCACATACCACGCTGTGTGAAATGCGGTGAACAGCATAAAACAGAAGAATGTACAAGATCAAGATCAGCACCCGCTGTATGTGCTCTGTGCCTCAAGGACCACCCGGCTAACTACAAGGGATGTGAAATCTACAAGAAACTCAGAACCAGATACCAAAAACCTCAGGATCCGAATGAAACAGCTGTACCAACCAGAAGCAGAAGAGAACCATCAAAACTTGTAAATTCTAACGTGTCATTTGCCCACTTGCTTGGAGGTGGTAACCAGAATCATGAAGTCGAGGCACTGCCGGAACAACATTTTCCTCAACATTCTCAATCTATTGTACAAGAATCTATCCCTCAAAGTTTACCTAATCTTCAAAAAACTCCTCAACATCAAATTTCTCATATCCCTCCACCATCAAACGTCACAGATCTTACCAGTCTAATGACATCGTTCATCTCCGAAATCAAATCTCTTGTTATGCCGCTTATATCACTCCTTACAAATCTAGTATCGAATCTAATCCCTGCCTTGAAAAATCCTTAAATGACTTCACCTAACTCCTTATCCATTCTCCTTTGGAATGCGAATGGTGTTAGAAATCATACTGACGAACTGACAGCGTTGTTGCAAGACAAAACAATCGATGTTGCACTTATAACTGAAACAAGACTAACGACTAAACAGTACTTCAAAATACCGCAATACATGACATACCGTACTGACCACCCAGACGGTAAAGCCCATGCCGGTTCTGCTATCATTGTCCACCAATCCCTCTCTCATCATTTACTCCCACTTCCCACCTATGATTTCCTACAAGCCACATCCATAGTAATCAAGACTTTTTCCTTTCCGGTAACCCTCACATCTGCATATTGCCCTCCTAAACATTCCATTTCCAATTCTGAATTTGTATCCTTCCTGGATTCCTTAGGAAATCGTTTCATTCTGGGTGCAGACTTAAACGCCAAGCATCAGCAGTGGGGTTCCAGAACCACGAATTCTCGGGGACGAAATTTGCTGTCTGCACTCAACTCCCGAAATTTTAATATCCTGCCTCCTGACTCCCCTACCTACTGGCCAACCGATCCTAACCGCAATCCTGACATCCTCGACTTCTTTATCCACAGCGGATTAGGCTCTCTCAACTTGTCTTTAACTCGCCTTGATGAACTATCCTCAGACCATAGTCCACTGATCCTAAAAGTATCTCTCACTCCAATTCCAAAACCCATTTCACCATCATTCATCCGAGGCCCTGTCAACTGGAACCTTTTCCGCCAAATCCTGACCGATAATATTGACCTCAGAGTAACCCTCAAAACCCAAGATGACCTAGATAATTCCGTCTATTCCTTTACCACCGCCATCCAACAAGCTGTCTGGACTGCTTCCTCTCCTAAACACTCCAATATAAATCCAGACCAAAATCATTTTCCACAACCTATTATAGACCTTATCCACACCAAACGCCGAGCAAGATCATTATGGCAGCGCACCCGACACCCAACAGATCGCCGCTCCTATAACTTCTATTGTAGACAATTGAAGAGGGAGTTGGCGAACTTCCGTTCCCAGTCCTTTAATTCCTACCTCTCCTCTCTATCAGCTCGTGATAATTCCCTGTGGAATGTCACGAAAAAGATCCTAAAATACCATCATGTTTCCCATCCTCTCCGACGTGGTGATGACTCCTGGGCTGCGTCTGATGAAGATAAAGCCGAGGAATTCGCCACACACCTCTCCAAAGTATTCACTCCTCACCCGGAATCCCACATCAATCACACCGCAAAAGTGCAAGACTTTCTTATGTCACCGATTCCACTTTCCCTACCTCCTAAAGCTATTAATCCCTCTGAGGTCAAATATCTTCTCCAAAAACTGACTCTCCGTAAATCTCCTGGACACGATCTCCTCACTCCCCAGATCCTCCGACAACTTCCCCAGAAAGCCATTATTTTTCTTACTTATATTTATAACTGCATCCTCCGCACCACCTATTTTCCTCTGATATGGAAACATTCCACCATCATCCTTTTTTTAAAACCAGGTAAACCTTCCAACAACACTTCATCCTACAGGCCTATTAGTCTACTCCCCATCCTCTCAAAAATCTTCGAAAGGCTTCTTCTTAAACGTATCCTACCCATATTAGAATCTCAAAATCTTCCTTCCCATCAGTTTGGATTCCGTCCTCAGCATTCCACAGTTCAACAGGGGCTCCGAGTTGTAGACCATATTTCCTCAGCTCTTGAATGCAAAGAGTATTGTTCTGGTGCGTTTCTGGACATTGCGCAAGCTTTTGACCGGGTATGGCACACTGGATTACTCTTCAAGCTGAAAACCCATTTACCCCAGTCCCTATACCTCATTCTCCGATCCTATCTCTCGAACCGTTCCTTCCGAGTTCGCTGTGGTGAAGAATTTTCTAACCTTTATCCCGTTGAGGCCGGTGTTCCTCAAGGCAGCGTCTTGGGACCCATCCTCTACATCCTTTACACTGCTGATATTCCTACACATCCTGATACCTTTCTGGCAACTTTTGCAGACGACACCGCCATCCTATCATCCAGTTCCAATCCTGAAACAGCATCCTTAAACCTTCAGAGACACCTTTTCCTTATCGAACACTGGTGTAATAATTGGCGTGTAAAGGTGAACGAAGCCAAATGTAAACACATAACCTTTACTCTTAGACGAAAATCCTGTCCGCCAGTTTATTTCAACTCATTACCGATTCCTCTCTCAGATACAGTCCGGTATCTTGGCTTACTGTTAGACAAAAGATTGACTTGGAACCCACATACAAGACTTAAAAGACAAGAACTCAACCGACGATTCGGACAGTTATACCGACTACTCAACAGAAAATCTGAACTTACAGTTGAAAACAAATTATTAATCTACAAGACAATACTGAAGCCCATCTGGACCTACGGACTTGAACTGTGGGGGACAGCTAAACGTTCTAACATCAAACGCACTCAATCCTTTCAATCCAAAGTCCTCCGTACAATAGTAAATGCTCCTTATTATGTCTCCAATTATACCTTGCACCACGACCTTAATGTTCCATTTATTTCAGACCTAATTCCATCCAAATTTTCCAAATTCCACCAGAACCTCATTCATCATCCTAATCCTTTAGCTCAATCCCTATCCAGCTCCACTCATCCATACAACCCACCTAGAAGGTTGAAACGGCAGTGGCCCCGCGACCTTTTGTAAATATATTGGAGTTCTAGCACTGGCTAGATTCTCCACTCAATGTGATGTATGTATGAGTGTGTGTATGTGTATATAGGTATAAGTGAATTATTGACTTTTGTATTGATTCATTATTGTGTATATATTTTATTGTAATTTTATGTTGTGTAAATATTGTATGAATGTAGTATGTTTGATATCATTCAGCAATACTATTAATGTCCAAATTGGGACAGATTGTAAAATTTTCTCAATAAAAAATTGTTATTACTATAAAAAAAAAAAATAATTTTTTATCAAATTCACTCAACTTTCATGTTTTGCCGTTATTCATCTATGCTAATAAGATTAGGTGCCTATTTTTTTTTTTTTAATATACGAAATTAAATGTACTTTAGATTAATTTTATTTTTTATTTTTTTTAGGGGAAGAAAATTTAAATTATCAGTATTCAAGCCCTGTTAGACTATTTCTATGGGAATGAAACCAACAATTGGAGTCCCATCAGCTCAATTGTTTCACTCGTTAAAGTACTATTTTGTAAACAACACAGTGATATGGCATCATTACACAATCTTGAAATGTAACATAGTTACAGTACAAGATGTTCAGCTACATAAATAATAAGTATCAAATTTCATGTTGTGAATCGGGGATTTAAAAAAAAAAAAAAAAAATGTTTACGATGTAAACTTTATCTCTTGGAAGTATACCGACAAGGAACAAAGTCTAATAATACCGTGAAAGCTGTGAAAAGAAGTTGGATGAAGGATTTCGTTCAATTAAGGGAGCAATTAGATTCCAATTGTGAAGAAAGGATTAGTTACAGTGAGCTTGCTTCTCCCTAACCCTCACATTTATTGGACCTTCTTCAAACTACTATTTGTCCTTTGTAGGCTAATTTATATTAATATATATATTTTATTTTGAACGAACACTTTAAAAAAATATAATTATTAAAATTTACAACTGCACTAATATATATACTCAATCAAAGTTGATTAATAAATTACGTGACGCTAAAAAATGGAGCTTGTACACTGTCATTATAAATGAGTTGATAGCATGGCGCGACTCAAATGGGCATGTAAAGTTGTTAGACCCAGTCAAGAATGAATTCGTCAAAAGTTCTTTCGCGCTGAACCGACTGGTAATTGTCATTTAGGTAGGCCGAGGGGACAAAATTAAAGAATCCTGGCTAAAAATCTGAAACCACCTACTTCTATGTTTCTTGAGCTGCTAAAGACGAATAAAATACTTATTAAATTCTACGAAGGTTCTGTAAATAATCGATGAATTGTTTATCGAGGCAACTTGATGATTTTTCGAGTTTTGTATAAAAAAAAAAAAACAAAAAAAAAAACTACCTGTACCACTACAACCCATGAAGGGTCTTGGGCTCAGTACATATAGAGATTCTTACTGTTTCTAGGCCAACGGCAGTGCAATGAGGTGATTAGGCCTTAATCACGCTCAGCCGCCAGGTTTTCCCCAATTAATTTGGGTACCCACTTTATAGGAGCTGGGTCTGCCCCAGGAGGGTCTTCATACCCTAGGGTCGCCCCGCGACTGAATTAACAGAATAAATAATTTTTCTGCCACAGCCGGGATTTGAACCCAGGACCCGGAGCACAGCAGACTAGTGCTCTATCCACTAGACCACGCCGCTCCCTACGAGTTTTATATAAACATCAATATATTGTAAATTGGCTTTTAGGATACTATGAAATAAAAAGAAATTTCTAGATGAGGAAGATGGTTAGGGGTGCGGTCATCAGAAAGAAACACGCATTAAAAAGTAGTACTTATTTTCTCTTAACCTTAGCACTTATCTATTCTTACTTCTTTTAGCCCTGATGAAGGCCCACAATGTAGGTCGAAACGTCGGGAAGTAGTTAAAATAAGTACTACTTTTTAATGTATGTTTCTTTCTGATGACCGCACCCCCAACCATCTTCCTCATCTAATATTCTCAACGGTCAACTATACTCCATTATTTTAAAAAGAAATTACAATAGTTTTAAAGACATGTATGTATTTATGATTAAAAAGGTTTACAAAAAAAAATCACAAAAGTAAAAAAAAAGGATCAATAACCGTTTGAAGACATCCTCCAAATTATCTTTTTTTGAGCGTTTTCTGGCATATCTATCTCTATTCACTTTGAAGCACTTGTTCATAGTTTCCTGGGCTCCTGGAATTGCCCCGATCGGTAAAAGAGCATGCTTAATCACAGCTGAGCCGTGGTTCTGTAATTTACGAACGCATACATCTATGCTGTACCAAGAGTACAATTTCAAATAAAGTTTCGCTGTTTCATGAAAATATTCTTCAAACAGTTGGGAATTAATCTGTAATTCGCTCGAGATTGTTAGTAGGATGACATGGAAACTATAAATTGTTGTGGAAAAACCGCCTGGCAATATTTCCGTCTGTTTAACTTCTTAAATCTGATTTCGGAGCATCGATTCCCAGTCGTTCCCGAAATACACGTTTTATTTTCTGTAGTTGATCCTAAACCAACATTTTTCTCTTCGCAGATTAAACTAGCCATTCTTTTTTTATTACTTTTACCTACTATATATAGTAAGGGGAAGTATTGCGATCGTGAAAATTTTCGAATTCCAGTTTTCAACGGAAATACACGTTTTAGGGTCCCCTGAATCCAAATAAGTCCCGCAAAAAGGTCTGTGTTTGTGTGTGGTAACTCCCGGGTGGAAACGGTAAGTCCTATGAAACTGAAATTTCATATTTAAGACAACTATACGCCGTTACAAAACCTTTTTCATTAACATGAGCTTACCAGAAGAGGCACTTTATACTATGCATTTTGCACCTTTTTTCGATTTTCTCCAAAACGGTTCCGACGATTTTAATTAAACTCGCTATATCGATGTAAAATTTAATGTGCTTTAATATCATATTGGTTTCATTTTTATTAAAATGGTTTGACAGGGCTTAAATGCCGATATTTTAAACTGTCTTTCCCTAAAGTACCTTTAATTTTGTAGATTCAATAATAATAACTAGATTATCATGTTAACGCTGATGAAAAACAGGTAAATATATAAATTGAATAAATTCGATACCCAACTAAAGGAGAAAACAGAAAAAATATTTTTTTAATGCAATTTTTCGTTTTTGAACATAAGAGCAGTAATATACATGAATGATATACCGTTGGAAAGCTGAAGATTTTAGAAAAAATATCATCTCATACACAAGCTTTTAGAAGTTAATAGAGAGTGATGAAAAGAAGATAAAACTAACTGATTATTTAAGATAATAATATAATAGATTTTTTAATAAAACACATGTTTCTATATAAATTCAATTTGATTAATTCCTTAATAATTTCACGTATTTTTATCTCTAACTGTATTTGAAAATTCTTTCATTGATTTTAAAAATGGAGGTAAGTGAAAGTCGTGTGTTGCCCGCACCAGATTTTTTTTTTATTTATGGAGCTTGTAATAAATATGTTACAGACTATTTGACAAGAATAATTGACAAACCGAAACCGAGAGTGGATTCGTCAATATCAATCTTCATGACGTGGTTTAACTTATTTAAATCATTTGATGTAATAATAATAATAATATAATAATAAAAATGTTTATTAATATAATACAACATTTCTTTTTTTTTCTATAAATACAAAATAAAAACATTCTTGCTTTGGATTACTCCGCCAGCAGAGTGGCAAATATTATAAATTGAAATAAACAAACGAGGAAATAATAGTAATATTACACTTAGATAAGTAAATAATTAAAAAGGAATCATAGCACCACATATCAAACTAATAAACGGATCAGTGAAGAAAATACCAATGATAAACGTAAATTTTAATAAACTATAGGAATTACTAATTTAAATACCGAAAGTAGGCCTTTGACCGAGTCTGGCACCCGGGACTGCTGTACAAACTCCGTAAATTCCTCCCTCCAACATACTTCCTCATCCTCCAGTCCTACCTCTCTGATAGAACCTTTAAAATCCACCACAATAGTTCCTATTCATCCACTTTTACTCAGTCTGCTGGTGTTCCTCAAGGCAGTATCCTAGGACCCATTTTCTACACAGTTTATACAGCTGATATCCCAACCTATCCTAACACATTCCTATCTACCTATGCCGATGACACTTGCGTGCTATCAGTTAATAACTATCCTAGTATTGCCTCTCAAAACCTCCAACCCCACATCAGAGACCTTGAGGTATGGTGTCAGAATTGGAGAATTAAAATCAACTCCAATAAATCCCACCAGATTACCTTTACCCTTCGTCGTAAACCTATGACATCCTACCCTACAGTATCCTTTAATGATATTCCGCTTGTCCCTGTTGAACAAATCCGTTATTTAGGCCTCCTGCTTGACAAACGTCTTACATGGAATCCGCGTACAAGACTGAAAAGACAAGAGACTGCTCGCCGATTTCTTCAGCATTTACTTGACAGACGCTCCAACCTTTCTCATTACTACAAAAGACTAATTTACATGAATATCATAAGGCCTATCTGGACTTACGGAGTTGAGCTTTAAGGCTCTACTAAACCATCAAACACTTCCCGTATCCAAAATCCTTAACGCTCCTTACTTTGTCACCATTAAAATCATCCACAAAGACCTTGATGTTCCATATGTTGCTGATTTGGCCTGTACCAGATATCACTCCTTCCATGGAAAACTTCACTCCCACTCTAATCCACTAGTTTCAATCCTTGCTTCCTCTTTAATTCCTGACAATCCGCCGAGGCTTCTGAAAATAAGATGGCCTCGAGACCTTCTTGTGTAGATTCACTACTAGAGTGCTACCAATCGGCAGTTTCTCTTCATGTGTTTTTTCATGTGTATTATCATCGTAGCATATTTACTTGATGTATGAACATACAGTTGTAAATTCCAATAAATGAATTTAAAAAAAAAAAAAAAAAAATATATATATATATATATATATATATATATATATATATATATATATATATATATATATATATATATGGAAAGTAAAATTCTTCAACAAAATGTCTTTCTTTTTTTTTCCTTCTTAATTATCATTAAATTCTTGAACTAAAAAAGCTCTATAACGTAACGCTTCTCTTAAAAATTTCACTAGGACAGTCCAGCAGTTAGAGTCGTTTAAAAGATTAATGACTTCACTATCTGTTAACGTTGCACTATTCAAAAATTTATTTCTATATGGTCTTACTATAGGGCAGATGGCAATTAGGTGCTTAACATTTTTAACTTCTTTTAAATTACAAAGAGGGCATAGTTGGCATATATTAGTTCTAAACGGTTTATAATTTAAACTTAATCATTTATTTGATGTATATTTGTATAGGCGACACCGCAGGGTAGATGAAGCCCCTGTTAAGAAGTTACATACCTTCCCATCTGCCGTGGTCAATTGCTCAGTCTTCCGAAGCAGACTTCGCTCACTAGCAATGTCAAAGCTCATTTGCGGTCTGCCGCCCACTTCTTTTGTTGTTTATTTGTTTAATTTTGCTGAGGCTAATCTGAAGATTAAAGACGTAGAAATAAACATTAGCTTTGTGATACATTTTCAGTAAAAAAAAATCTGGTGCGGGCAACACACTACTTATACATACCTACATTTTAAAAATCAATGAAAGAATTTTCAAATACAGTTAGAGATAAAAATACGTAATAATATTAAAGAATTAATTAAATTTAATTTCTATAGAAAGATGTGTTTTATTAAAAAATCTATTATATTATTATCTAAAACAATCAGTTAGTTTTATCTTCTTTTCATCACTCTCTATTAACTTTTAAAAGCTTGTGTATGAGATAATATTTTTTTCTAAAATATTTAGCTTTCCAACGGTATATCATACATGTATATTATTGCTCTTATGTTCAAAAACGAAAAATTGCATTAAAACAATATTTTTTTTCTAATTTCTCCTTTAGTTTAGTATCGAATTTATTCAAATTATATATTTATCTGTTTTTCATCAGCCTTAACAAGATAATATAGTTATTTTTTTGAATCTACAAAATTAAAGGCACTTTAGGAAAAGAAAATTTAAAATATCGGCATTTAAGCCCTGTCAGACCATTTTAATCAGAATAAAACCTACATGGTATTAAAGCCCATTAAATTTCACATCGATATAGCGAGTTTAATTAAAATCGCCGCAACTGTTTTCGAGAAAATCGAAAAAAGATGCAAAATACATAGTATAAAGTGGCTCTTGTGGTAAGCTCATTTTGATGAAATAGGTTTTGTATCGTCTCGGGTGTATATTAGTCTTAAATATGAAATTTCAGTTTCATAGGACTTACCGTTTCCGCCCTGGAGTTACCACACACACACAAACAGACCTTTTTTTCGGGACTTGGTTATTTGGAACCAGGGGACCCTAAAATGTGTATTTCCGTTAAATGCTGGAATTTGAAAATTTTCACGATCGCAATACTTCCCTTACTATATATTGGTGTAGGTAAAAGTAACACGTAAAACTATTAAATAATTAATTAAATTTAATTTCAATAGAAACATGTGTTTTATTAAATAACCTATTATATTATTATCTAGAACAATCACTTAGTTTTATCGGCTTTTTATCACTCTCGGATAACTTTTAAAAGCGTGTGTATGAGATAATATTTTTTTTAAAATCTTTAGCTTTCCAACGGTATATCATACATGTATATTACTGTTCTTATGTCCAAAAACAAAAAATTGCATTAAAAAAATATGTTTTCAGTTTTCTTCTTTAGTTGCTTTTTAAATTCACTCAATTTGCATATTCAGCTGTTTTTTTATCAAGGGTAACAAGATAATATAATTATTTTTATAGAATCAACAAAATTAAAGGTACTTTAGGGGAAGAAAATTTAAAATATCGGCATTTGAGCTCTGTCAGACCATACAAAAGGTGCAAAATGCATGGTATAATTGTTGATGAAATAGGTTTTGTATCATCTCGGGCTTATATTTGTCTTAAATATGAAATTTAAGTTTCATAGGACTTACTGTTTCCGCCCGGGAGTTACCACACACACAGACCTTTTTTCGGGACTTGGTTATTTAAAACGAGGGGACCCTAAAATGTGTATTTCCGTTGAAAGCTGGTATTCGAAAATTTTCACGGTCTATAGTAAGTGAAAGTAAAAATAAAAGGTAAATTTTATTTTAAAAATCTCTACGAACTTTTCGGACAACCCAATATATATATTCCATATATAAGTAAGTGAAAATAAAAATATGTATAGTTAGATTAATTTCAATTATAAACCTTCACAAAAATCGATAAATATTCAAATAATTAACCTTTTATAATAAAATATCTTGTTCAGAGAAACATTATATTGTCATATCCTGTTACAAGAAGGTAGTTGTGGATATCGGATATAAATAAGAAGCAAAAGCCTGAGAGACGAGGCAATATGCATGGCTTTCCATTTATCAAAGCCTCCAGTCGAGCATTTCCTAGCAAAAGTCCATTTTCTTAAATCTCTTTTGATTCCTTCTGTTATCGATTTGTCGGATATCAACTCCAAAAGCTGATAAATTGCTAAAGCTATGTGTTGCTTCGGTATTCATTGGATGTTTCAATTATTTCTGATTTTTTTTTTTTGGTTCGTGTCCTTTCTTATGAATGTTTGTCTTAACAAAAAGGTATTTTAGTAAAACAACTTTAATGTTGCTATTATTTATTTATTAAGAAAGAACTTCCAGTGGTGCGACAGGCCTTTCACGGTGTAATTGTTAGTGTAGGGTCATCACTCCCTACGACTAATTTTGTGAGTGGCCACCCTTTGGCTGGCGGGTCTCATATACCCAGGGGACAGGTTGTGAGTGAATCCCTATTTTTTTACATCCTTATAAAAGCCCCGCTGGGACTGGGATTCGAACTCAGAATGAAGGCTAGCGCATTAGCCATTCAGCCACGGTCTCCCCATTAAGAAAGAAGACTTGAAATATATTACAGTTCCTATATTATCTAGCCACTCTATTTTTAAAATATCCAAATATTCACTCAAAAATCATAATCCATGGTAGGATTCATTAAATACAAAAATATGAATCATGGGATCACAAAACAATAATTATTACTTTAAATTTGAAAATGGCCACTCTTAAAGACGAAAATGTTAATTGCACCAGCACCGAGGGCGGACTAGGATTTAACGAGCTTCTCTTTCACCATTCCATCAATCAAGCTGGCTAGACTGCTGCGTATATAACATTCGGGCTGCCCAGTTGCAAGAGCCGCCTTTGGTACTCAATGCACCACTAAAATGATCAGAGAGAGAGCTGATATTTCTAAGCAGTGAGAGAAGAAAACAGCTGGCAACAAAGCTGCATCACAGCGTGGATGGGAGCGCATTGAGGGAATCCAAGAACAGTTCCTCATCACTCAAAGAACTCATTGGCTAGCCGACTATGGAACTCCAGTGACTGGCCGTACATTTATCCAAAATGTGCGAACTCACATTAACGCTCAAGAGGACGGAGAGCCTTTATGGAGATTAAATGTAGAGCGGGGTGTGACGCAAATGAAACAGCGAGCCATGTCATCCAGCACTGCTTTCTGTCGCACGGAGGGAGGGTGAAGCGACATGATACCGTGATCAATGTCATCGAGGCGGCTCTCCAGAGGAAAGGATACAGGGTGCTCAAGGAGGTGATCTTTGCTGGGAGTAGAAGGAGGTGGAGGCCTGACCTGGTGTGCTCGGCCCCGAGTGGGAACTACATCCTCGACGTCCAGATCGTTGGGGACAATCCCAGTACTACCCATTGGAACAACTTAAAAAGGGAAAAATACCAAGACTTAGACTGGTAAACCGGATGGCCATTGGACGGGAGTTAAGGGTGCCGGGCATCGATATCAGAGTGCTCTCTATCACCATAACTGTGAGAGGCGTTTGGTGCAGGCGTTCCTTCGAGGATATTCGAAGACCCTTGAGGGTCTTGAATTTCATAACCATTAGTGTTCTCAGGGGCTTCCACCTCAATTACTGTTGTTGGATCGGGATGCTTCGTGGACTACATGCTGGAACATGAATTAGTGAAACATAATGTTCATGAAACATATTTATTATGAGCTAGTAGTTTGTTGTGGGTGTGAAAATGTATTAGTATAGTGACGCAGTTGTTATCACTGTTATAGGATACCGCCAAGCAAGATAGTATGTATTGTCCTATTTATTGAGCCTTGGATTCTGCATCCAAGATACTATGTTGAGCTGGTGAAAGTGGCACCATATATATTGTTTTATAATTTGTGGTATATTAACTTGTGGAAAATGTAATGTATGACCTACCAAATAATAAATAAAATAAAATAAAATTAGAAAATGGCCACTCTTAAAGACGAAAATGTTATGTATTGACGAGGATAAATTAAATAAGGTGAGATAATAGAGTTAGATTTTTTATTAATTAAAGATTATATATAATATTGGATTCCCATATCTTGGAGTATATAAGAGATAATGATAGCGATAATTGGGTTTTAAGTTTGAAAACAAGCCTTCGTGCATGACCCAGTCGAATGCCTGAGCAATGTCCAAGAAGGCACCAGTGCAGTATTGCTTGTTTCTAAGTTCAGAGGATAAATGGTCAAGCGTTCTTAAACATTGCTGTACTATTGTGTACCCCGAGGGAATTCGAACCAGTGAAAGGAATTTTAATAAGTTACAATCTTAAATAATCCGTTATCCTGAGTATAATTATTTATTTTTATGGCATATTAATATTTAATGATAATATTATTTAAGTATTATTAATTATGATTTTATATTTATTACTTTTTTTTTTTACAGGTTAGAAGATCATTTCTGGATATTTTGGTAAATAACTCAAATTGTAAGTTTTATAGCGTAGTCTAATATAAGAACGATTCTAACAAATATAATAATTACATAAATCATAACTGTTGTAATTTTGAATTCTACCAGACATTTCACTTAAAGGAGTTAAGTTTGAGAGATTTTAATAGACGGAGATGTACTAATTTCATGCTCCACGTGTAATAAAGCGATGAGATTACTCATACAGGCTACAGTATAACTTATATCATATTTACAGGTCATGGGACATGTTTAAATCGTAAAACCATTACTAAAATTTCTAGATGAGAGGATTAAACATTTTATTTTAGAATAAATTAATATAATTGAACTGAAATGTACTTTTACAGATACTAGATACTAGAGAGATATGATTTAAATTTTATTATGTGTCATTTATATGTTTCTTAAGATTTAAAAAAAAAAAATTACATTATGAAAATTGAAGAACAATAAATATGTAAGTCAACTTTTTAGTTGTATTCCTTGAGTAATTATTATTTATGTATATTGTATATATTTTTGTATATATTTGTATTTGAAAAAAAAATCATAAAAAGGCTCAAAACGAAAAGTATTAAGTATCTCTTCTAGTTAACTAATTTAGATGAAAATGTTTCTGTAACATCTCGGGCGACTAGTTGTCTTCAATTTTAGTTTCTTAAGCCTTCCTGTTTTCGTCTGAGAGTTACCAAACACACACACACACACAGACACACACAGACGTTTTTGCGGGACTGATTTGGACTCAGGGGACCCTAAGACGTGTATTTCCTTTGAAAACTGGAATTCGAAAATTTTCACGATCGCAATACTTCCCCTTACTATATATAGTAAGTGAAAGTAATACGTAAAATTATTAAATAATTAATTAAATTTAATTTCTATAGAAACATGTGTTTTATTAAAAAATCTATTATATTATTATCTTAAACAATCACTTAGTTTTATCGTTTTTTTCAGAGAGTGATCTGTTAACTTTTAAAAGCTTATGTATAAGATAATATTTTTTCTAAAATCTTTAGCTTTTACACATCACCTTTTTTAAACTCAAGAAACTTACTATCTTACACCTAGCATCTCATTATTCAATGTTTCCTCAAATGGAATGGTAATGAAAAAGTTGCTGTAACATCTCGGGTGTATAGGTGTCTTAAATATGAAATTTCAGTTTTGTAAGTTTTATTTTTTGCGCTGCACTTGCCACACAGACCTTTTTGCGGGACTTTGACATTTGGACTCATAGGACCCTAAAACGTACATTAACGTTGAAAACAATAATTCGAAAATTTTCACGATCGCAATATTTTCCCTTACTATATATTTCATATAATAACATTTTATAATCAAGTTGTAAATAAATATAAATATTTATGTGTCTACCTAACTCCTACTTTATCCTTTAACTACCATCTGAAAGAAAAATTATCTACTGGAAATTGGGTATTAACTGTATTTGGTATAACGTTTTTAATAACAATAATATACCTGTCTCTGCTAAGTTTAAAGTATTCAATGCCGTATCGAGATCGGTCATGTGTTATGGCTCACAAGTTTGGGGTTTTGAAAAATTCGAGCACGTCGAAAACTTACAGAGATTCTTTATTAAAAAACTATTTTCGATCCCAGAAAATACTCCAAATTATATTTTCAATTTAGAATTTAATGTTTCAAATATTTACTTGCACACATTAAAATTACATTTAAAGTATGTTTTGAAAGTTTTAAAGCTGCCAGATTCAAGATTACCGAAAATTGTTGCAAAACAAATAATTAATAAAAAACTCTACTGGTTTCAATCATGGAAGTATTTGTGTGACAAATATGATATTAATACGAATGTGAACAAAGATAATATCAACTCAATATGGGAAGCCGATATAGACAATATTATTAGTAATATAACTAAGGAAGAAGTATTAAATGCGGAATTGAATGCAAAACAAGGCTCGCATCATGGTCTATATCCTAAATTAAATTATAATTCAAGCAGGGGTTATATATTGGGTTGATGCAAAATTAATGCAGGTTTCCTCTATTGCACTATCTTAATTCCAATTGTGTAAACAAAGCTAATCCTAACAGTGATCATTATTATACCAAAACAAACCTTATCTAATACCCTCTCTTTCACCATGAATTTGTTTAGTAAAATCGTTTTGTTCAGTGTGTTCAAAGGTCTTGAATCGAAAATGTCAAAGTGCGATTTTCGTCAAATTTATTTTTACGAATTTAAATTAGGGCGCAGCGCTGCGCAAACGGCTCGTAATATTAATGAGGTGTGGGGTCAGGGGGCTATTAATGAGTGCACGGTGCAGCGTTGGTTCCAGAAGTTTCGCAGAGGAGATTTCGACCTCGAAGACAAGGAAGGTCGGGGCCGTCATCTTGCTCTGGACAACGACCAGCTGAGGTCAAAAGTGGAAGAAGACCCAACCAAAACCACACGAGAAATGGCGGCGGAACTCGGAACTCAAAAATTGCAACGTCTTTGCCCAGCATTGATGAATCGGAAGGGGCCGATCCTGCTCCACGATAACGCCAGACCACACGTTGCACAACCAACGCTTCGACGACTGCACGAGTTGGGCTACGAAGTTCTCCAACATCCGCCTTATTCACCTGACCTCTCTCCTACAGACTTCCACTTTTTCAGGCATCTGGACAACTTTTTGAGGGAGAAAAATTTTCAAAACCAGGACGACATTGAAAATTCTTTTCGTGATTTCATTGAGTAAAGGGATTCGGATTTTTTTTCTGGTGGAATAAGAAAGCTTGTTGAACGTTAGCAAAAGTGCATTGATTCAGATGGAAATTATTTTGATTAAATATATATGGTTAAAGTAAAGATATGGCGTATTTACAATACCTACTAAAAACCTGCATTAATTTTGCATCAACCCAATATATTCTATGCCATTTAATGATGCAAAATTAATACTAAAAAGCCGCGCAGAATTATTAAATTTAAATTATAAACCGTTCAGAACTGATATATGTCAACTATGCCCTCTTTGTAATTAAAAAGAAGTTGAAAATGTTAAGCACCTAATAGCCATCTGCCCTATAGTAAAACCATATAGAATCAAATTTTTGAATAGTGCAACGTTAACAGATGGTGAGGTCATCAATCTTTTAAACGGCTCTAACTGGACTGTCCAAGTAAAATTTTTAAGAGAAGCGTTACGTTATAGAGCTCTTTTAGTTCAAGAATTTAATTATAATTAAGAAGGAAAAAAAAAAGAAAAGAAAAAGGAAGACATTTTGTTGAAAATTTTACTTTCGATATTTAAATAATTAATTCCTATAGTTTATTAAAATTTACGTTTATAATTGGTATTTTCTTTACTGATCTGTTTATTAGTTTGATATGTGATATGTATTCTTTATTTCAATTTATAATATTTGCAACTCTGCTGACGGAGTAATCCAAAGCAAGAATGTTTTTATTTTGTATATTTAGAAATTAAAATGTATTATATTAATAAACATTATTATTATTATTATTATAGGTAAGTGAAAGTAAAAAACGATATTAACTCCTTGAATCTAGAAGCCGAAGGAATGTAATTCAATAGCTCGGTCCAATTGACGCGACACCTCAACTCACCCGCCGTAATCCACAAATCCCACGGGATTCGAGGACATCCTTTTCCACCAATCGGGATAAATGAAAACTGGTTCGGATTCAATAGTGCGCATTGAGTAGCGCACATGAGACGCCTAAGGGGGGTCGCTGGAAGCAGAAATTAATCCCCCTCTCAAACTATCCGAAAGCTTTTGCAGTCATATCCTCCCTAATCCCGAGGAGGATTGGACAAGTTGATCCATATTAGTTGTGCAGCGGTGGAGAGTAATATCGGCTCCTCCAACTCGGCTGATTAGCCCGGCCCAGTATGTTACTTATACGGCCTATATACTCTCTCCCTGGCTCGGATATCGCCGTTCTCTAATCTGCTTTTCGATTAGACTTCACTCGCTTAACCAAATAATCATTCAAACATTCCAGAACATGAATATAATAAGTGCTTCACTATAAATGCATTTTAAAAGTTATAAATTAGTATTAAAAGTAATTGAATTATAAGTTCTATTCAGTTGCCTCATAAACGTCAAAAATCAAAATATGACCATACAAAATCTCAAACGCGCAACACCCGACCTTCACCTACGCCCGTTTGTTTTTTTATTTAAACACATTTATTGATATTTACAACTGTATTATTATATACAACAAGTAAATGTGATGGACATAGTAAACTGACATGAAATACATGTACATGAATACTCCCATTGGCAGCACTCAAAAAATATTCTAAACTTAGAAGGTTCCGTGATATTTTCTTTTCAGACGCTTCGGAGAATCATCTGGAATAGAAGAGATGATATGATAGAAACTAGTGAATTAGAGTGGAAATGGTGTTTCTCATGGAATGTTGCTACCTGTCTCGGGCTAATTCAGTAACATATGGGATATTAAGTTCTTTATGGATGAGCTTATTCGTGACAAAGTAAGGAGTGTTAAGGAATTTCTGAAAAGTCCATTGTTAAAATAATTGTAAGTATTTTTAAATTAAGTTAGGTAGAGGCGTGGTCAAATGGATAGAGCACTAGTCAACTGTTCTCCGGGTCCTGGATTCGATTCCCGGCAGTGACAGAGTATTATTTCTATTAATTCGGCTAGGGAGCAACCCTAAGTTATGGAGTAACTCCTGAGGCACACCCAGCCTCTTTAAATTGGGTACACTAATTAGAGAAAATACCAGGTGGCTAAGCGTCATTATAGCCTAATCACCTCATTGCACAGCCGTTGGCCTAGAAACAGTACGAATCTCTATATGCACTCAGCTCAAGACCCTTCATGAGTTATAGAGGTACAGGTTTTGTTTAGTTTTTTAAGAAACAGTATACAAGTAGTGTTTTTGTACTTTTATTGAATTGCCGCTGGTGAACTCCTTTCTCACACACGGGGCCGTTTTAGTTGGTACTGTAAAATGAATGATTTAAATGAAGAAGTTTAAAAGAAAAAAAAGTTAGAGTTGAACAAATTTTAAAGAATCCCGATAGAAACATGTGTTTCAGAATAAATATTCATCATCATTATCATCCATGTTATATAATAATACACCATTCCTGTAGAGTCAAGGCCTACTGCAGCTTGGTGCGCCAGTCACCTCTGTGGCTTGCCACCGCTCTCCAATAGTGGATCTTCAAGATGGACCTGGCATCCGCTGCCACACTATCAATCTATCCCTGCTGAGGTGTTCCCACTTTCCTTGTCCCATTTAAATCTGTTTATCCAGTACCATCCTAGGAATCTGGTCTTGGGCTATTTTACTTACATGACCTGCCTAACGAAGCCGGCCTACTTTGATTACCCTTACGATGCCTAAGCTCTTGTAAAGGCTTATTAAACCTTCCAATGTAAGATAAGAGGGTCAAATCAGAGGTTTGTTTTTTTGTAAATAGCTTTGAAGACAACTTCACATTAGCTACTCAATGAGTCATTCTTATTTCCCATTTTACCGGAGCAGGTTTTCCAACTAGTTACTTTCTAGCAACAATTATTTTACCTTGGCAGGAGAAATATGACTGGGAGTCACAATTTAAAGGCAAAGATTACTATCAAACCCAGCCAACCATTAGCCTTATACCATGGTTCTCCAATAACCAACAACTTGATAGAAAAGAAATTCCACAGTTAGTAAGACTACGGACTAACCATGGCTGCACAAAAGAATTTCTCAATTTAATGAAAATAGAAAAAGATGGCAATTGAGTAACATGCAAAGACCCTGAAGACCCTTTTTTATTCCGATGCAGAAAATATAGAAAGCAAAGGGAAATAGTGGTTTCCCCAGAAACAGAAGCCATGTTTTTACAAAAGCTCATCAATCATTAGCTGAATGTAAAATCTAAAAAAAAAATAAGGCAGTTCACAGAGTTTAATTGAATTTTAATATTATTTCTTTTTTTCTATTTATTTTGAATCAGCTTCCTCTCTCATTCACATTATTTTCTTTTATTCTCTATTTAATTAATTTATTGATC
Organism: Piezodorus guildinii; assembly: GCA_023052935.1. Lineage (NCBI taxonomy): Eukaryota > Metazoa > Arthropoda > Insecta > Hemiptera > Pentatomidae > Piezodorus > Piezodorus guildinii. Next base: position 178,857,042 of record CM041293.1, on the reverse strand, counting down.
CTTTTCTATTATATTTGGTTACGTAACCTAAGTTTCTATTAAATTATGGCAAACAGGTATTGACCATATAGGATTTGTTTTAAAATCTTGAAGGTCATTTTGAAGGATAATCAACAAAAAAAAAAATTATTTTACTTTTAGCTCGTTCACTTTTTGGGGCGGTCGTAAACCACTAAATACCATTTATATTTTGTTTTGTTCCTTAGCCCTTAGATATTATTTGTTTCTAAGCAATATTAATAAATTTATTAACAATCACATAAATCCAAATGTTTAATTTTCTGCCATTAGCTATTGTTTTGGTTGATTATATAATTTAATTGCAATACTATTAAAATTAACACTAAAAAAAAGTTGAAACTTATTTCTGAAAGTTGCGGGTCGCATCCGACCACACGTTACTATGTATGAGTCTGGAATCTGGGTCAACTCAGCACTTGTATAAAGACTGTATTAAGAATGGGTCCTAGGATACTGCCTTGAGGAACCCCAGCAGACTTAGTGAAAAAAGATGAATAGGAACTATCCAGTCAGGGAGGTAGGACTGGATGATTAGGAAGTATGTTAGAGGAAGGAATTTACGGAGTTTCTACAACAGTAACTTGCGATACTTAGTTTCCTATTTTGGGGTTTAACTTCTTAACCTTCTGACAATTTATTTATTTTTTATTAACACTCATGTTTCTCTGCGTGTATGTCAAGTATATTTGAGTTTTTTTTATGAAAATAATGGATAAGAGCAAAAATCACAAATCACGTTTTCCTCCCTTATCATTTTTACTAAACTAAGTGTAATATGATCTTTCTTGTTCCCGTTAAGGTCAAGTATTACCCTGTTTACGGAAGATATAGCAAGGGAAAGTATTTCGGTCATGAAAAGTTTTAAATACCTGGTGTAGAATGTCATATCGACCAATTACCTTCTATTGCTGTTGTTCCATAAACAGTTTGAATCCTAAATACCATTCATTGTTTATAGAAGTACAATTTTTTGCTTTAATGAATGACAATTATAAATTTAAATGAGTATAAAACGACTTTTGTGCAAACATGACCTGTTTTTCTCGATTGTTCATTAGATTGTACTAATTATTTACTTCTGGAACCCACATACTCGACTTAAAAGACTAGAGCTCAACAGAAGATACGAACAATTATATATACTACTAAACTGAACATCACAACTTTCCATTGGAAACAAACTTTATGTTACAAACAAGACCTTAAGATCCCTTATGTCCTTGATCTCATCCCATCCAAATTCTCAACCTTCCACCAGAAACTTACTCTTCTTCCTAATCCCCTGGCACAATCCCTATCTAGTACCAACCATCCTTACAACCCTTCTCGTAGGCTGAGGCGGCAGTGGCCGAGAGATCTCCTAAAAAATGCAACTGGAGTGCTGGCAATGGCCAACTTCTCCACTCATGCCTGAGAGTGTGTGGCTCTAGGGCCCTCAGTCTCCACTGGCTAGACTGGTGACGCGGCTGACTGAGAGGCGCTGGGAACTCCTGGTGTTGTGCCACTCCATCCACTTCTGGGTGTAGGAGTTCGATTCGGAGTTCCCAGGGGCAGTATGTAAATAATGTATACAGGTATGAATGTGGCCAAGATTTTATTTACTTGATATTTTATTTCTATTTTCATTTGTTATTTAAGTTTACTTATCTTAATTCATCTTGTGTTATTTTATATATATATATATATATATATAATATATATATATATATATATATATATATATATATATATTTTTTTTTTTTTTATTTATTATGTCTCTTTTGTTTTTACTCTGTACATATGAGATGAATGACTTCTTTTAGCCCTAATACTTATTGCCCAAGATGGTGGCAGATTGTATTATTTCTCAATAAAGCAATATTATTACTTAGTAAAAGTAACATAAATTATTTACTAAAGGTGTATCATTAGATCTGATAAACAATATACAGATAATAGAATAGAGCAAATGGTTACCGCAATGCAGCTAACACTAATAGGAAACCGCGTCTACACTGTCATCAATTCTCCATCGACCATTGAGGATTGCAAGTGCTTTCTAGGTAATGGGAGGGCAAAGGTGCGTCAGGGTATGTAGAACATGTATCACGCCATATATCGGGAGGTAACATTAATATCAATATACATTCATGATCAATATCACAGCAGAATGTGCATGAATATGTCGCTATCTTTTTAAAACACACGATTCGTCATGATGTTGCTTGTTAGCATTAAAAAAAAAATCAGGTGAGCGCAAAACACTACTTTAACTTAGCTCTGTTGCACAGTGGACAAAAGGATGAAATTTTCCAGGGCTTCACCTTTTTATTACAAAATGCTGCATTTATTAAAATTTTGATCGATGTTTTGAACTTAAATGGTGTTTTCAACCTATTTTCCCATGGTGAATTTGATTTAAGAGTCAGTTTTTCTCTATCACGAACAGATTTTCCACAAAATTTGTCAACTCAGATGAGCCACGAGACCATGCTTCAAAACTAAATTTAAAGAAAAATTACAAGTAAAATAGAAAATTTTATAAATAATATATTTAATTACATGAGTTTTAAAGGAAATAAGTTATATTTTTGAAGTTTTGGTCCAAATTAGTGGCTGCAGAATTTTCTTTTTCTCGACTTTCTGGATGTTCTTTCACCTTCAGAGTCCCTTTTTAGGTTCCAACAGTAATCAGCCATCATAGTGGCATTCCATTTCCCCTGCTCCATCACTTTTATGTCATGGAGGATCCTTTCACCTTGTTCTTCACTGTAATCCCCTAAATTTTGAGGGAGAGATAATCTATGTGCGAATGAAGGAAATGAACCTTCACGCTCATGAGGCAGCCAAGATTTCGGAAAGCTTTCAACAAGCGTTCCACAAAATTCCGGTAATTGGGGTCCTTGTAAGGCCTAAGAAAACCTTCCACCACAGCCATGAAGCTTAGCCAAGCATCCTTTTCCATGGAATTCATGGTGTCCTTAAACTCACGGTCTTTAAAAAGCTGGCGGATTTAGGAGCCGACAAATACACCCGCTTTTTATTTTACTGAAGTTACTTTGGGAAACTTCTTTTCTAAATACTGAAAACAAGGGTCTTTGTGATTCAGAGCTTTAATAAACTGGTTCGTAAGGCCGAGTTTGATATGTAAGGGTGGAAGCAACACACTTTTAGGGTCCAACATAGGTGGATTTATCACGTTTTTTGAGCCAGGTTTTAACTCTGTTCTTGGGGGCCAATCTTTGATGATCCAGTGCTTCGCTCTGGCCCTACTATCCCACTCAGATAGAAAACAAGACATCTTAGTGAATCCATTCTGCAGGCCTAGTATCAGGCCAATGACCTTGAAATCTCCGCACACAATCCATTTGTGAGTGTGGTATTCAATGTTTTCTAATACAATTTTCAGGTTTTGATAAGTTTCTTTCAAATGCACAGAATAAAGTATAGGTATAGATGAATATTTATTCCCATTATAAAGAAGGACTCCTTTTAAACTAGCCTTAGAAGCATCTATAAATGGGGCCTCTTACATCTTCCCTCCCTTTTGCAGGAGAAGCATATACAATCGTGTAGCAGAAAAACTTAGTGTGATAGGAATATAACTCTTACAGATTTGAACTTAGTATGGCAAAAGACTTTATAAAATTGCATCAGAAATCAAACATAGAATTTCATGCAGCATTGTGTTATTAGTTGGTAAGGCCCTTAATACTAATATTTCTATCCATACCGTGTTTACAAATAAATAGTAAATGATCGAATCATTCCTGTTCGCACAAGTGCCTAATAACCGGCAGTGGGATTATCTTTATTCGATGGCCATTTATTGTGTTCAAAGTGTGTTTAGAACAAAGTGTTTTTGCTTTTATTTAACAATGGACATTGCTGAGACAGGTAAGACATTATATTTCCAAACTCGTTATTGAATATACATTGCAATCTACCAGTATATTCAACATAGCAATTTGTAAATGTGAGCCCCTATTGAATAACGAAAACCTACATGACCCCCAAGTTACCCCAAGGATTTGTTTGTAGAATTTGTTTCATTAATCCTTCTAGTCTTTAAATATTATAAAGATGATTTGCGCTTTGGGTGATTTTTTTCAGACACAACGCTCTAAATCAAACGTTTTAATATCTAGAATTGGAAGCGTTTCATAATGATATAATATACATCTATTAGCAGGTTTTAGCAACTCCGAGCCATAATTAAATTTTTTGTATTATTTTTCCCGCATTCTGGGACTTCAAACGTAAAATGTAGGAAAGTTTTAGATTTTAGCAAATACATTTGATGTTTGACGCACAGTCGCCAATCGTGTCAAAAAATTAATTAGTTTTTATATTTTTTTTTGTAATCTGGGACCCTGAAGGTTAAATATAGACAAGTTTCAGAATTTTTTTTTGCCTAAATCGGTCAAATTTTCGATTATTAACTAGAACAACCAATGAAGAAGTTAATTTTATCGGCTTTTTATCAATGTCTATACAATTATAAAATCTTTTGCTTTTTAGTGATGTATTATACATCTGTATTTAATGATCTTATGTTGAATAACACAAAATTTGATACCGAATTTATTTAACTTACAAATTAACCACATTTTTTCAATGCTAACAAAATAATGTGGTTATGGTACTTTAGAAGAAGAAATTTTCAAAATTTAGCATTTAAGCTCTGAATCGAAGATATGGTGTCTGTAAAAGAATCTATTGCATACTATTCGCATAAACTATTCACAAAATTGTTTCATTCTTATGTTAAATTAAACATCCATCATTTAATTTTCCAAGGAATATTTAGAATATTCTAAGCTTGGCTACTGTGAAATACCGCTTTATAATTAATTAGTAGCGGTTCGCAAACAGAATGTCAAATAAGATTTGCAAGTTTCATACTCCTTAGAACGGCAAAATATTAATCCAGCAACAACGTGATTCAACACATGATATTAGTTTCTCCCATTCTAATATCTAATTTATTGGTTTGTATACAACGATGTTATAGCAATATTAAATATTCCTTGATAAAATTTCAATGATTCCGAAAAAGAGATATGGATTCATTTATTATTTACAACTGTATAATAAATACAATCAAATATAATTTATTTATAGTACATACATTGTATCGGAGTTTTCCTCGACAAGTAAGTTAGGTCATATACTAGGTTTGGAGCTCCCGCTGCCATATTCTTTTCAGGAGCGAAATATTAGGTTTTAAAATAAGTTTGTAGCGTTTTTAAATATTTAAACTTAAACCTCTCTGTGTTTATGAAATCATGTTTACTTGGTCTATAATGTTTAAGTATTCTGATAGAGGATTATTTATAGTGTTTTCATGCATTAGTTTCAACCGAGATAACTTATCTTTAAGTGGTATTTTCTTCCTCTTCTTGTATAATCGGCACGACAACCCACCACTCTGGGTCTTGGCCTCCTCAAGTAGTTTCCGCCAGCTTAATCGCTGAAGTGCAGGTACCATGCAGTTCCAAGTAGGGTCCTTGCATCATCTTCTACGCCATCCACTCATCGGAGTTTCTTCAGGATCTTATTTAGCTCCATCCTGACAATCTTCCTGACATCAGGCTCATTTAGCAGCAGGTATTCTTCATAACTAGAACGTCTCCTCAAAGTAGATCCATCTATATTTTACTGGCCCATTTTACGCCTGAGATCTTTCCTTTCAAATGTCTCTTCCACCAGTCTTCAAAAGAGCCCACGTTTCTAATGCCTGAAACATTGGTCTAACATGTAACAGATTTTTCCAATCGTCCGTTCTTAGGTTCTCCGACTGCTTTTTCCAAACTAATGTTGGAGAGCAGACACGCTAGGGAATCTCCTTGTCGAACTGAAATGACTTATTGCAAATATTTTTTTCGCAGATGGAAAATACCAATTTTACAATCCAAAACATATGTAAATAAATTGTAATGATAATATCCTGTCTATATGAATATGTATTCCTTATTGGTTTTTGTTTAGTCAATCACTGTTTCTAACTTTGTACTGTGTTACTGTTTGTTATTGTACTTCTATTGAATAGCCGCAGGTGAACTCCTTTCCCACACGAGGGCTAGCCTTAGTGTGTAGTGACTTATACTTGCACCGAAAAAATGTCTGTAATTTATTTTAAATATATATATATATATATATATATATATATATATATATATATATATATATATATTTTTTTTTTTTTTAAATATATATTTATTGGTATTTACAACTGTATAATAAAATACATTTAGTAAATGTGATACAATAGGTTGACATGATTCATACGTAGGGATACTACGCATTGGCAGCTCCCCAAAAACTATGTTAAACTAGATAGACATTAACACCATTTTATCTTCTTATGATCATGTAAACATTTTTATAAACAGTATCTAAAAAATGTTTAGTCTTGCGAGAGAAGTACTGGCGTGAAGTACTAGGGCTAGAGAGGTGACTTAGAATAGAAGCATCATTGGAAAGCGACCCTAGGGTATTAGCATAATTACCTGGAGTCAGTTATCAGTCGCTCCATTTACAATTCAATTACTAGAACTGGCCTTAGTATAATAACAGCAGTTAGACCGCTAATGGCTTCATTCCAATTTAGCATGGACCATCGCGATGACGGTCCGTCGTCCCTGGCAGGTGAAATTAATTGTAGTATCGGCCACTTACACCGAGGTGTGTTATTTTTCAATAAAACTTGTTAAATATATGGTTTACCATAAAAGTAGAATCTATATTTTTAAAGAGAAAATTATTTCTCATATTGTTATTCACTGAACTCAGATTAAGATCCCCTTTTATTAGTGAGGAAGACAGTTTTTAGGAAACCTTATTATAACAGTGTTTAATCGAGAAATATCTTAATGGCCTTTTTTTAAATTATTCCCTCCTAACACTCCTTAATTTGTCATCAATAAAATCATCCACAAAGACCTTAATATGTAGCTGATTTGGCCGATGCCAGGTATCACTCCTTCCATGGAAAATTCCACTCCCACTCTAATCCACTAGTTTAAATCCTCGCTTCCACTTCAATTCCTGACAATCCGCCGAGGCGTCTGAAAAGAAGATGGCCTCGAGACCTTCATGTGTAGATTCACTACTACAGGGCTGCCAATAGGCGGTTTCTCTTCATGTTTTTTTTCATGTGTTTCATCATTGTAGCATATTTACTTGATGTATAAACATACAGTTGTAAATTTCAATAAATATATTCCGCTTTAAAATAGGGTAATTTTAACACCAAGCTTATTTTCCTACCTTTACTATAAAAAGAGATATTAAATAAAACTTATTTTTCTCGTGCTAACTTTCCGATGTTTTTACGCGACCCCTGGGGAGGGCCTACAAATGTCATAATTTGTAGATAATGATTCAAATCCAGGTTCATCTTCACATGTGCATGACAACACCAACTCAGCATCACTGTCTTGCCAAGAATATTCATCTGATGTGTCTTCTGACAGAGAACAGCTGTGTTCCCATTCACCCCACACTCCAGAAAATGTGGATGCTATAATCCAAAAAATCTGTTGCTATGAAACTGTTGCAAATAATATATGAAGCAATAAATTTTATGCAAGAAGGAATAGTGATTTTTTTTTTTTTTTTTTTTTTTTTTTTTTTTTTTTTTTTCTTACCCTCTGGTTTTATTTTCGAACAAAATACAAATACAAATATAATATGTATAGCTGTCAGATTTGTCCTTCTGTTACCCGGGGTATTCTAAAGAGGATTGCTATATGCGCTGGATGCACTAGTAATCTTTCAAGGGCTTCTTCTAAGCCTTTATTTATCCATTGCAAAATGGGAGGGACCATTCTTCAGGGTTTTGGCAATAAATTGAGTTCAGACATAGTCCGAACTCCTTCCCTCGGCGACAACGTCAACGAGAGGTAGTGATCCTTGCCACCTCCCAGGCTTGGGTGGTGGGGTGATATCAGAAAATAATGGATTAGCACAGGCCTTCAGCCCATCAAAAATTTAATGTGCCTCCGGCTGATATATTCAGGCACTGTTGGCAATACTAATTCCTGATGAAGGATATGGTTTCTGGCCCTCTGTAAGTTGGTACCTCTGACAATCCGCCGAAGGATGGAGTTCTGGAACGTCTGTAATTGTTTGAGAGTGGACTTAAACAGATGCCGCATCAAGGGCGCCCATAGAGCATAGTCGGACGTATTATAGCCTTGTAGATCTGTAGTTTCAGCCTCAGTGAGAGCTGAGGTGACGTGAGTAGATGATTAAGTCTATAGCTCTTTCTCCTGGCCAGTTTGAGTCGTTCCCGTACGTGACTAGATAAGGTGAGGTGCCTATCTAGAGTGGCGCCCAGGTAGAGGATTGAATTAGAGACTGGCAGTGTTTCTCCGTTCACTTTAAAATCAGTGGGCAAAGCGCTCTTCCCCTTCTGGAACGACATGACAATAGCATCTGTCTTCTTCGGGTTCACCCTAATGCCAATCTCCTTCAGCTCATCTACAATAGTGGTCGATGCTCCTTGTGCCAGGGTGAGAGCCCTTTTCGGTCTCATACTAGAAGCATAGATGCCAATGTCATCGGCGTAGGCTGCTACCAGTGCCATTGGGTGCTTCATTGAGATCACTTTTGCTGTAAAGATCACAAACAATAGTGGTCCCAATACAGAACCTTGAGGAACCCCACAAATGGTGTCCTTTGAAGTTGACAATTTATCGCCTACCCTTACGACGAAGGATCTCCCGCTTAAGTAGCTTCTGATCAATCGGCATAATGAAGCTGGAAAACGATAGTCTTCCAACTGGCGAAGCAGTAACTCGTGGGATACACAATCAAACGCCTGTGTGCAGTCCAGCGAGATGAACGCCGTGGCTTCATTGTTCTTCGTCATACGCTCTATGGTGTGCCTTTGAAGTTTCACTAAATGATGATCGCAAGCTACGCCTCGTGAGAACCCGGTCTGTTCTGGTGGAATGATGGACTCCTCACTGCAGTGCTCTAGCAGATGGTGATGGATCAGCCTCTCGAACACCTTGCTCATATGCGAAAGGAGACTGATAGGCCGATAATGCTCTGGTGAGTCTCCATTCTTCCCAGGCTTAAGTAGCGGCACTATGATCGCTTGCTTCCAGTCATCGGGGAAGTATGAGATCCGCATACAGGAGTTAAAAATGTTTAATAAGAAGGCTTTACCCCTCCGAGGTAGCATCTTCAATAGTACATACGGAATATCATCCAGTCCCGAAGCCTTGTTACCCTTGGTGCGTCGTAGTACCGACTCAAGCTGTCCGAAGGTGGAGAATATCCTCTTTTCATAGGGGACGTTGGTCTTCCCGCAGGTAGTGTGGGAGCATTTAACAGCCGATCATCTTCCCTCGCCTTATAAGAATCGGCCAAGAGTTCAGCCTGTTCCTCAGGGGATAATAGGGTGCCACCTGATGTAAGGTGTACACTCTTCCTCTTAGTGACGTGTGGCCTCACAAGTCTCCAGAACTGACGATGATCATCATGAGTCCTACGGAGTTGCTCGTGCCATAGGAAAGTCTTCCATTCACGCATGAGGCTGGCTATCTGCCGGGTCATCGCATTGATGGCCGGTTTCAAGCCGTAGTCACAAGTTCGGTGGAAAATATTCCTCAGGTTGTTCCTTTGTGCAATGAGAGCAAGAATTTGGCTCGGTGGTTTCCTGAAGGCGTTTGGCTGAGGACTAAACCTTGGTATGGTAAGATTGGCTGATACATGGACGGTGGTGGTGATATCCGAGATCGCCTTCTGCACCTCTTTAACAGTTCTTAAGTACTGTATCTTTGGTAGGGTATCATCCACACTAGCCCTATATCCTTTCCAGTCGGCCTTGTGGAAGAGGAACTTGCTCGCGGGTGGTGTTGCTGGAGTTCCCTCAAAGGCATATAGCACAGGCCGGTGGTCCGACGGTCCGTATGGGAGCGCTAGGCACTCAGTAACAGTGGAAGGTCCCTGGTCAGGAGTAGGTCAAGTGTGGATGTCCAGTCAGGTCGGGCCGCATGCCTAAAGGTGTGCACTCCGGGGTGGAAGACAGCCATCCTGGTCTTGGTGATATAGGTACCCATCGGATTGTTGCTACCGCACAGCCAGGCAGTGTGCCGGGCGTTGAAGTCCCCTAAGATGACAAACCGACTCTTATCCTGGGCGTGCTGCAGCAATAGCTTCATAGATGTTAATATAGCCTTGGGTCTCCTATAGACACAACAGAAAGTAAAACGTTGTTTTAATCGAACATCTACTGTGACTATATGAGTACCCTCTGTAGAAGCTACTGGGTTGGGTACCAACCTCGATGGGATATCTCCTCGAACCAGAATCACTACGGCCTCGTTAGCCCCGGGTTGACAAGCCTCCGGTATGCAATATACCCCTGAAAATACAGTGAAGCAGAGGTGGGTAGTATAGTGTCGGTCAGCGCCACCACCGATGGCCGGTGCTGCTGCAGGAGGGAGTTCTATTTCAGCCTTCTTCAGTAGTAGGCCTCGAATATTATAGGAAATAACTAAGTGCTCAGTCATAATGCTTAGCGATGATCTTCGTCAGCATCTTCATCATTTCTCGAACAGTTGCCATCATCTCTGCGAATTGGGCGTTGAATAGAGCATTGCTTGGATGTGCTTGGGTATTTAATGTGAATTGCGGTGTTGAGGAGTGAGCGGGTGCTGTCATTGGTTCAGCTTCTTCATGATGCGATGTTGGGGATGTTCTCTGTAGCTGCTGCTGCTGCTGTTGCTGCCCGGCGGGTCCGCCAAGTAGTTCAGTGAAAGCCAAGTTAGGGTTGACTAGCCTACTTGTCTTACTTGAAGGGGCTGCTACATTTATAATTGTCCTCTTTCTCATCTGGATCAGTTCTTGCCGGCGGGGACACCCTTTTGAGGAGGCATGATGGGCTCCACAACAGTTGGCACATTTGATTGATGCAAGTCGTGGGCAGCTTCTTTCTTCATGAGTTTGGGCGCACCGGGGGCATTTTACTGTCCTCCCGCAGTATTTCATGGTGTGCCCAAACTCTAAGCAGTTTCGACACTGTGCTGGGCATTTATCTTCTTTAAAGGGGTTACCCTAAATCTAACCTGGTTCACATGGCGAAGAGCCTGTACATTTTCGATTTTTACCGTAGGCTCAGTGATGAGCAAGATGGCTTCAATCGGGTAGGTTACTTCTCCTTGTCGTTTGGTCAGGCGCTTGGCCATCACGAATCCTGGCAGCCTTTGTTTCACTTCAGTGGCGAACATATTTAAATCACTGTCAACATCGAAGCCATGAACCACAAACTTCTTTGTCCTCTTGGTGCCGCGAGGTGCATAGGTGTGGAATTGCACCTTATCATCACGACGGAATAGTTTTACCACGGCATAGTGATCGGCATCATTATCCAAGTATAACCTCGTCTCCTTTGCCGAGGTATTTGTAGTAAACTTTGTGATCTTCATTTCCAAGAGAGTCGCTCTGAGAATGGGTTGCGACAGTGGTGGCCTGATTATTACTGGTGGCGGTAACCTCTTCTTGGGCTGATCATTGCCTGACTGAGTGGGAGCAATTGGCGCAAACTGGTTAGAGACAGGTGTCGGTGGAGGCCCGGCGACTGTCCTCAGTTTTTGGGAATTTTTCTTTGAAACTTGGACAAATCCCGCTTCATCAGCTCCACTTGACGGGCGCTTCTCGCCTCTAGCCTCTTCCATTATCATGGCCGTCGAAGTCGATGGTTCACCCATATCGCTAGATGGCCGCGTATAGGGGCAAAAACTCTTGTCAGCGCTACGCTGCCCGATTGGCTGTTAAAGATTATTTCCACGGGATAAGTGTGGTCTTCAACAGCATAAGGCGCAAAGCTAAACAAGAGCTGACGTCAGAAAGTCTTCAAGCGGCAGTTCTTCTTACTTCTTCCACTGCTCGTCCCTGCTACTTAATGCTAAGCGATAAGGTTTTGTGGCTTGTTACCACACAAAAATAATATTCACGAGTATCAACTAAATACCAAATTGAAAATTGTGGGATATTATTTGATGCCGGAATAGTGATCAGATACTAAAATAAGCTATATAGATAACAGTTTCATACTTACAGATAAAGTTTTTGGGTAAGACTAGTAAAATTATTCACAGGTTTAATTGATAAGTCCAAAGTACCGTCAACAAATCATAACCATATAATCGAATTATTTACAGAGTGATCAACCAATAACAACATCAATAACTCCTATACGGTAAAGTAAGTGGCTTTCAGACAACACACAATAATATTTAAGTTTTCTTCCCATTCATCCCACTGTTCCTATTTTATGGTATTGATATATATTCAAACTATTAACAATAAATATAACAAAATATTAAATTAGAGGACATTGAATGAATCTGGAGGAAATAGTTATCCCAAGATGGCGGCGCGAAGTTATTGTCCACCGCTCGGACAACTTTACTAATAAGTACAGCTCAGCCCTTGACAAGCCTCAACTACCAAGCGGTTTCCAGTAAGGAGTGCCAATTCTAGATTTTACGTCACCAGCTCAACAAGTTCTATAGTTCTATGCAATTGTTACTGAGTATGTATGTATAATTCATGGATTGTAAACAGTCGGATGAAGTGTTTATCAAACGAACGGTTCGTCCCAAACATATAGGTTAACGAAAACAGAACAATGAATACAATGGATTTAAAATAAGTACCTAGCGTTTTTTACTGATGGTTTCAATGAAAACCAGATTCTTGTAAATATATTTAATCATTTATATATGACCCATTTTGATCTATTTTCTGCTAAGTTTTTGATTCAGTTATGCTATAAATTCTCGGTTTTCGCGCAATAAACTCCACTTACAGACGGTGCTTTAGCCTATGGCACAATCGCCATACACAATGCCAATATTTTTTAACCCCTATGCTGCGGATTTTCCGTATCCGTTATAAAAAAGCATTAAATGAACAAAATATATTTTTTTTCTGAGCAATCAAAATACCACTTATAGATAAGGAATCTCTGTTGAAACTGATGTTCCAATAGAAGAAGAAGCAATCATTCTACAAAAATATAAACAAAAGTTTATGATGATCAAACGATTCCTAACAGTATAAAATCTAAAAAAAAAAAAAAAGACTTTACAGAATTTATTTTATTTTGTCTCTCTCTTTTGAGTCTCTTTCCTATCTGATATACATCATTTTATTTTATTAGCTATTTACTTAATTTATTATTGGTTACGAACCTAACTTTTTATTGATTTAAGCCAAACATGTATTTACCAGATAAGATTTGGTTTAAAAAAAAAATAAGAAGAATGTTACTTTACAGATTTAAAACCGAGAGAATAACAACCGAATACAAAATAATGACCGAATAAATTTGTGTAGGAATATATTATTGAGAGAATTTTTTATTTCGTGTAAAATTATCTAAAATAAATATTGTACCTGAAAACAGATCTTAATTGAGATGTAGATTTCTAAAAGATTCCTAACGATATGTTTTTATGAATTTAATATATTGACAGATTATTTTTGTTTAATCGTAAAATGCCATCCATTTTTAACTGACGGATAATAAAGTAATATAAACGCAATTCGTAAGGACAATTATTTACATAAGATTCTAATTATACATTGAGTTCAAGTATAAATCGTTTCTTAAAAAATAAAATATATATATTTATAAGTTGTGTCACATGAAATGTCCGTTTTCAAGGTAAAGGATTTTTATTAAAAATACGATATAAAAAAAAAGATAATTTTATTCGAAGTATTTCCCTTCTTTTTCTACACATTTTTTCCAACGTGACACGAACTTACTGAAAAATCTCTGAGCTCTGAATTGAAACTAAATCTGAAAACGCACTTTTCACTTGATCATCATTTTCTAAAAGTTTTCTTTGATAAAGTTGTCTAAATTCTTGAACATGTGGTAATCGGTTGGAGACAAGTCGGGAGAATATGGTGGGAGCGGAAGAATTTCGTATCCAAGTTCTTTCAATTTTTGCACAGTATGTTTTGAAACATGGGGTCTTGCTGCCGCTCAGTAAGATCATGAGGTACCCATGTATCGAGCTTTTTTACTTTCCAAATAAACTTTAAATGTCTGGAAACGGTAGATGCACTTGCATTTAGTTGTGCTGAGAGTCCTTTAACTGTTTGGTACTGGTTTCCTTCTACCGTATGTTTGAGGACATCGTTGTCTATTACGGACGGAGGTCTTCCTCGGGGCAAGTTTTCCAAGTCGGTATCCCCAGCTGAAAAATTAGCAAACCAAACAAAACGGCGAATGGTGCGTTCATTAACACTCCCTTTCCCAAACGCCTTGCAAATATTTCTATCTGCCTCAGCTGCTGAATGGCCGAGTTTAAATTCGTACAAAAATATTACTCGAAAATCACGTGTTTCCATGTTCATATTTAAAGGTATACTAAAAAGTGGGTAATTGATTGGGAAGCTAATGTTTATAATACAAAGGTAGAAGATTAGTTACTTTTTACTTTAAATATATAAATATTTGGAAGAAAACAACAGAGACCTGCAAAATCCTTTATCTATTTCAGAAACTATAAAAACGGACATTTCAAGTGAAACAACCCAATATATATATATATATATATATATATATATATATATATATATATAAAAAATAATATTAATGTTTTATATATATATATATATATATAAAAATAAAAATTAAGTTGGTTGATTTTATATATATATATAAATGAAAAGTTGTACAAAACTGACATTTCATATTATAGAAGTGTATTCGCCTGAGATGTTACATCAGCTTTTTCAACGAAATCAAAAAGAGGTAATTTATGCTATGCATTTTGTTCCTTTTTACGAATTCTTTAAAACCCGCACCAACGATTTTATATAACTCGCTATATTGAGGTAAATTTTAATGGGTTTTAATTTTATTTTTCATTAAACAGCATTATCGGTTATATATCTAACAAAAGAAATAAAGAGAAAGAGAAAAACTTATAAGAAAGGAGTTCTGGGAGCTCTAATTTCCAACTATCCCCTAGAACTGGCCCTTCCTATATTAACTACACCGGAGCCCAGCACTAAGTGGCCAAGCTTAACCAACCTGCTTATTCCAGCATTAGCATGCTCGCGAAACAATTGCTACGAATGGCCTGGGGTTACCTTCCGCTAAATTACATTGTCGATATATCTCACGTACTTGAATCGAATACTGTTAGGTTACAGATATGTTGGATATAGGAGTAGATATAACATTATTCTGGGTATAAAAAAAAAAAAAAAAAAGATATAATAATAATGGAAACCTGTAAGATAATTATACTGATATAAATAAAAAGAGCGCTGCAAATTATTACACAATGGTTTTTATTATTGGGTTGTTTCACATGAAATATCCGTTTTAATAGTTTCTGAAATACATAAAGGATTTTGCAGCTCTATGTTGTTTTTTTCTGAATGTTTACATATTTAAAGCAAACAGTTACTAATCCACTACCTTTGTATTATTAACATTAGCTTAACAATCAATTACCCACTTTTTAGTATCCTTTTAAATATGAACATGGAAACACGCGATTTTCGAGTAATATTTTTTTACGAGTTTAAACTCGGCCATTCAGCAGCTGAGGCCGCTAGAAATATTTGCAAGGTGTTGGGAAAAATGTGTAGAGAAAGATGGTAAATACTTCGAACAAAATTATCTTGTTTTCATATCGTATTTTTAATAAAAATCCTTTAATTTGAAAACGGACATTTCATGTGACACAACCCAATAGTTTCAAATATTAATACGTTATAACTGTTTATACAGCCGTTTAAAGGCAATAAACTAATGGGAAAAAGGAAAAAAAATTCAAAGGAAGATGGTTAATCACTGATTGAGTATTTCTGCTATTTCTGAACCGATTTTAATGATTCTTTTTTCGTTTTTTATGTAATTTGATTCTTTAAAAGTATTTAAATAATATTGCTGTCTATCTTTCAAAATAACTGAATCAAGGGCGTATAGATAGTTGAAATTTTTTTATTTATTTATTTTTTTTTTTTATTTATTTATTGTAATTTACAACTGTATTAAACAACACAATAAGTAAATATGAGGAATGAAAAAAAAATGTCATGAAAATGTCTTGAGAAAGAACAACCCAGTGGTAGCACTTCACTAACTATTTTAACTCAGTAGGTCCCGAGGCCACCTTCTTTTCAGTCGCCTTGGTGGATTATATGGGATATCTAAGGAAGATAAATTACGGACAAGTGGATTTGTATGGGGAGGGAGTTTAGAATGAAAAGAGGAGTATCTATCACGGGCTATGTCTGCAACAAATGGGATGTTAAGGTCATTATGAATGAGTTGATTTGTAACAAAATAAGGAGCATTCAGGATTTTTCGAAGGATTTTGGATTGTAAGGACTGGATGCGGGAGGAATTAGATGGTTTCGTAGAGCCCCAAAGCTCGATTCCATACGTCCAAATAGGTCTGATAATAGTGGTGTAAATGAGTCTTTTGTAATATACTGGAAGTTTTGAACGTTTGTCTAGTAAGTGTTGTAGTAATCGATATCTTCGAGCAGTTTCTTGTCGTTTCAGTCTGGTGTGAGGATTCCAAGTAAGGCGCTTGTCAAGATGGAGACCTAGGTATCGGATTTGCTCAACAGGAGTAAGGGTAATGTTATTAAAAGATACTGGGGGGCAGGAACTCATCGGTTTGCGACGAAGGGTAAAGGTGATTTGGTGGGATTTGTTAGGGTTTATTTTAATCCTCCAATTTAGACACCATTCTTCAATGGCTGTGATGTGGGACTGAAGGGTTTGGGATGCAGTAGTTGGATCATTATGGACAGATAAGACACACGTGTCGTCAGCATAAGTATTGAGGACAGTATGAGGATGGAGTGGAATGTCAGCTGTATAAAGGGAATAGAGGATAGGACCTAAGATACTACCTTGAGGCACTCCAGCAGATTGGGAAAATTTGGATGAGTAGGAAAAGTTATGGTTAACCTGAAAGGTTCTGCCAGTAAGGTAGGAACGCATTAATAGGAAATATGTAGGGGTGAGGAATTGACGGAGTTTGTAAAGCAGTCCCTGGTGCCAGACTCGATCAAATGCTTGTTCTACATCAAGAAAGGCTCCAGTGCAGTACATTCCGCGCTCCAATGTAGAGGACACTACATCCACCACGCGGTGACATTGCTGTATTGTAGAATGGGATGTTCGAAATCCAAACTGGTGGTCAGGGATAACGTGATTCTTTTCTAGGATAGGATAAAATCGTTTTAGGAGGAGTTTTTCTAGGATTTTGCCCATAATGGGCAAAAGAGAGATAGGACGATAGGAAAACGGATGTTCAGGAGGCTTATTGGGTTTTTGTATCATTTTTATTATTGAAAGTTTCCAAGAAGTAGGAAAATACGTGGATCTAAGAGTTGCATTGTATATATAGGTAAGGAAAAGTACGGCTTTGCGAGGAAGTTGTTTAAGGATGTGAGGTATGATAAGATCATGGCCTGGGGCTTTTTGAGAGGGTAATTTTTTAATTATGTTTATGACTTCAGATGGATGAAAGGCTTTAGGAGGAAGGAACATTGGGAGGGGGATAGTTAGTTCTGCCTCAACATGTTCAATGTGGGTTGGATTTAGGATATCTGGATGAGGGTTAAAAATATTGAAGAGGTGTTTACCAAATACTTGTGACTTTTCTTGATCTGATCGGGACCAGTTATTGGATTCAGTGAGGAGTGGGTGATTAAAGGATTTAAATTTAAGGAGTTTTTTGGTTGTTATCCATAAGGATTTATCAGAGATGTTGAGGTTTTCTGTAAATTTCTGTAAAGTCTGTACTTTAAATTTTCTTATTTCTTTTTTTAATTTGTTAGTAAGTTGGGTGTAACGAGCTTTGTCAGATGGGTACCTAGTTTTATGCCACTTAGTCCTTGCTAGTCGTTTTTCTTTTAGAAGTGTTCGGATATGTCGTGGCAAGTTATTGTTAAGGTCTTGAGTGTTTTTGTTTGTAGGGTGTGATGTATTGTCATGGATAACTGTCTCAATTGTTTTTGTGAGATGTTCAATGCTGAGTCAATGTGTTGTTTGGTTTTTAACGGAATTGTCAAGTCAAGTTTGCTTTCCATGTCAACCCGAAAATTGTCCCAGTTAACATGTCCAGTAATCAGTGAAGGAAAAGAAGGTTTGGGAAGAGGATAGGAGTGCATGAGAAGCAGAACTGGACTGTGATCTGAGGAGAGGTCATCTAAGGTTTTTATCGTGAATTGGGTTGTAGGTATTTGGGATGTAACGAATATATCGAGTATATCGGGGCGTTTTTTAAGGGATGTTGGCCAATAAGTAGGGTCTGATGGTTATAGGACGGAATAGCTATTGGAATGTGTGACCTGGGAAAGAATCCTGCCACGAGTATTGGATGTTCGACATCCCCACCGTTGGTCTTTGGCGTTGTAGTCACCACCAGCAATGAAGCGCGGACCAAAGGATCTGAATAAGGTATCTAGGTGATTATAGGATAGGGAATTACCAGGAGGGCAGTGTACAGCTGAGATCGTTGTGGTAAAGGGGTGGCAGGATAAGGTGATAGAGGTTGACTGAATGGTGTCAGTTGGAGTAGAGGGAATCAGGGAGTGGGGTAAGGATTTGTGAATAAGGATACATGAGCCTGCATGGGATGTGTTATCTGGATGATTTGATCTGTAAGTGATGTAGTCCCGTATGTAAAAGTGAGAATGAGTTGTGAAATGAGTTTCAGTAATCAGGGCAATGTCAATGTGATTGTCGTGAAGAAAGATGTCAAGTTCGTTTCTGTGATTATTCAGACCATTGGAATTCCATAGTAGAATAGCTAGGGTCTGTTTGTTCATCTTGGGATATTAAGCGGGATCTGTGATAGGAGACTTGTAAGGAGATTGATGAGTGGTTTGATGGTGTTTTGGAGGTCAAGAAGGAAGGATGAAAGAATTGATGTGATATCAGTTGGAGGTTGATAGGAATAGGCAGGGGTGTCGAGGGATAAAGGATTAAACTCTTTCGGAGTGGTTGGGATTTTTCTCTGAGGGAGTTGATGAGGTTCAGCATATAATATAGGAGCTTCTAATGAGAGATTGTCTTGAACTGTGGGCATTAATGAAGGTGGATGTTTGGGATTGGTCTGTGAAGGGATTAGTGGTGGTAACTTTACCCTCAGAGAAGCAGATTTAGGATCACTTATTGGCATTTTCGTCTGAGGATGGGAATTTAGAGGTTTAGGATGAGTTCTCTGGGGCTGTATTTTAAGGTCTGTGGCTGGTAATAGGGAATCTGGGGTTAAGGATGGGATGTTTGAGGCTGTGATGTGGAGGTTTGAGGCGACTGAGGTCGGGGCTGAGGTTTGGTGGCTACACAATAGGTGGATTTGTTAGAACTCGATGGTTGTTGGTATGCGGTGACTCCTGGAGCTCGATTGACGATCGGCGTAGTCCTGGTTGAAGGGCCGGGTGCTTCACTAGTAGCGCTTGAGGTCTGCTGTAGGGTTCTGGAGGCTATGTTTAGGTTTTTTTGTTTCAGCATGTTTTTGTAAACTATGCAGCCTTTATAACTAGCAGGATGACCTTCACTGCACAGTGCGCATTTTGCTGGGGTGTCTCGAGGCTTTAAACAGGTGCTAGAAGCATGTGGGCCTGCACATTTAACACATCTGGATGATGACAGTAGCCTTTCGTATGTCCAAGATTTTGACAGTTTGTGCACTGTACTACCTCATCTTTCTGCCTTGGCTCTTCGAATTTTATACAGGAATAAACTAGCCTGTTAACTTTAAATATTTCAGAATTTATGGTAGCAGGCTCGAGGTCTACAAAGAATAGGGGTAAAGGAAATTTTTTTGTGTGATGGATGATACAAGAGACGTGTCGCACACTGAACCCTAGTTCTTCTATGTCCTTCTTGATGGCCTCTGTGGGGGTGGTGCTGTGAAGACCTCTTAAAACTACACGAAATGGTTTTTCTTCTTTCAGCTGATAGCAATGAAATTCATATTTTTTCTCTTTCAAATGATTTACTAGTATTTTATAATTCTCCTTAGTAGTTGTGTTGATTTTCACATCTTTTAGGCTCGCGAAGCATTTGAAATTAGTTTGTCCAATAAGAGCAGATATTTCTTGACCAAACTTATAAAAATTTTGAATGTTTTTGACATATACTGGTGGTGGCTCAGGTTCATTGAATTCACGGGGTGTAGAGGATGTAGTTGGCGTATTATTGATGGCTGCAATGTTGTTGCTAGGAAGTGCGGATGTTGAGGCAGTTTTGGTTGGTTGAGTGTTGGCTGAAGGTGTACTTCGGTTTTCTGGAGGGCAAGTTTGTTTAGCTTTGGCTTTTTTATTTTTTTTTTTATTCGGTGAGTTACTACCAGAATTCGGCTGGGCGTTCCTATGACGTTTTTGGCGCGTCCTTCTAGTCAGGTACTGCGAATCGGTTTCACTAATCTCACTGAACGGAGTTTCATTGTCTGTGTCCATCACTGAATTCGCGTCAGACATAATGTTTATATATAAACAAGAAAATACGAGAAAAGAAAAATTTCCTAATAAAATTATTACTATAACAAAAAAAAAAAAAAAAAAAATATATATATATATATATATATATATATATATATATATATATATATATATATATATATATATAATATATATGATTATAATAAATTAAAAAAAAAAAAAAAAAAAAAAATCTATGAAAGAAAGAAAAAAAAATATATCCTCTAAATATTAGTAAAAAAATTAATTAACTCCTTAAAAATTAAATTATATACATAACTATTTACAAATAATAAAAAAAACATTTTAAAGAAATTTAAAAAAAAATATTCAAAAAAATAAAAAAGATTTCTTGGTTAGTCCGGGATACGAACTCAGGACGATGGCAGGCAGATTCCTAGTGCCGCGACCGTGAACCTGGAGTGCCGGCTGATAAGAGTCTGTAGGGATTAACTGCCACGTCAGTTAGCCCAAGTGACACTGCTCAGTGAGCTGGCTATTAAAATAAAAGCACTAACCTCAATGTTTATAGTTGTAGAGTAAAAGTGTTCAACATAAGAAACTTTTTGTAAAGGCTGACTGCTGGTTAACTCCATACACGTAAGTCATACAGTGAGAAAGGCAGAGCGACACACATAGTAAACTTTACAATCGGCCATGACACTTGAATTTTAAATTTTTTTTTCTGATTTTTCTATCGCTGGATAGTTTCTTTACAAGCCTTTTCACGCCATTTATAATAAATAATTCAGTACTTTTACTTATTGTATTTATGTTATAAACAGTAGTAAAATTCAAAAAAATACAAATACAAAAATAACAAATTTACGATTTATACAATTTTTGTTCTTAAGAGGGATGGGGTAACTTCAGAATTTAGAAACACTAATTGCCGATTAATTGAGGCTCAGATGGGTAAATTTGTTAGGCTTAGTGAATAACGACTTCCTAGAAAGTTAATATGCTCTTGATATGCGACCAAGACGTAGACCGAGACGTATATAGGAGGATTGTATTAAGTCGGATCTCGGGGATTTATGTTTGGACAGTAGCTCACAACAGGTGATCCGTGAAATGTGAGTGATAAGCTGTAGCCTTTAGGCTTGCTGCAATTAATACTGGTTACTACACTATTCTGATTTTACCGTCTTTATTCCTAAACCATAGGTCAGGCCTTGCCTTGTCACATACGACACTACCTTGTCCTGTGTCAAAAATGAACGTGAGATATTGACGCTACGTCTTCATGCAACGTCGCTACGTCTTATATATATATATATATATATATATATATATATATATATATATATATATATATATATAATATATATATATATATATATATATTAACGACTATAAGTGATTCAATGTATCTGCCATTGAAATGATTGACTGAAGGGCTTTTATATTTATTCGCGTTTTTTTTTTTTTTTGGTTAATTGACGCTAATAGTTTTTTTCTCTATCAACGAAAATAACGGAGTTACAGGCGTGTACATTTGCAAGATTTTAGTTTTTTTCGTTTTTTTTTGTTTATGGTTTCTTTTTTTTTTTTGTTTACCGTGCTTATTAATTCTTAAAATCTATACATAATTTCTCCATCTTCAATAATAACTAAGTTATGGGCGTATTCATGTGTAAGATTTCATTATATTCTTCACCTTTTTCTATTTTTTATAATCATTCGCGGTTTTTAAGTTAAAAAACATTATTAATTTATTCTCTATCTTCAAATATAACTGCGTTATGGAATTAAATCACTTTTAATGGGCCGCCAATTTTAAAATAAACAACTCATATTTTTGTGGCAAATTAAAAAAAAAAAAAAAAAAAAAGGTCCAGTAGTTTTGTAGAAATGATGCGGACGGCGGACAAATCGATTTTTTTTTATTCGTTATTCGAGATCTGCGTTTCTTGAAACGTAAGCCATCAAATTTTGAGAAGGGGTTACATTCTTTATTTTCGGTCAATTAAAAAGGTTCACCATTGAAAATAAAGTTAAAAGCAGAACCTAAGAGTTTATAAGGCGAGAACTCAAGACGCAAGAACTCATGCAATTAGAGTGCAAGACGAACCCTGAGACCTAAGACTGAATGCCGCCGGCCGGAGGAATTTAAATGAGATCCCTTATTTTATCGTGAAGAGACCAGCCCTTCCTCTTCCGCTTATTGGCTCCTCTAAATAAGGATCAAGGGCTTTCCTCAAGGACGAGCTTCTTGTCCTGGCTTCTGTTCCAACACTCTTTTACCTTCACTGACAATATCCTCTTAACCTCTAAGTAAACTATAACAAAATAAAATGTCTGCTCTACTTCTATTTGACGTCAAAGCAAAATAAATAAATAAATCCATTTGTAGAGAAGAGCTACCAAATATGGGTTACCATTTTTTTTTTTCCTCAAAAATAAAAAACTATTAGAATATTAACTATTTTTTCAACTCAAAATAATCACACATACTTTTTTTTTTTTTCTCATCATTGTCGTAATTGTTCTTTTGTTTGAATATTTGTTCGATAAATATTAGGCCGTTTTACAAAAGAAATTCTTGGATATATTTTTTTTTTAAAAACAATTTACTTAATCCAGTCATCGCGACGTTTCAGCCTCTAGGGCCATTATCAAGCTTCTGTAATCAATTAAAGTTTCATTGCATTTATACATTTTAAACAATTCAATTACAATGCTGCTGAAAAGCGGTGAAATGAAAAGATAATTAAGATGGATATGCATGGTAGGTGACATAATTATTAAAAATAATTTATTATGTTTGTAATTGAATTGTTGAAAATGTATAAATGCAATGAAACTTTAATTGATTACAGAAGCTTCATCATGGCCCTAGAGGCTGAAACGTCGCGATGACTGGATTAAATAAATTGTTTTTAAAAAAATATATCTAAGAATTTCTTTTGTAAAACGGCCTAATATTTATCGAAAAATCACACATACATTTTTAATGAGCTAAGTAACAATCTTATGTTCTTAATATTATAATATATTATTAAATTGAGCATTAAGCAAAGTATCAAAATAGACACTAAATATGGAACAGGTACTCAAATATCGGTTACAAGTAGAAACTTAAAATATCTTACGAAAATAACAATTGTAAATATTTATCTTATAAGTTATCAAATTACTTTAGTAGATGTAGGAAATCACATAATTTACATAAAAAAATCACATATCCAGGTGTCAAACTCTCTTTCAGCACTGGTCATTATGTGCCCAGAGCTTAATGTATAATTTATTGTTAATTAAGCTTAATCAATCATTAATTCACCAAAAAGTGTTTGCAAATTCTTAAGTGCTGTCAACATGTGTGCCATTCTGTGAAGATCACTCCTTGTCAATCCATGAAATTTGCTTTCCAACGTTAAAGAATATTCTACTAAAACGCATTCTAATTGTGCCCCTAACGTTGTTTTTCTACCTAATGTCGTAGTAGCCACTTCTTCAGTACTAAGTTTCGTTTTCAGGCTTAATATTTGCAATGTCGGCTAGGCCATATTCAGGACCATTGTCATAGTCCATATTTAAAAACATTTACTAAAATCAACTTGATCGTGTACTTTACAAATCATATAAATCAAGTAATAAATCGACAACATATATACAATTGAAATTATATTCTATTTTTTTTTTTTTTAACTTTATTTATTTATAATCTACACCAGTCATTTTTCCGCGACAATAAGCAGATGCGCTGTATATATATTGTAAGAGCTGGCATGTCAGGCATGAGGGAGGTCAGTACCCAGCGGCACCTCCTCCTAACGTGAAAATCATAAGTTTTAAACAAAGAGATCTCTTAACCAGCTCCTTTTCAGCCTTCTTTTGGTGAGTTCCGGAAAGTCATTTGTCGCCATGTTTTGGATGAGAGTGTTGTAATTTCCGTGAATTTTGTCATGGAATCTCTTGTATGAAGTATGAATGTAATCTTGAACAGTAGTTATATGTAGGTCTGTATGTAAAGTTTTGTTACTCACGCTCCAGGGTGAGCGTGTTATTAGTCTCAGCGTTTTTTCGATTGAAAAGTTGGTATTTTTTTAATGTCTTTTTACCGGTTCTGAAAATTTGAGATGCATATGTCCCTAATGGTTTTAAATGTAGATATAATTATTCAGTAACAGTTACAGTACTTAGATCTAATTTTCATTAATTAAATAACACATTAATACGTACAGTAGAGATTTTTTTTGCAGCAGCATCACAAGTATGGCCGCCGTTGGCGACAGCTCGCGCGCGATTGAAGAGAATAAGTCAATGCGATGTTAGAGCGAAAGAATGCGACAACGATCGTCATTTGTTGCGTCATTTGATTGTAATTTTTTGAGAATGGTTACTAGCCCATATTAAAGCACACAAGCCCACATTTAGTTACTCTCCTCTACTAAAAAAAAATATTTAAAGAAAAATTAAATTTATAATGTTTTTACTTTCAGTTATATATATATATATATATATATATATATATATATATATATATATATATATATATATTATATATAATATGATATATATTAGTAGTAATAAAAAGTATTGCAATTGTGAAATTTTAGAATCCCATGTTTCAATGGGAATTCTTTTTTTAAGGTCCCTGAGTTCAAATAAATCGCGAAAAAGATCTATGTGTGTCTTTCCATGCGTGGTAAGTCATGCAAAAAAATTAAAAAGTAGGAAACTGAAATTTCATATTTAATATTTAATAGAATATTTCCGAGTCGTTACAGCAACCTTTTCATTAAAATATTTGATTCAGAAGAGCCACATTATACCTTGCATTTTGCACTCCTTTACATTTTTCTAAAAACGCTCAAACGATTTGATTTAACTATCGAAGTAACATTTAACGTGGTTTAACACCATGTAGGCTTCATTCTCATTAAAATAGTCGGACAGGACTTAAATGCCAATATTTTGAATATTCTTCTGCTTACGTATTATGTACATTCAATTTTGTAGATTAAAAAAAAAATACCATGTAATGTGTAAGCATTGATAAAACTGTTAAATTTATAACTTGAACGCATTCGATATCGAATATAGAGTAATATTTTTTAAAGCAAATTTTTGTGTTTTTGAAATTAGGAACAGTATTACAGATGTATAATATTCCGTTGGAAAACTAAATATTTTAGAAACAAAAAATATCACCTTATATAATAAATGATGAAAGTTAATGAAGAGTGGTGAAAGACCGGTAAAACATACTGATAAATAAAAATAATATTATAATCTATAGATTATTTAATAAAACACATGTTTCTGTCAAAACTCAATGTAATTACTTCTTTATTTTTTTTCAGCTCTGTTTAAAAATTCTTGAATGGATTTATGAAACCTGAAAAAGTTAATAAATAATAAAACCCTATAAAACTAACAGATTATGATTGTAGATTACAATATAATAGATTTTTTAACAAAACATATTTTTCTATATATTTTTCATTTTTATCTCTAACTGTTTTTTTAAAGTCTTTAATCGATTTTAACAACGGGGGTCAGTAAAAGTCGAGTCTTGCCCGCACCGATTTTTTTTTTCTTACAACGTGGTTCAAAAACTTTGTTAGAAAACTTTAAAAGTTTTTCACTATTTTAAAGTTTTTTTGCTCGTTTTCGTGGTATAAATACTAAAATTTTAACTATTCGCTGATAATTTTTAACTGTTTCTCGAATCATATTAGCCTTCATATATAAAAAAAATTATTATCTTTAGTACACAATTTATTTAATTCATGAATACTATTGATCCGGAAATATATTTCTTTGTTTGTCTGATTGGACACGAGATCTGAACAATAATACTATTTATTTTTCATTAATTGATATGATGTGATTTCAAAATTTAAATAAGCCTATCTCGTTCTGAGCAGACGGTATAGATGAGAAAGTCGTGTCAAGCAGCAGCCCGGCATCAGGTGGCTCTATCTTATCAATATTTAATGATTAATTCAATGAATTATACAAGGCTTCTCTAAGAGCTTGGAATACGTTATGTATTAAATCGCATTATTAGGCCCTTGCGAGGAATTTTATAATGTCGCAGGTCGGCCTAGAGTTGGATCGATAGGAGAGTTAGTCGTGGCAACTCCCCATTAGAGAAATAAGAAGGGGTTTGAAGAATGATTTCGAGAGATATTTCTCCATGATATGATGTGGAATCTGGCGAAAGAGATAATCTTATCAAGCGAAAATACGATACAAAGGTTACAAATTATTTTTTTCAACTCGCAAAGTCACTCGTCTACTATTATTCTTGGGTTCGAGTTAGCTGTTTCAAAATTTTTAATTCTATCATTCATCTCGTGTAGTTATCCTGCTGTGTGGAGACCCAATTGGGACAAATCCAGAATCTATAAAGACTAGCGTCTATAACATGCGCAAAATTGTCACCCTTACGAACGGTTGGTTGATTGTTTTTTTTAAATATTAATAGCCCAAAACCTTAGTACCAGATATGTTCATTTTAGAAGATCAATTTAAAATATATAATATTAGTGAAATAGTTGATATTGATATAAATTAAAATTATTAAAAATAAAAATAAATCAAACAATATTAGCCAAATTGAATATTATACGTTTATTTGAGGCAAATGAATGTTAGATAATATTTAAAGGAAATAAAATAATATTAAAAAAAAAGAAGATAATAATAGATTAATATTAATTATTATTCACTGATTGCATGATTAACATTCAATGACAGGTATGAATAAAAAATTTAAAGATAAAAAAAAATAAATATACATATATTTATATTAATTAAAAAAAATAGTAATAAATAGAAAAGATAAAGTAAATGAATAATGAAAAGTACAATAAATATCATAATTAGATAAAAAAAATAATTCTAATAAAAAAATGTATTAAAAAATAAATAAATAGGAGAAAAACAACACTAAAACAAGTCTTTTTTAAAAATATTTTTATTGAAATTTAAAACTTTATAAAATACAAGAAAATATGCTAAAATGATAAGAAACATGAAATAAACATGAAGAGAATCTGCCCATTGGCTAAAGAGTGCTGAGTATTGAGTCTAAACGAGAAAGTGTCGAGGCCATCTTCTTCTCAGACGCCTCGGAGTATTAACAGGAATTGAAGAGGAAGCAAGGATTGAAACTAATAGATTAGACAGTGAGTGGGATTTTTCATGGGATAGTTGATATTTGGTACGGGCCAAATCAGCAACATAAGGAACATTAAAGTCCTTGTGGATGATTTTATTCGTGACAAAGTAAGGAGCGTTAAGGATTTTGGATTGTAAGGATTGGATACGTTGGAGAGTTTGATGGTTTAGTAGATCCCCAAAGCTCAACTCCGTAGGTCCAGATAGGCCTTATGATGGTCATGTAAATGAGTTTTTTGTAGTAAAGTGAAAGGTTAGAGCGTCTGTCTGTCTAGTAAGTGTTGGAGTAGCCGAAAGCGTCGAGCAGTTTTTAGTATTTTCAGTCTTGTATGCGGATTCCATGTAAAGCGTTTGTCTAGCAGGAGTCCTAGATAGCGGATCTGTTCAACCGGAACAAACGGAATCTCATTTAAGGACGCTGTAGGGCTGGATGTCGTAGGTTTTCAACGAAGGGTAAAGGTGATTTCTTGGGATTTATTGGAATTGATTTTAATTCTCCGTTTCTGATACCATACGACAAGGTCTCTAATCTGGGATTTGAGAGTTTGAGAGGCAATTGTAGGATCGTTATCAACTGATAACTCACAAGTAGCATCAGAGTAGGTAGAAATTATTTTTTTAAATGATAAAAAAATAATGCTATGTCAAAACAAACAAGTTAAAGATACACATCATGAAAACATGTGTGTACTGTATTTTTTTATACATGAATGACACCACATTTAAATTTTACCAGTGCGAATTAAGGTCGCTTGTGTTACATATGTTAGAATAAACCCTGTTACAGGTAATTTGCTGAACCAATTAGCAAGCTGGTTGGTTATTTTATATCGGTATGAAGGAGGTTAAGGCGATTGGTAAGACGACTGTTAGAAATACGAGTTCGGAACCATGATTACTTGATTAGAACACTCCGAATGGAGCGCGCGCCATATTGAATAATGTTACAGTTAAATTATACGGCTGAGGTGGAGCTAATGCTGAAGGCACTCCAATTATAACATAGCCACTGACGCTAATGTTCTTGCTTCTCGCTCCAATGGCCTTACTTTCCTCCTCTATCGCTAAATTAACTTAACTTCGGCTTTTTATATTAGAAGCTACTCACTTATCTATTGAAAATAAACAATTTCAATATTTATATTTACAAAATAAACATATTGTCACACATTTATGTTCATCACAGTATTTTAAAAAAAAAATCCGGTACGCGCAACATACGACTTTCACGCACTACCGCTGTTAATATCGATTACAATAATTAATTGAAACAAAAAGTTTGAAGGATTGCATATAGTTCTACTATATTTTTAAAACAAATTGATAGAGAAAGAAAGTAAGGTGTTCAGGGAACAGAATTTTTCAAACTAATATATAAATGAAAATCGAAAGAAAATAGTAAAAAAAAAAGGCTAGTATAATGCTTTTGGTTAATTATATTTAATTATGAATATTTGTATTCAACCCAAAAAAAAAAAAAAATTGAGTTTCCCACCCCTCTCCAAACTGGGGGCGTGCGTTTCAAGATATGTAGCACCTCAAAAACGAATAATAAAAAAAAAATGTTTTACTTCTTTACGAATTAATAAATGATTAAATGCCGTCTTTATAGGGGTCTGGGGTCTTAAAATAAGTAGTGATTATATGTCATTTTCTTTTGAATCATTTATTGCTTTTTATGTTAGTTAATTGCCTATAAACAGTTATATAAAACTTTCCGAAATCTCTCGTCGTACATTTTCAACCTTAAAGCGACTGTATTCCCTCCGTCCCCTATTCCCGTATGAAACCCGAAAATTCCTAGTTACCTCTCTAATATTTCCCCACTTCGACTATTGTTGTACGGTATACGATGGTGTTTCTGGGGATCTCGAGGTAAAATTAAACGCTTAATCAATTGCTTTGTCCGATTTATCTTCGGGGTCCCTAGGTACACCTCCGTATCCCAATTTTATGGCGAGTTGATGTGGCTTTACCCTTCCAATCGTCGCAAGTATTTCCATGCGTCATTCCTTTACTAAGCTATCCAATCCCGCCGTCCATAATACATTTTTGACCTCCTACAATTCAAATCCTCTGTCCATCCTTATTGTACACGCTCCAGGCCTTCAGATTTATATAGTACGGCCCACCGAACTGCACAGATCCTTTCTCATTCGATCCTCAGTCCAATGGAATTCCATTCCTCCTTGCACCCGTTAGTCCAATTCTCTTTCTACCTTCAAAACCCGTATATTTAATCAGTTAATGAATATCCAGGCTCAATAAAATTGTAAATAAGCTTTTTTATTTTTGTAGTTATCTTCTTATTTAAATATTTCAATTTTATATAAGTAATTATTAACTTGTTTATATATATTTAATATGTTCTAAGACTCTAAACCACTTTTTGTACATTCTGTATATCTTATTATAAAGGGACATGTCACAGGATAATAAAGAATTTATTTATTTATTTATAAACAGTTATACCCTAATATATTTATTTGGAAATAATAAACCATTGTGTAATAATTTGCAGCGTTTTTGAAAAGACTATTTACAACTGGATATGTTCCTGAAAAAAAAATAATCAACCAGTTAGAGGACGATTGTTCCCAAAGCAAGCCTTATTGTATATACAAATACGATGGGGAACCTCCATTAAATATTTAATCTTAACAACTATTGTAATTTCCGAGACACTACAATGACCTGAAAATTGAGTAAAACAGGACTTTCTTTTATAAATCTTATAAAATTACATCTTCCCATCACCTCTATGCTGATGATTTCCAAATTTATTTCTCCTTCCCTCCGTCCGAATTATCATCTGCGTTTGCTGCTATTCAGGCAGACCTAGATAGAATCTGTGCCTGGGCAAACCTGAATAAGCTATGCCTAAACGCTAAAAAACTCAGGCTATTATGATTAGTTCCAATCCCCTCCTGAGATCCAACTCCACCTTTCCAACCTTATTCCTAAATGGTCATCCCATTGCTTTCAGTCCCTCTGTCAATAACCTATGGAATTATAATTGACCAATTCCTATCCTGGAAACCCCATATTGCCCAAATTTCTCGAAAAGCCATAAGCACCCTAAAGTTTTTTCATCGCTCAGTCACCTTCTTCCCGAATCCACGCGTAAAATCCTTGTCTCCTCACTCATCTTTCCCCACTTTGACTACGGCTGTGCGGTGTACGGTGGTCTCTGTATGGTACTTGAGAACAGAGTAAAGCGTATTATGAATTGCTGTTTGAGATTTGTTTTTGGTACCTCGAGACGGACTCACGTGACTCACCTCTATGCCGAGTTGAAGTGGCTCCTCCCTTCCACACGCAGACAGTACTTCCTTGGGTCCTTTCTCTACCAAACGATAAAATCCCAGCATCCTTCCTATATCCACAGTCTCCTTCAATTTAAATCCACAGTCCACTTGCTTGGGACAAGATCGCGCCACTCCGACCTTTATATCCCATCCCACAGAACAAAAGCCTATGATCGATCCTTTCTTACCCGTTCCACTGCTTTCTGGAATTCCATTCCTTCCAATATACGTCATGCTTCTTCCTTATCCACATTTAAATATCTCCTTTTCCAGCATCTATTATCCCTCACAGACGCTTGTTGATCTTAAATCTGATAATTTATTAATTATAATGACTAAATGCTTATTTTACTTTGCTTTTGTTTTTTTGTTTTTTTTTTTTTTTCGGAAAATTAGTTGTTTTTATTTTCTCATTCTATTTTACTTATTATCATTATTATTATGATTACTTTGTGATTTTTGTATGTATGTATGTATGTGTGTGTATATATATTTTTCTTTTAATATACTTTATTTAAGTAAATAATTAAATTTGTAATAATTCAATCAATTTAATGTATTCTGGCCAGAAGAGCTATATTAATTTGTAACATCAATGTTATTCTTAAGGGACTATGTCCCAGAATAAAGTTCATTTTTCTATTCTATTCTATTCTACATATATCATATAAATCGTTCTGATGTTTAGGCTAGAAATCGCTAAAGATTTCCAATCTGGATTCAGGGAAAGCCTTCTAAATTTGTTCTGATGAAGAAGGAAAAGTTGACCCTGTTCTTTTGGCAACTCTATTATGAAGCCGTAAAATGTTACGAAAAAGGAAAAAAAAAAAAGTAATAACTGGTGAAGTTAAGGTGTCAGCGGTAAGTTGGGCGCGGATGAGACCCTGGACTTCCGTAAAGTTATTTCTGAAAGATTAACTTAGTTCATGAACTGCCTTCTCAAGTCCTCGGCTAAAGGCTCAGGTTATTGGGAAAGCTAAAGGAATTAAGAGTAAATCCGTTCGCTTCCATATTGAAACCGGAGATTGGTTTTAAGTTGAATTTTTTTTTTTTTTTTTTTTTTTTTTTTTATTTCTATGCATTACAATTTGTCACAATGGACAATAATAATATTGCTAAAGGATCCTATTCATACAATATAAACAAAAGAAATGTCAAATTACATAAAATAAAACCAAACTAAATAAACGTATAACGTATATTCAAGCCCAAGCTACCGAGATCAGCCTTAACGCAATCCTCCCATCTCCGCTTTGGCCTACCTTTCGGACGCCTACCAGTCGGATCAGCAAATACCAACTTTCTCGGAATCCGCTCGTCATCGAGCCCAACAACTTTACTCGCCCATTTGAGTCTCCGCGATGCAATCAGCTCAATTATATTCACATGATGCAAGTTCCGCGTTGTACAGCCTTCTAAACTCCCCAGTGGCCTCATCTCTCTTCGGACCAAATATTTTACGCAATACCTTATTTTCGAAAACCTTAAGCCGTTGTTCATCCTTCAAAGTAAGCGGCCACGTTTCACATCCGTAAAGAACCGTTGGAAGAATAATAGTTTTATAAATTCTAATCTTTAAGTTTTTAGGTAGAGGCCGCGAACTAAGTAACTTAGTAACTAAATAATAACACGCAATTCCCACCTTTAACCGGGACTTTATTTCTTCCTGGATTTCATTTTTTCTAGTTATAATTGAACCTAAATACTTGAATTTCTCTATGTGTTCAAAAGTATGACCTGATACATCAATATCACCAAGATCGAAACCGTTTCTGCTACTAATCATATACTTCGTCTTATCGGTATTTAATTCGAGTCCTATTTCTTTACCGGTTTTTATTAACACACTTGTATTTAGTTGTATGGTTTCCGTGTCTTCACCTAGCAGTACTAGATCATCGGAATACCTCAAAACCGGAATAGATCTCTACTTTTCATCTTGCGCCATGATTCCCCTGAAGCAGTCCCCACCCGGAGACCCGAACGTGGGACTAGTTTACCTTCGGATAATGAGCGTTTTACCTCAGAGGAATCCATGACTTTTGGTGATATTTTGTGAACTAAAATATGTGAGTAGGGCGAAATAAACGTATACAATAACGAAATTTGTAGATAAAATAAATGTATAATGTATATATGTATGTATGTATAATGTATAATAAATGTCCTGGGAGTCGGGAACTGGATGATGGGCGCACAGAACAGAAATGACTGGAGGAAGTTGGTGAAGGATGCCAAGACCTGTCACCGAGTTGTAGCGCCACAATATTAGTAGTAGATATCTTTCACCACTACTATTGATGTCAATATTACGACAGATTGTAATACTCTCCAATAAAAAATTGTTGTTGATACAATTTTGTTAAATCATACGTGGATCAGCTGATGCGCTCGATGATAACAGTCATAATTTACATCGTCTCTCAGATTTTTGCTTTTTTCAGTAGGAATTCGCTTGAATTCAGTCTGGAGAACATCACTAGACCTCAGGAATACTACGGCAGTGAATATTGGAGAAATTTCGGTAAGCAAAGTTATAATTTACTTTGTACAATCACGAAAAAGTGAAAGGAGGGTCACTGATCAGCTGATTGCCGCTAGCTCGGCAAGCTCGGGCTTGCTTTTCGTTAACTTATCTTTCTTTTATCTTTAATTCTTATCTCATTATTTATTTATTATTATTATTTTCTTAATCAATGAGATATTTTCATCAAGTCATGTCCTCAAAGTCTGCAAGTAAGAGATCTAGATCTGCAGGTTCTAACTCGTCTCCTACAAAACAGAGACCCCGCCGTGAACAAAATAAAAAAATAATTCCACCAGCGACCGCGTCAGCTACCTCATTAGGATCTGAACCACAGCCCAGCACATCATCACAAGGAATAACTGATGAATCCCCGTTTTTTACACCGAATCCATTTGAGATCCTCCAAAATGAAAAAGAAACCATGGAATCTTCTCCTATACCCAGGGAACCACTACCTCCACCAATATTTGTTAAAAATATTAAAAATTTTAAACTGATGTGTGCGCATTTAAACAAAGTAACTGATCCTAATAGTTATTATTGTATAAGTAGAACCAATGATACTAAAATATCTCCGACTACTGCTGAAACCTACAGAAAGATTTTAAAATATCTGACTGAGACCAAAGCTGACTTTCATACTTATCAGCTGCGCCAGGAGAGAGCATTAAGGGTCGTAATCAGAAACCTACATTCCTCAACACCCGTTGAAGCTATCAAAGAAGAACTGACAGAATTAGGATTCCAAGTGAGGCAAGTCACCAACGTTCTAAAAGATAAAAGTCCACTGCCTCTATTCTTCGTGGACTTGGAACCATCAGCAGGAGTCGAAAAAATTATGACCTCAGTAGACTGTACTATACCCGTGTAAAAGTTGAAAAACCTTACACAAAGAGGGAAATAATTCAGTGTCATAACTGTCAGGCATATGGTCATACCAAAAGTTATTGCCATCACATACCACGCTGTGTGAAATGCGGTGAACAGCATAAAACAGAAGAATGTACAAGATCAAGATCTACACCCGCTGTATGTGCTCTGTGCCTCAAGGACCACCCGGCTAACTACAAGGGATGTGAAATCTACAAGAAACTCAGAACCAGATACCAAAAACCTCAGGATCCGAATGAAACAGCTGTACCAACCAGAAGCAGAAGAGAACCATCTAAACTTGTAAATTCTAACGTGTCATTTGCCCACTTGCTTGGAGGTGGAAACCAGAATCATGAAGTCGAGGCACTGCCGGAACAACTTTTTCCTCAACTTTCTCAATCTATTGTACAACAATCTATCCCTCAAAGTTTACCTAATCTTCAAAAAACTTCTCAACATCAAATTTCTCATATCCCTCCACCATCAAACGTCACAGATCTTACCAGTCTAATGACATCGTTCATCTCCGAAATCAAATCTCTTGTTATGCCGCTTATATCACTCCTTACAAATCTAGTATCAAATCTAATCCCTGCCTTAAAAAATCCTTAAATGCCTTCACCTAACTCCTTATCCATTCTCCTTTGGAATGCGAATGGTGTTAGAAATCATACTGACGAACTGACAGCGTTGTTGCAAGACAAAACAATCGATGTTGCACTTATAACTGAAACAAGACTAACGACTAAACAGTACTTCAAAATACCGCAATACATGATATACCGTACTGACCACCCAGACGGCAAAGCCCATCCCGGTTCTGCTATCATTGTCCACCAATCCCTCTCTCATCATTTACTCCCACTTCCCACCTATGATTTCCTACAAGCCACAGCCATAGTAATCAAGACTTTTTCCTTTCCGGTAACCCTCACATCTGCATACTGCCCTCCTAAACATTCCATTTCCAATTCCGAATTTGTATCCTTCCTGGATTCCTTAGGAAATCGTTTCATTCTGGGTGCAGACTT
This sequence comes from Piezodorus guildinii, assembly GCA_023052935.1. Taxonomy (NCBI): domain Eukaryota; kingdom Metazoa; phylum Arthropoda; class Insecta; order Hemiptera; family Pentatomidae; genus Piezodorus; species Piezodorus guildinii. Next base: position 178,821,670 of record CM041293.1, on the reverse strand, counting down.
AAACGCCAAGCATCAGCAGTGGGGTTCCAGAACCACGAATTCTCGGGGACGAAATTTGCTGTCTGCACTCCCGAAATTTTAATATCCTGCCTCCTGACTCCCCTACCTACTGGCCAACCGATCCTAACCGATTTCCTGACATCCTCGACTTCTTAATCCACAGCGGATTAGGCTCCCTCAACTTTTCTGTAACTCGCCTTGATGAACTATCCTCAGACCATAGTCCACTGATCCTAAAAGTATCTCTCACTCCAATTCCAAAACCCATTCCACCATCATTCATCCGAGGCCCTGTCAACTGGAACCTTTTCCGCCAAATCCTGACCGATAATATTGACCTCAGAGTAACCCTTAAAACCCCAGATGACCTAGATAATTTCGTCTATTCCTTTACCACCGCCATCCAACAAGCTGTCTGGACTGCCTCCTCTCCTAAACACCCCAATATAAATCCTCACTAAAATCATTTTCCACAACATATTATAGACCTCATCCATACCAAACGCCGAGCAAGATCATTATGGCAGCGCACCCGACACCCAACAGATCGCCGCTCCTATAACTTCTATTGTAGACAATTGAAGAGGGAGTTGGCGACCTTCCGTTCCCAGTCCTTTAATTCCTACCTCTCCTCTCTATCAGCTCGTGATAATTCCCTGTGGAATGTCACGAAAAAGATCCTAAAATACCATCAAGTTTCCCATCCTCTCCGACGTGGTGATGACTCCTGGGCTGCGTCTGATAAAGATAAAGCCGAGGAATTCGCCACACACCTCTCCAAAGTTTTCACTCCTCACCCGGAATCCCACGCCAATCACACCGCAACAGTGCAAGACTTTCTTATGTCACCAATTCCTCTTTCCCTACCTCCTAAAGCTATTACTCCCTCTGAGGTCAAATATCTTCTCCAAAAACTTACCCTCCGTAAATCTCCTGGACACGATCTCCTTACTCCCCAGATTCTCCGACAACTTCCGCAGAAAGCTATTATATTCCTTACTTATATTTACAACTGCATCCTACGCACCACCTATTTTCCTCTGTTATGGAAACATTCCACTATCATTCTTTTTCTAAAACCAGGCAAATCTTCCAACAACACTTCATCCTACAGGCCTATTAGTCTACTCCCCATCCTCTCAAAAATCTTCGAAAGGCTTCTTCTTAAACGTATCCTACCCATATTAGAATCTCAAAATCTTCCTTCTCATCAGTTTGGATTCCGTCGTCAGCATTCCACAGTTCAACAGGGGCTCCGAGTTGTAGACCATATTTCCTCAGCTCTTGAATGCAAAGAGTATTGTTCTGGTGCATTTCTGGACATTGCGCAAGCTTTTGACCGGGTATGGCACACTGGATTACTCTTCAAGCTGAAAACCCATTTACCCCAGTCTCTATACCTAATTCTCCGATCCTATCTCTCAAACCGTTCCTTCCGCGTTCGCTGTGGTGTAGAATTTTCTAACCTTTATCCCGTTGAGGCCGGTGTTCCTCAAGGCAGCGTCTTGGGACCCGTCCTCTACATCCTTTACACTGCTGATATTCCTACACATCCTGATACCTTTCTGGCAACTTTTGCAGACGACACCGCCATCCTATCATCCAGTTCCTATCCTGAAACAGCATCCTTAAACCTGCAAAGACACCTTTCTCTTATCGAAGACTGGTGTAATGCTTGGCGCATTAAGGTGAACGAAGCCAAATGCAAACACGTAACCTTCACTCTTCGACGAAACACCTGTCCGCCAATTTACTTCAATTCCATTCCAATTCCTCCTTCAGATACAGTCCGGTATCTTGGCTTACTATTAGACAACTTACTATAAAATTACTATAAGATTGACTTGGAACCCACATACAAGACTTAAAAGACAAGAACTCAACCGACGATTCGGACAGTTATACCGACTACTCAACAGAAAATCTGAACTTACAGTTGACAACAAATTATTAATCTACAGGACAATACTGAAGCCCATCTGGACCTACGGACTTGAACTGTGGGGGACAGCTAAACGTACTAACATCAAACGCATTCAATCCTTTCAATCCAAAGTCCTCCGTACAATAGTAAATGCTCCTTATTATGTTTCCAACTATACCTTGCACCACGACCTTAATGTTCCTTCTATTTCAGACCTGATTCCATCCAAATTTTCCAAATTCCACCAGAATCTCATTCATCATCCTAATCCTCTAGCTCAATCCCTATCCAGCCCCACCCATCCATACAACCCACCTAGAAGGTTGAAACGGCAGTGGCCTCGTGACCTCTTATAACATGTATATTGGAGTTCTAGCATTGGCTAGATTCTCCACTCACGTGCTGTATGCTTGTGAATCGTATATAGGTATGAGTGACTATTGTATATATTTTTATTGATTTTATTTTGTATATATGTATATTTTATTATTATTATTATATAAATTTATAGTTTTGTATATATCGTGTGAATGTAGTATGAATGTTGTACGTTATCACTATTAAAAATGTCCTGAATTGGACAGATTGTAATATTGCTCAATAAATAAAAAAAAATTAAATACAAAATAAAAAAAATCATACGTGAATTAATTTTAGATAGAATCCTCATTGGCGTGTCCTAAAACGTAGCCAGCCAGAAATTCTTAAAAGAATTATCGGGACATCTGTCAGGTATGAACCCGCGACCTTGGTCACAGAGGCTGTTGTGCTGAGCAACCCAACCGCGTAAAGCTTCCTGGAGCTGGGAAAGGCGAGACCTATTGAAAAGACGGCCAATGTGCCAGAGCCCATTCAAGGATTTCGTGCCATTGAGCCTGCCTCATTGGATCACGGCTAATCCACTTTCCGAGTCGATTAGTTACCGCTGCCCTTCCATTTTGGAGAAGTCATGCGAAAAAAAGAAAGTTTTATACAGCAGCGTGTATATTTTATAATGTTGAAAGATGTTATTTAAATTATACCATATGAATTACTGTAACCCGCGGCTTTGCTCGCGAATATTTTGTTTTGTCTTTATTTGAATTTGCATAAATGCGTTTATGAGTGGTAACTATAAAACGCATATGATGAAGCAGTTTTTTTAAAACGAAGGTTAACACTTTGAATAATTTTTAAAAACAAATAATAATTGAACATGATTCTATAGGAACCTACACACAAAACATGAACGAATTAGATATCCAAATAAAGGAGAAAACTGAAAAATAATTTTTGAATGCAATTCGTTTGTTGATGAGCACAAGAACAGTAATATACATGTATAATATACCATCAAAAAGATAAAGATTTAAAAAAAAAAATATTATCTTATACAAAAACTTGTACAAGTTAATGAAGAGTGATGAAAATCCAATAAAACTAACTTTTTATTTTAGATAATAATGTAATATATTTTGAATAAAACACATGTTTCTATAGAAATTCAATAAATTAGTTCTTTAATAGTTTCACTAATTTTTATCTATAACTGTATTTGAAAATGTTTTAATCGATTTTAAAAACGGAGGTAAGTGAAAGTCGTGTGTTGCCCGCACCAGATTTTCCTATAATAATCGCCGAACTGAGTAGTTTTGCTAGTGAATAGTAACTATAATTTTCCGCCTTTAAACCGGACTTTGTTGAGTACTAGGTAATTTCTTTACAGTTAAGTAATTTCCTTATTTATAATTTAATTAATCTAAATATAATTAATAATTTCCTTACAGTTAAATAATACCGAGCCACTGCGGTATAGTTGGCAATGAACTCGCAGATCGTGCAGCCAAAGAAGCAATAACAGATGGCAGTCCATTTATTTGAGTGCCTGTTGGTGACTATGTTTCTGTCATCAAGCATCGGATTTGGTTGAAGTGTGGACAAATTTGGCAGGACACTAGAGAAAACAAGTTAAGGGAAATAGGAAGGACATCTACCATTGGCATTCGTCCCTACGACAAAAGCGAAGGGAAGAGATTATCCTGGCGCGATTGCGCATTGGACACAACCGACTAACTCACGGACATCTCATGGCACGGGAACCTCCTACTGATTGCCCAACATGCGATTGCCCGATTACTGTTAAACACGTTTTGACAGAGTGTAGGGCTTATGATACTCAAAGAGCTCATATTGCAATTGACACTGACCTACCAACCGTTTTACAAGACAACATACAGATAACTGCAAAACGTTTTGCCTTTCTACAACAGACAGACTTGTACAATAAACTATAATATTTAATCCGTGATTTAAGGCGAAAATGGCCCAAGTGGCTTAAGGTTACGAAAAAAAAAAAAAAAAAAAAAACCCGGACTTTATTTTAATTTCATTATATTTTAATTATTAAATATGATTCATAGGGTAATCTCCTTATTCCTATTATGTAGTATATTTGTATTTAAATTAAATTAGAGCAATACATTTTATTCAGAAAGCTATGCTGCCCAACGTAATTGGTTTGCTTTGACCCATATAACTTGAAGTGAATCCTTTGTAACTGCTTATTGGACACATTTATTATGTCAGTGATGGGACATTATGATGATATTAAAACAATATTTAACGACAAAAAAAACACTTAATACATATTTTTTTATTCCCGCCATAATGCCGCTTCGCCATAAAAGATACCCCAGAACAAGTAAGTTTTTCTCATGAATTTATGGCAGAATAATGATCCTTAAAGTTGGACTTGGGGCGGAAGGGACTTGTCGATCTAAGGACAAACTTTTCGCACCCTTAAGAGCCCCGTCATCAATTTCTTGACAGTTGTCCCTTATTTCTTCACATCTGTCGCTGAAGGGTCATCATTCCTGATACAGTTTTATAGCTTAGTCCTCGTAGTTATGTCAAAGACCTTCAAGCTGTTTAATATTATTTTATATTTGTTTTTTATATAATTATTAATTTTATATTTCTATTGTACGATGTTTAATAAAAGATTTTTTTTTTCCTCTTACAGTAAACCAAAGTTATTTAATGCTCAATCTGAATAAGGAAATTCAACATTTTTATTTTATTATATCAAAGGTTGTGCTATAAATATGATAGTTTTGGAAAACATATATATCGGTTCATTATTTTCAATGATAAACCTTTGAATCGACCAAAAGACAAACAAAAAAAAACCTCCGACCCCTTGAAATTTGTTGGCATTCGTTTCAAGATAGTAGAATCCGAATAAATAATAATAATTTTATGCTCCAAAACTACTGGACCGGTGTGTTTGAGGCTCGGCACAAAAAGTGTATCCATCGATAATCCTAAACCCAAGACTTCAGTCGATTAGTTTTAAAATGGCGGTCGATCAAATATAATTTAATTCAACAACTCAATTATTTTCGAAGATTTTAAAATATTAATATTTAAGCCCTTGCAGGCTATTTTGATCAGAATGAAACCTACATGATATTACAGCCCATATAATGTTTAATCAAAATCGTTAGAGCCGTTTTGAGAAAATCAGATGCAAAATGCATATTATTAAGTGACTCTGGTTAGCCGATTTAGATGAAAAAGTTGCAGTAACATCTCGGGCGTATAGTTGTCTTAAATATGAAATTTCAGTTTCTAACGACTTTATTTTTTTGCGTTAGACTTACCAAACACTTACCCACAGACCCGCACGGGGTCCTAAGATTTTTTTGAGGAGGGGTTAAAAATCCTTAATTATGCCGTCCTGCGGAAGGGACGTAAAAAGGTCCTAAGCATGTACGATGTCGGGTGCACGTAAAAGATCCCTATCCTAATTAATCCAGGATATGCAAAATTTAGGACTCCAATTAGGACTACTGTAGTATCTTCCGATTAGCCACAGTAGCATAAATCGACGTTAAATAAACAAACAAACGCACACACAGAACTTTTTTCGGGACTTGGTCATTTGAGCTCAGGGTACCCTAAAACCTGTATTTCCGTCGAAAACTGGAATTCTATAATTTTCACGATCGCAATACTTATATATATTTTATGTATAGGTAAAGTAAAATTTAAATTTAAGTTAACCTCTAGTATTGAAATCGTATTTCATTTGTTTTATAATATGAGTTTTCTTGGCAGAATTCTTTTCCATTTCCCATATCTCCCTCGATACCCCCCATTTATCCTTTCGCTCCCCAAGAACTCCTTCGCAGAAGAAGACTCATCGGTGAAATAGCGGACAGGTCTCCGCTTTGGAGGACATGCATAGCAATGAGTTGGCCTTTCTCCAGCAGTATCCTCCAGCTAAAGGGAAAATAAACCTTAGAAGGAAATGACACTCCTATCTTAGCCCGCGATACATCCACGTCTCTATACTCTACAATCGCAATAAATTGGTTTTCGCACTGTCTCTCCCCTCTATATTTAACACGCTCTCAAGGCTTATACAATTTAGATTCCAGAAGCAAAAAAAAAAAAAAATCCTGTCTTTCCATGATAAAAATATATGAAAAATATACACGACTAGTCATAATTTATAAAATGTTCGAGGGAACGTAGTCAAAATATTTGTTTTGTTTTATAGTCCTAATGTATTGAATTTTATCATAGTCCAATTTTCAAAGGATGGTTCGATACCGATACCAGAAAACTCTCTACTTACCTTACCTTTACGTATGGTAATACAACTCACGTAATAAAACAATTATCTGGGAGGTGTTACGCCTATCATCAAAATATACAAACATACTTATTTGCATTTTAATAAGTAAAAGGGATATATTTAAATTATATTTTTTGATATTTAGAGGGTTAGATTAATAATATAGAAAAATCTTGAAAAAATTAATTTTTAGGTTTAATTAAATTAGGTCGCAATTGAATGTTAAAACAAGCCGGTGCGACACGTGGTACTCGTTAAAGATCTTTGTCCTAATTAAACCTGGAAAGGGTAAATTTAGGACCCCCACAGACTCGTTCGACCAGCCACAGTACCATAAAATGACTTTTTTTTAAAGAACAGAACTTTATTTATTAGTATATATTACAATTTTTCATAATAGACAATAATAATAGTGCTACAGGATCTGATTTATACAATATTTACAATATAAACCAGAGGAAAGTCAAATTACATAAAATGAAATCAAAATAAATAAACGTATACAATAACAAAATTTGTAGACAAAATAAATGAAGTTAACACATAAAAAACAAAACATGTCACATTCATACCTATGTAAAGTCAGCTAGAGAACCCCGGACGGGGCTTGTTCCCCCACTTGTGGAAGGACCAGCAGAGTCTGGAGGATCCCAGCGCCTCCCTCTCAGCCACATCACCGGTGAGAGCCAGCGGAAGCTAAGTGAAGGCGCCACAGTCACAATCACATCGCACATGAAAGGAGAAAACAAGAGGAAGATGAAAAACACTTGAATACTAAATTGAAAAATTATAATTGATTATTTATAAACTAATTATAACTCAGATGACTTCTGAGATATCCACACACACAGACCTTTTTGCCGGACTTGGTCATTTGGTCAAACGACTTTTCGTTCTGCCGCTAGGCTGGTCACAAACACACATCAGACCATTTTGCGGGACTGTGTTATTTAGATTCAGAAGAACCTAAAATGTGTATTTCCATTGAAAACTGGAATTCGAAAATTTACACGATTGCAATACTTTACCTTACTATATATTTCATATATAGGTAATTTCAGGTAAAAAGTTTGCTGTAAAATTTGACTTAATTGTGAAAATCGTATTGAAAGTTTTCTTCTTATATACGCATTTTTCGGCCCAGCTCTTGGACTATTAGATAGTTATTTTATTGTTACGACACCAGACACTGCTTAATCTTTTGTAATAAATAATTATTATTACGATTGATTGTGATTACCTGGATTGGAACGGTTGAGAGGTGATGGGCTTAATATAATTAATTGGTAACGAAAGGGACTAAGTACATTACCTGTCAGCCAATACACTGTTTAATCAGCTAACTATAAGCGATTCCACTGATTAAGTCCTTCGTCCATCTCTTAACAATACATAACTGATCTTAGTATATAACTGATACATAATATGATATTATTTTACATAACGATTGTGCAGTGAATCCTGTAAAACGTACAATAAAAAACAACATGTGCAGCAAAACTAATAAATCTGGTGCGCGCAACACACGACTTACACTTACATCCGTTGTTAAAATAAATTTTAAAGTTTTTAAATATTGGGTTGTTTCACATGAAATGTCCGTTTTTATAGTTTCTAAAATACATAAAGGATTTTGCATGTCTCTGTTGTTTTCTTCCGAATGTTTACATATTTAAAGTAAACAGTTACTAATCCTCTACCTTTGTATTGTATACATTAGCTTCCCAATCAATTACCCATTTTTCAGTATACCTCCAAATATGAATATAGAAACACGCGATTTTCCAGTAATATTTTTGTACGAGTTTAAACTCAATCATTCAGCAGCTGAGGCCGCTAGAAATATTTGCAAGGCGTTCGGGGAAGGGAGTGTTAATGAACAGACTTGGAAAACTTGCCACGAGGAAGACCTCCGTCCGTAATAGACAACGATGTCCTCAAATATACAGTAGAAGGAAACCCCTACCAAACAGTTAAAGGACTCTCAGCACAACTAAATGCAAGTGCATCTACCGTTTCCAGACATTTAAAGTGTATTGCGAAAGTAAAAAAGCTCGATACATGGGTACTTCTTGATCTCACTTAGCGGCAGCATGACCCCATGTTTCAAAACATACCGTGCAAAAATTGAAAGAACTGGGCTACGAAGTTCTTCCGCACCCACCATATTCTCCCGACTTGTCTCCAACAGATTACCACCTGTTCAGGAATTTAGACTACTTCGTCAAAGGAAAACTTTTTGAAAATGATGATTAAGTGATAAGTGCTTTTTCAGATTTTGTTTTACTTCAAAGCTCAGAGTTTTTCAGTTCGGGGATAAAAAAGTTGGTGTCACGTTGGAAAAAAATGTGTAGAAAAAGAAGGTAAATACTTCGAATAAAATTATCTAGTTTTCATATCGCATTTTTAATAAAAACCCTTTACTTTGAAAATTGCCATTTCATGTGACACAACCCAATAGGATGGCGGTGTCGTCTGCAAATGTTGCCAGAAAGGTATCAGGGTGTGTAGGAATATCAGCAATCTAAAGAATGTAGAGGACGGGTTCCAAGAAGCTAGTGTGGTTAATTTAGCACGAAAACGAAAAAAAAAAATCGTAAGAAACTTAAATTTCTTATTTTAGACAACTGTACGCCTCGAATGTTACAGTATACGACGGATAATAGTTTTGTATAATATTAATTTGTTTTTTCGGTAAAAGTATGTTACCGCCTTCAAAATAAAGGTCTCATGTAGCTTCTAAAAGGTTTACACCATGAGCTGGTCAAACTTTAATACCCAGAGAAGGCAGGAGCAATTAAGATAGGAGCTTTCATGACAAGGTGCTGTAGATCTTAGGCCGCGGGAGTCCAAGCACGGCCAAAGGCAATAATTTATTCCATTCTACCTAAAATCTTAACTTAGGGCTTAATAGCTTCTTCCCAGTAACTGTGCGTTCGTTGGATTTATTTTTTACTTTCACTTACTATACATATTAAGGAAAAGTACTGCGATCGTGAAAATTTTCGAATTCCAGTTTTCAACGGAAATCGACATTTTCGGTCCCCTGAGTACAAATAACCAAGTCCCGCAAAAAGGTGTGTGTGTGTGTTCGTGTGTGGTAACTCCCGGGTGAAAATGGTAAGTCCTATGAAACTTTGATCCTATTAAGCAATTTCATATTTAAGAAGAAATTCAAAAATTTCATAAAGAAATTTCATATTTCATAAAGAAATTTCATATTTCATGAAGAAATTTCATATTTCATGAAGAAATTTCATATTTCATGAAGAAATTTCATATTTCATGAAGAAATTTCATATTTAGGACAAATATACGCCTGAGACGTTACAACATCTTTTTCATCAAAATGAGCTTACCAGAAGAGCCACTTTATACTATGCATTTTGCACCTATTATCGATTTTCTCGAAAACGATTCCGACGATTTTGATTAAACTCGCTATATTGATGTAAAATTCAATGGGCTTTAATATCATGTAGGTTTCATTCTGAATAAAATAGTCTCACAGGGCTTAAATGCCGATATTTTAAATTTTCATCTCCTAAAGTACCTTTAATTATGTAGATTCTATAAAAAAAAAAAAATATTATCTTGTAACCATTGATAATTAACAGCTGAATAGGCAAGTTGAGCTAATTTGATAAACGACTAAAGGAGAAAACTGAAAAAAATATTTTTTTAATGCCATTTTTTGTTTTTGAACATAAGAACAGTAATATAGACGTTAATATACCGCTGGAAACAGAAACATTTTAGAAAATATATTATCTTATACACAAGCTTGTAAAAGTTAATAAATAGTGTTGAAAAGCCGATAAAACTAAATCATGATTTTAGATAATTATATAATACAATTTTTAATAAAACACATGTTTCTATAGAAATTCAATTTAATTAATTCTGAAGAGTTCCGAAAAAAATGGCCGCTAGCTCAGTTCTATTTACGTATCGCTCTGTGTTAGTTACCTTTTTATCTGTGTGATACTGCATGAATATCCATCAAACTTTGTAAATCGTGAGTCGTAGCACTATAACATACTTTGATGAACACAAATTGAGAGGTGAGTGCTGTTTAGTTAAATAGGCACATATAAACTGGTGGCCGTCCCAGGCTGGAGATAACGGCTAGGCTAATCCTCTTCTCTTTATTTACAAGGTCTCGGTCGGAAGTGTTGTCATTTCTGACTTCGTAACCAAGACATTCTTTTTAAAACTTTAAGTTCTCTTCCTCTAAGACTTTTTATTTTTTCTCTAAGACGTTTTTTTTTTTCTCTAAGACTTTTTTTTTTCTCTCTAAGACTTTATTTTTATTAAATTAGAAATGGTTGTTTATTGTATGTTGTCTATGTATATATTGTAAATAGTTTAGTTTTAAGATCTTTTAGGTTAATTTTCTATTAATTAGTTTATATAAGTCTCTATAAGTGTAATTTTTTTTTTAATTTATTTTTTTTTTTTTTTTTTTTTTTTTAGTGTAGGTCACTATATAATTCAAATAGATCTCTTTATATGTTTATTTTATTTTTCATTTTTTTTTCTTATTCTATTGAGTTATGGATCTCGATAGAACATTGTCATGCGATGAATCAGGGGAAGAGACGCCTTTCTCTGAAATAAGCGAATCAGACTCGAAGTATTTAACGCGACGCCAAAAACGCCACAGGAACAATACTGGGTCCGGAGGAAATTCTCCTAACAAAAAAAAAATTAAATCGGCCAAGTCCAAGCAACAGCCAAATACATTACAATCACCACCAAAAACTCGCAGCACCACTGCAGCCAACCAACATGAACCAACAGCGCCATCTACTTCGGCCGCTCCGTCTCCTACTAATGTACCTCCTTCATCTATCGTTAGCCATGCCGCTACAGTCAACACTGCAAATACAGTTCCGGGACCTCAAGGATTTTCCGATCCCGAGCCACCTCCAATATTTGTAACAAATATTAGTAATTTGATGTCGTTCGGTAAAGAAATCGCCAATCTAATCGGACAACCAAACTTCCAATGTTTCTCCCGATCAAACGACATAAAAATAAACACATACACGAAAGAAAATTACAAGAAACTCGTGAGTTATTTGAGCTCAAAAAACTACGACTTTCATTGTTATCAACTCAAACAAGAAAAATCATATCGCGTGGTTTTACGCGGACACCATTTATCCACCCCAACTGAAGCCATTAAAGAAGGCCTGGAAGAAATTGGACACCACGTAAGGAACATTTCTTCAGTGACACACCATACACAAAAATACCCCTTGCCACTATTCTTCGTAGACCTCGAACCAGCCAGAAACAATCCAGAAATATTTCAGGTGAGAAGACTGGTCTACTCATCTGTACGATTCGAAGAGCCTAGGGTAAAGACGACAATTGTTCAGTGTACCAAATGCCAAACCTTAGGACACACGAAGTCCTACTGTTATCACCCACCTAGGTGTGTCAAGTGTGCCGGCCCACATGCCTCTGAAACGTGCCAGAAAGCTCGAGATGAGCCAGCTCAGTGTGCTCTTTGCGGTGAAGGTCACCCAGCCAGCTACCGGGGTTGTACGGTCTACAAAACCCATCTTCGACAAAGATCTCACTACATTAATGTAAAAAGAGATGACCAAGAGACACGCACCCAGGGACCAGAGTTGAACAATTTGTCTGCCTTCCCTCAACTTCAGAAGCCTGCAACTACCTTCGCTCAACAGCAGCCTACCACATCTACAGTCAGGGATTCTACTGCTGAAACCAGAAAAACTTTCCCCGACGTCACCACCATAAAGAAGAAACAGACTACTATTCAGGCGCCTCCAAAGTCCCAAATCAGGCCTCCAGCCTCCCACCCTAAACCACAAGCTTCCCGTCAACCGATCCTTCCCCATAATCTGCCCTTACGTGTCAAACTACCCCCAGAGCACCCTAACAAAATTCCAGAACTACCTTCTCTTCCTCCTAGTCAACCAAAGCCTCAACCTCCAGTGACCCAGAGGACTGAACACCCTCGTACCCCACGGCGGGCTAAGCACTCAGCCAACACTCCTGATCAAATAAGTTATCCTTCCCACGACGCTTATCCACATCCGTTTTCCAACCCAGATCTATCCAACATTTACTCCATTCTAAATTCCTTTCTCTCAGATCTTAGAGATACCATCCAACCGCTTATCAATCTTCTAACTATAGTCCTTTCCCAAATCCCATTCAATCTCCCACTATGAGCGTAAAGCCCCTAACTATCCTCTTGTGGAATGCTAATGGCCTGCATAACCATCGTGACGAACTGGACGTATTTCTACACGACAAACACATAGATATAGCACTATTGACAGAAACACACTTCACACGACGATCACATTTTTACATACGTGACTACATCACTTATAGATCAGACCACCCAGACAATACTTCCCATGCCGGGTCATGTATCCTCATTCATAAATCCTTACCTCATTCCTTTATTCCTTCTACTCCTTCTGACGCCATACAATCAACCTCAGTATCCATTTCAACTCGTCCTTTCCATCTTACAATTTCAGCTGTATACTGCCCTCCTGGTAACTCCCTCTCCTATAGTCAACTTGAAACCCTGTTCAGATCCCTAGGACCGCGCTTTATTGCTGGAGGAGACTACAATGCGAAACATCAGCGATGGGGTTGCCGAACATCCAACTCCAGTGGCAATCTCCTTTCTCGAGTCTCCACCACCCATTGTTATACAATCCTTTCGCCAATGAACCCGACATACTGGCCTACATCCCTCAAAAAACGTCCTGATATCATAGACATATTTGTTTCCTCTCAGATATCTTCTTTCCAATCCACAATCAAATCCCTAAATGACCTGTCATCCGATCATAGTCCGGTTCTGCTTTCCTTGCATTCAAGCCTTGTTCCTAAGCCCACCATTCCCACTCTGATTACAGGACGAGTAGACTGGGACGGATTCAGATATGACTTGGAAAACATACTTGACTTAAAAATACCACTAAAGACTAAACATGATATTGATAAAGCTGTTGAAAAACTGACTGACTCAATCAGCAGTAGTATACTTGACAACACTACAACCATTAACACTACTAACTCACAGGAGACTATCCTGCCACAGCACATTCGAATCTTATTAAGGGAAAAACGCAGAGCAAGATCGAATTGGCATAGGACTAGATACCCTTCAGACAAAACTTATTATAACAAACTTACTAACAGACTAAAATCAGAAATCAGAAAAGTTAAAATTCAAAACTTACTCAACTTTACTGAAAAACTAACTATTACAGACAGATCGTTATGGATGACCACAAAAAAATTACTGAAGTACAAAGAATGTAATCATCCACTCCTAACTGAATCCCATATCTGGACAAGATCTGATGAAGAAAAGGCCCAGATATTAGGTCAGCACCTTTTTAAAACCTTTAATCCACACCCAGATATTCATAATCCCGGTCACATTAAGTTTATAGAAGCAGAACTAGATATCCCACTCAAAATGGTTCTTCCTCCTAAAGCGTTCCATCCTACTGAAATATCTAACATCATCCAGAGTTTAGCATCCCGCAAAGCTCCTGGACATGATCTTATAACTTCCCATATTTTAAAACTCCTTCCTCGAAAAGCTATCCTATATCTTACTTACATATATAATTCCGTACTCCGTTCCACATACTTTCCTGCTTCCTGGAAATTATCCATTGTCAAAATGATACCTAAACCTAAGAAACCGCCTGAAAATCCATCTTCTTACCGTCCCATCTCACTTTTACCAATCATGGGTAAAATCTTGGAAAAACTTATACTGAAACGCCTATATCCCATCCTAGATACTAATTCCATAATTCCTGATCACCAGTTTGGATTCAGAACGTCCCACTCCACTATCCAGCAATGTCATCGTGTGGTGGACGTTGTCTCGTCTGCATTAGAGCGCGGGTTGTACTGCACGGGAGCATTCCTCGACGTAGAGCAAGCCTTTGACCGAGTCTGGAACCCGGGATTGCTTTACAAACTCCGCAATTTCCTTCCCCCTACATATTTCCTTATCATCAAGTCCTACCTCACCGACAGATCCTTCAAAGTAAATCATAATAATTCCTATTCATCCATTTTTAATCAGTTTGCTGGTGTTCCTCAAGGCAGTATCCTGGGACCTATTCTTTTCACAGTTTATACAGCTGATATCCCATCCCATCCTAACACTTTCCTTTCTACCTACGCTGATGACACTTGTGTGTTATCAGTCAATACTGATCCAACTATTGCCTCTCAAACTCTCCAATCCCACATCAGAGACCTTGAAGTGTGGTGTCAGAACTGGAGAATTAAAATAAATGCCAACAAATCCAACCAAATTACCATTACCCTTCGTCGTAAACCTATGACATCCTGCCCTACTGTTTCCTTCAATAATACTCCTCTTGTCCCGGTTGAACAGATCCGATATCTAGGACTGCACCTTGACAAACGTCTCACTTGGAACCCTCATACAAGACTTAAGCGACAAGAAACTGCTCGACGTTTTCGACTACTTTCTACAAACGTTCTAATCTTCCACTTAACTACAAAAGACTCATCTACATGACTATCATAAGGCCGATATGGACTTACGGAGTAGAGCTTTGGGGCTCTACTAAACCATCGAATTCTTCCCGTATCCAATCCCTACAATCCAAAATCCTCAATGCTCCTTACTTTGTCACGAATACACTAATCCATAAAGATCTTAATGTTCCGTATGTTGCTGATTTGGCCCGATCTAGATACCATTCCTTTCATGGCAAACTCCATTCCCACCCTAATCCTCTAGTTTCAAACCTTTGTTCCTCTTCGATTCCTGACAATCCTCCGAGGCGTCTGAAAAGGAGATGGCCCCGAGACCTTCTAGTTTAAATCATTTTTAGAGTGCTTCCATTGGGAAGCTTCTCTACATGTGTTTCATGCCTTTATATATTTCATCTAATTTACTAGTTGTATTCCTGTATACAGTTGTAAATTCCAATAAATAATAAAAAAAAAAAAAAAAAATTAATTCTGACAGGTTTCAGCTTTTTTGTTTGTTTATTTATTTAACGTCACTTTATGCTACCATGGCTAATCGGACGATGCTACAGTGGGAGTCCTAAATTTTGCCTATCCAGGTTTTATTAGGATAGGGATCTTTAACGAGTACCTGACATCGCACAGGCTCGTGACCACCTTTTAACGTCCCCTCCGAAGGACGGCGTAACTAAGGATTTTTTACTCCCATTAAAAAATCCTAGGACCACCTGCGGGTTTGAGCCTGTGACCTTAGCACGCTAGCCACCCAGCTACAAGTGATCCCAATTTCAGCTTTTTTTTTTTTTTGGATTACGGGTTAAAACCTAATTTTACTGCACTATTAGAAGCTTTACTGGTTTGAATTAAGTATATCAGGTTTTATTTTGTATTATGTTACGTTTTTCATCACTCCGATTTATTAGAAAAAAAATTAAGTCGATTTAATATGAATAAAGAAATCATATAAATTATAAAAGTCCTTTTAAACAAAAAAAAAAAAAAAAGAAGAAAGTTTTATGATATATATTGTTTTTAGTTTTGCAGATAAAATTCCTGATTCCGATTCCAGAACTCGGTGGACTTGGAGATAAAAAAAAATGAAAGAAGTCAAAGTTTTTGACAGTTATTATCCATCGGGAATATAAATAAGCCTCCTTCCACATAGAGACCATTAATTAAGCGAGTATTAGATTAATGGCTTTGGGAGCTGGTAATGGATCCTACATTCAGCGCTTCCTTCCAAGCGCTCGCTCGCATCCTAAGCGCTAAATAAAAGCGCGAAATGATTATAAGCTCCCCCGGGCTCATTATCCCGCTCTAATATATCCTTAAAGCTCTACTGTTTGAATCTTTTAATAGATTACCTCTGGGCCATAAATCAAAAAAGAGATTTTTTCTTCTTATTCAATCCAACTAATAAATGAGAACGTTCACGATTACAGGGACGTCAATGCTGATAGAACATAAATTTATTCAATTTTTTTTTATTTATATTTAATTATCGAAATTTACAACTGTATAACAAGTAATACAACAAGTAAATTTGAATGAAACATAAAGAGGCATGAAACACATGTAGAGAAAATTCCCAATGTAAGCACTCTAAAAATATTCTACTAGAAGGTCCCGGGTCCTTTTCAGACGCCTCAGAGGATTGTCAGGAATTGAAGAGGAAGAAAGGATTAGGGTGGGAATGGAGTTTGTCATGGAAGGATTGATACCTCGTACGGGCCAAATCAGCAACATATAGGACATTAAGGTCTTTATGGATGGGTTTGTTAGTGAGAAAGTAAGGAGCATTGAGGATTTTACGCAGGATTTTGGACTGTAGGGATTGGATACGAGAAGAATTCGATGGTTTAGTAGAGCCCTAGAGCTCAACTCCTTAAGTCCATAGCGGTTTTATGATAGTCATGTAGATGAGTCTTTTGAAGTTAACTAGCGATGGAAAACTAGTTTCCATTCTCCCACCATGCGCCCTGATGATGACCCACAAAGGGGGTCGAAACGTTGGCAAACAAAAAATTGTTGAAACTATTTAGTTGTTTCATTTAATGACCGCCACCCGGACTAATTCCTTCCAGGAAGATTAGATTGTTTGTCTAGTAAGTGTTGAAGTAGTCGAAAACGTAACGTTGTATGAGGGTTCCAAGTAAGGCGTTTGTCAAGGTGCAGTCCTAGATATCGGATCTATTCAACCGAGACAAGAGGAGTATTATTGAAGGAGACAGTAGGGCAGGAAGTCATAGGTTCACGATAAAGGGTAAAGGTAATTTGGTTGGATTAGTTGGAATTTATTTTAATTCTCTAGTTCTGACACCATACTTCAAGGTCTCTGAGGTGGGATTTGAGTGTTTGAGAGGCAATAGTTGGATCAGTATTGACTGATAACACACAAGTGTCATCAGCATAGGTAGAAAGGAAGGTATTAGGATGGGTTGGGATATCAGCTGTATAAACTGTGTAAAGGATGGGTCCTAGGATACTACTACCTTAAGGGACACCAGACTGACTAAAAATGGATGAAAATGAATTATTATGATTTAATTTAAAGGATCTTCCAGTGAGGTAGGACTGGATATTCAATTATTTAAAAATTAATTTTTAAAAAAATTCACAAAGTACTAATAATAATAATAAAAAGTAATAACAATAATCATAATGATTTTTATCATTTATTTAAAATTTACAACTGTATTAGTTAATACATGAAGTAAATTAGCTAACAGAAATACATGAAAATGGCATGAAGACAAAATGCCCATTGGCACCACTCCACTGGGTAATCTAAACTAGAAGGTCACGAGGCCATCTTTTTTTTAGAAGCTTCGGAGGATTGTCAGGAATGGAAGAGAAAGCAAGTTTTTCATGGAAGGAATGATACCTAGTTCGGGCCAAATCAGCAACACATTAAGGTCTTTACGTGTGAGTTTATTCATGACAAAGTAAGGAGCATTGAGGATTTTTCGAAGGATTTTGGATTGTAAGGATCGGATACAGGAAGAATTTGATGGTTTATTAGAGTTCCGGAGCTCTACTCCGTAAGTCCAGATAGGCCTTATGATGCTGATATGGATGAGCCTTTTGTAGATAAGGGGAAGGTTTGATTGTCTGGCGTCTGTCCAGTAAATATTGAATTAAGCGAAAACGACGGGCAGTATTTTATCTTTTCAGTCTTTTATGCAGATAATAATAATAATAAATAATAAAACTATAAACTATTTTTTTTTTATGAGGCCACTGGGGAGTTTAGAAGGTTGCACAACGCGGAATTGCGGAGTTTATTCTCTGTGGATATAATTGAGTTGATAGCATCGCGGAGACTCAAATGGGCGCGTAAAGTTGTTGGGCTTAGTGAGGAACGGATTCCGAGAAAGTTGGTATTCGCTGAACCGACTGGTAGGCGTCCGAAAGGTAGGCCGAAGCGTCGATGGGGAGGATTGCATTAAGGCTGATCTCGGGGGCTTGGGCTTGGTAAGAATGGCCCCAGAAAGACTTAACAAGGAAATATTCCAAAAATTCCGTAAATATAAAAACTTGGGAGGCATCGGGCAGATGAAGGAAGAAACGGAAAGACTTGGAATAACAGACCAGGACTGTCTGGACAGAGAGGGGTATGGTAAGAGACTAAAGGAGATCACGGTTCTTGTTAAGAAGAAAAGTCCAAGAAAGGGACTCGCGTGGACGGAGGAGAAAAAGCGGCGGCACGCAGAGATAATGAGAGAGAAGTGGAAAGAAAGGAAAAACAAGAAAGACTAAACATATATATATATATATATATATATATATATATATATATATATAAAGTAATAATTCTCTATATTTCTTATATATAAAAATTATAACGAGATTTTGGTTTCCGGGAACTCCTCCTAAACCACAAGAGTGGATTTTGATACAGTTTTAACCACCAATTAGGGCATGCTTTCCTGAAGGTTTATAAGGAAAATTAATTGAAATTTAGTTTTTCTTTAATGAGGAAAAATAAGTTTTCTGTAAACAACTCATCCGAACATTATTCCTGATTAGTAATATATATATGTATAATATACCTTTGGAAAGCGCAAGCCTGATACTGAACAAGATTGTTACGTCATATTATTATTACTCATAAAAATAACTTGTGTCTATAACATATTTATTTTTGAATATAAAAAAAAATAAAAGTTAACATAGAATAACTGTAACAAATAAAATATATAATAAAAAAAATTAGACAGAAACTGAATATACTAAATACCTTCTTAAGCCAATATGAACTTCCACTTCACATACTTTTAGTGTGTAAAAACTGTAAGCATTGTCGCTATCTGGCGCTTTTTTTTGGTAACTAAACAAGGTGATCCAATCTTGCCTCTTTTTTAAGGCTGCGCAACTTTTCAGGATTTTCTCATAAACGGCTCAAACGATTTTGATTAAACTCGCTATATTTATGTACAGTTTAATGGGTTTTAATATCATATAGGTTTCATTATGATTAAAATAGTCTGACAGGGCTTAAATGGCGATATTTTTAATGTTCTTCGTCTAAGCTCCCTTTATTAAAGTTGTAAATTTCAATAAATGATGTTAAAAAAAAAAATGATGGGAAAGTAATTTCGTAAATTACGATAGAAACCAAAAATAAACTGCTGAATATTTTCTAAAATTATACAGCACCTATTCCAAATCATTGTATTTTTTAAAGGTATTTATACCTTTCTCAATACGAGTCATCTTTTCTATGACATATTTATTTTTGAATATAAAAAAAAATAAAAGTTAACATAGAATAACTGTAACAAATAAAATATAATAAAAAAAATTAGACAGAAACTGAATATACTAAATACCTTCTTAAGCCAATATGAACTTCCACTTCACATACTTTTAGTGTGTGTAAAAACTGTAAGCATTGTCGCTATCTGGCGCTTTTTTTTTGGTAACGAAACAAGGTGATCCAATCTTACCTCTTTTTTAAGGCTGCGCTATACGTTAAGGGAACAGATAGGCGAAAATTCTGTACTAGGTAAAAACTGGAAAAATCAGTAGTTTAGAGATAGATATATTCATGATTTTTTTCCCCTTCAGTCAGGGTAACTGTCAATACTAAAGCTGCATTTTTGTTTTCATTTTTACTTTTACTTAACTATATATGAAATATATAGTAAGGGAAAGTATTGCGATCATGAAAATATTCGATTTCCAGTTTTCGACGAAAATACAATTTTTAGGGTCTTCTAAGTCTAAATGACCAAGTCCTGAAAAAAAGGTCGGTGTGTCTGTGTGTTTGTCGTTAGTCTAGCGCAAAAAACATAAGTCGTACCAACTTTTTATTTATATCAATTATAGGTTGACGTATTGATTTGTTTTGTTTTTATATTTATTATTATTTAATTCTATATATATATCATTTATTTGTTTTTATTATTTCATTTATTTGTATTTATCTCAATTATAGGTTGTCGTTTGTTTTTTATTTTGTATATATATTATATTTTATTTAATTCTACTTTATCATTGTATACCGTATATATTGTGTGAATGGGATCTTATATCACTTCTACTAATGTTCATATAGAAACAAATTGTAATATATCTCAATAAATAAAAACATATTTAAGAGAACTATACGCCCGACATGTTACAGCAACTTTTTTTTATCAAAATTGGCCAACCAAAAGTGCCACTCTATGCATTTTGCAACTTTTCAGGATTTTCTCATAAGCGGCTCAAACGATTTTGATTAAACTCGCTATATTTATGTACAGATTAATGGGTTTTAAAATCATGTAGGTTTCATTATGATTGAAATAGTCTGACAGGGCTTAAATGGCGATATTTTTAATGTTCTTCCTCTAAGCTCCCTTTAATTTTGTACATTCCAAAAGATTAACCATATCATCTTAATGACGTTGATGAAGGATAGCAAAACTATTTGTTAACGTAATTTTTGGTTTACTGATAATAAGAATAGTAATATAGACGTGTAATATGCCGTTGGAAATAGCAAGATTATAGAAAAAAAATATTATATGATACACAAAATTGTAAAAGGTAATATAAAGTGACGAGTGGGGAATACACTTATTACTGATTAACAATTTAAAATAGGTATATTATTAATCTAAATCATATGTTTCCAACGAAAATGAATACACTTTTAATTAAAAACCACTTCAAATATTTTTTTCGAATTGAAGTATGTTTAATAGTTTTGAGTTGATTTTAAAAGTCGAGGTAAGAGAAAGTCGTGTGTTGCCTGCGCCATTTTTTTGTTTTGTACACCTGCAATAGATAATTTTTTTTTCTAAATAATTTTATAAGATAAGAGAAAGTTAAATCTTGCTCGACCCGACAGGATAAGATATAAAGAGACAAGCCCTATACTTTAAGGAATAAACTTTACAAGGCTAAATAGAAAGGAACTTTATTAATTAGAACAAGTGATACTCCTCACACCTCGGCCATTACTTTTTCACAACTTCTCCTCCTCCTTAAACCACTTTCCCAAAACTTTTTGAAAAGATAAACTCCCTTCATAAAATAAACAATGGATCCGGCTGGAGGGAGAGTTGCGGCCGAGTTACTGTCAAACCCTCTTCGTATCGTCTCTAATAAACTTATCTCTTCTCAGCTCCTAACTCGGAACGTGTATTTAGAAGGTTATATTGAAAGGAAACTCAGAAATAAGTGTTAATATGAAAATAAAAAAGAAGAAATCGAATACTTCATAATTGAAAATCTTATAACCATAAATTTGTTTTGTTTTTTTAGCATTTAACGTCACTTTTGCATCTGTGATTAATCGGTAGAATCTGCAGTGGGAGTCCTAAATTTTTCCTATCCTGGCTTAATTGGATATGAATCTTTAATGAGTATCTGACACCCCACAGGATTGAGACCACTTTTTTACGTACCCTCCGAAGGACGGCATAGGTAAGGATTTTACATCCCTATTATGAAATCCCAGAGCCACCTGCAGGTTTGAACCCGTATTCTTGGGGCATAGAATGAAATGAAAAAAAAAATCTTTATTCTGGACCAAGTCCTCTTAAAACAAGAATAATGAAAACAAAAATGTCTATGGTCCAGTTACTTTTAAATAAAAAACAACAACAAATTTAATACATCTATATACCTTTGCATACTTAAATACACTTGGAGCAGGCACTTATATATACACATATTTATACTACATACACCAATATTTACACTGGAACGGAAGATTGAGATTCAAGAAGGTATTGGAAGAGTCGATGTTTGAAAGAAGAAGGAGAGACGGTTTTACAGATAGAGATAGGCAAGGAATTACAAAATATGAGGAGCGAACGAGAAAGGATCCAGTTTTATGTGATGGGTTATAAATATTAATTGGTTGGGTTCTAGTGTTTAACGAATGAATGTCTGAGCGGAGGGTGAGAAGCTTAGCTATATAGGAAGGTTTTCTATTTTATAAGGTTTGGAATAGGTAAGAACCATGGAAATATTGCCAGCAAACATACGAATAAAGCCACTTTAACTCAGTATAATACCCAGAAATATGGTCACGTCGACGGGCTCCAAAAATAAATCTTATAAAACAATTCATTATATGTTTCAATTTTGTTTCCAGTATATTGCGGAAGACAACAGAGGTAACAAGTAGCTGACGGGTTTTTAAAGGTAAGGACTCACGGAATCTAATGAGCTGTTTAAGAATGGAAATGAATTTTCGGAATATTTAAGATACCAGCTTGTTCCACGACAGGTTTTGATTAAAAGTGACTCCTAACTTTTTAACATTTTTTTTGGAATTGGATAGGAACTTTATTAAGGAAGAGTAATAGGTAGTATGGAAGCGAATTCAAGGTTGGTTTGGAACCGATGATGATTGCTTTCATTTCGATGTATAGAAGGCTGTTATGCTAGCCACTGCACCAGAGGTGACCCCTCTAACTATAATGTAGCAGGTATTTAAACATATAGTGACTCTTTTTATTAAATGACGATTGTAGAAAAGGTAAGAAAAAAATGTATAAATGTTTTTGAATCTGGAATGTTTTTAAATATGTCTGGCATATGGAAGGAATATAGTAAAATATTAAGTACATATAACATATGTATTTCTATTCCTTTCTATCCCGCTCCACTAGTTTTTGGAATTCTCTCCCAACAAACATCCGTCGAACAACCTCTCTCTACACTTTTAAACACCTTTTGTTCCAGTATCTTCTCACTTCCCGAAATGACTTTAGCTGACAATAATAATTGTACTGTTAGATGATAGTCAATACTTTTAGTTTTTTACAAGTGCATAAGTAAGTTGAAATAACTGTATATGTTGTTCTTTTTTGTTTTGTTTTTTCGTCATTTTCTTTTAGTTTAATCAAAAGCGTTACATATTAGTTAATTATATTGTCACCGAATGTATTTATTTTTATCATTATTTTTAATTATTTAAATTCTTTTTAATTATGTTAAATCTATTCTATTTTTTTGCTGTATTTTCCTCATTAATTTAGTATCTTGGCCAGATGTGAATATTTTACTGTGTTAAATTTAATGTTATTCTCAGGAGACTTAGTCCCAGAATAAAGTTTTTTTTTTCTTCTTCTTTATTTAAGTAACAGAATTTTAATTTGTGATAAGGATATAAATGTAAATTTTATATAGCTAGTTTTAAATGTGTAATTTAAGGTATGCTTGATTTTGATGGATATTATTGTTTTAGTTCGAATGTAATATTTTGAAAATGAAGAAATAGACAAATTATAATAAATATATGATTTTGGAAGAGACGAGTTTTCATTTAAATATAATAATGGAAATCTCTTGAACCATTAAATTTTTTTAATTCGATTTAAAATACTGAGAAAATACATAAAATAATTTAAAAAAACAAATGTGGTGCGCCTTAGACAGGACATTAACTTACCCTTGTTCTCAAATTCAATTTAGAACATTTATTAATACTAGGCCTACCAAACCCGATTGACGCCGATACCACCAAATACTGCCTGCACAGATTCGTCTAAATATCGCCGTTCAAGCTAAGGCCATTGTACAACCTTCTGAATTCCCAGTAGCTTCATATCTCTGTGCCATATTTTCGAAAACCTTAAGACGTTGTTCATCCTTCAATGTAAGCGGCCGTATTGAACCGTCGGAAGAATATTAGTATTATAAATTTCAACTTTTAAGTCTCGAACTAAGGACTACGCAACATTTCCCGCCTTGAACCGCGACTTTATTTCCTCCTGGATTTCATTTTTTCAGGCCATTATTGAACACAAATACTTGAATTTCTCTACATTTTCAAACCTATTTCCTAATATATCAACATCACCAAGATCGTCACCGTTTCTGCTACTAATCATATATTTCGACTTGCGTATTTATTTCAAGCCTCAGTCTGTTTCACGCCATTTATCTTTTGTCACATTTACTTGTTGTACTTTGAAGTGCAGTTGTAAATTTCAATAAATGATGTTAAAAAAAAAATGATGAGAAAGTAATTTCGTAAATTACGATAGAAACCAAAAATAAACTGCTGAATATTTTCTAAAATTATACAGCACCTATTCCAAATCATTGTATTTTTTAAAGGTATTTTTACCTTTCTCAATACGAGTCATCTTTTCTATGACATATTTAGATGCTAAATTAAATTAAACAATTGAGAGTGAGTCCCCTTATTTTAAACCCGATGCTACCTCAAAACTCTCGGAGGGTTTATGACCTATTCTAACTTAAGTAAATGTTTCGGACTTTCGGACTGGCACATCGTTAGAAGGTTTACTAACATTCTAGGCATTCCCTGTCCAATCCTGATTTACAAATCATATTGCACTAAACTGTTCGTTTTTCATATTAAAGTAAAATTCACTACCACTCTTATTAATCTGTGACTTATTCACAAATCCAAAGTAATTATTAAACAGTTATTGGGTTGTTTCACTTGAAATTTTCGTTTTTATAGTTTCTGAAATAGATGAAGGATTTTGCAGGTCTCTGTTGTTTTCTTCCGAATATTTACATATTTAAAGTAAACAGTAACTAATCTTCTACCTTTATATTATAAACATTAGCTTCCCAATCAATTACCCACTTTTCAGTATACCTCCAAATATGAACATGGAAACACGCGATTTTCGAGTAATATTTTTAACAAATTTAAACTCGGCCATTCAGTAACTGAGGCCACTAGAAATATTTCCAAGGCGTTTGAGTAAGGGAGTGTTAATGAACGGACCATTCGCCGTTGCTTTGCTAAGTTTTCAGCTAGAGATACCGACTTGGAAAACTTGCCCCAAGAAAGACCTCTGTCCGTAATATACAACAATGTCCTGAAACATACAGTAGAATTAACCCCTACAAAACAGTTAAAGAACTCTCAGTACAACTAAATGCAAGTGCATCTACCGTTTCCAGACATTTAAAGTGTATTGGGGAAGTAAAAAAAGCTCGATACATGGGTACCTCATGATCTGACTTAGCGGCATGTTTCAAAACATACCGTGCAAAAATTGAAAGAACTGGGCTACGAAGTTCTTCCGCGCTCTCCATATTCTCCCGACTTGTCACCAACAGATTACCACCTCTTCAGGAATTTAGACAACTTCGTCAAAAGAAAACTTTTTGAAAATGGTGATCAAGTGAAAAGTGCGTTTTCAGATTTTCACTTCAAAGCTCAGAGTTTTTTCAGTTCGGGGATAAAAAAAGTTGGTGTCACGTTGGGAAAAATGTGTAGAAAAAGAAGGTAAATACTTCGAGTAAAATTATCTTGCTTTTCATATCGTATTTTTAAAAAAAATCCTTTACCTTGAAAACGGACATTTCATGTGACACAAGCCAATAATAAATATAAATCATAATTAAGAATTTTTTAAAAAATATTTCTATTCTATGAAAAGTCTTGAAACTATTCCAATTAGACTATTACTCTTTCTAAAGAGTCTTAATCAGCACTTTAAAGGTTGAATAGGTTTTATAAAAAGAACTTGGCGTGCTCGAGTTTTTACTTTTTTTTTTTTTTTTTTTTTTTTTTTTTTTTTTTTTTTAATGAGCTCACTGTACCTGTGCAATAGCTGCTTAGAAAAGAAGATTGGAACTTTTAATAAGTAGACTTTCTACTTCTAGGAATAAGAAACTTATCTCTTAATTTTTATATTTCTATTTCAAAATGATCTGGTTTATTGCTATCTTTGTTCATTAAACGTCACTTAATGCTACTAGGGCTTGAAAGACCTTGTACAGTGGAAGTCCTAAATTTTGCCTCTTTAGATTAAATTAGGACAGTAATCACACCATTATACGTCCCCTCCGAAGACATAACAAAGGATTCCCTTCAAAAAATTCTTGGGCCGTCTGTCAGATTCGAACCCAGAACCTTAGGCATAGAAGATTGTTATGAAAGCCACTACACCATTGTTTCCCAATAAATAAATTTCCCGGACTCCTTTACCCATTCAGTAAAGTGACAAGAACCTCCGAATTTAAAAAATATCGTGCAAGTATATTTAGGGGGGAGCCGATGGCTGAGTGGTTAGCACGCTAGTATCCCACGCTACAGGTGTGAGTTCGAATCCCACTCCCAGCGGGACTTTTATTAGAATATAATTTAATGGGGATTCACTCACAGCCTCCCCCCAGGTACTTGAGACTCTTCAGCCTACTGGTGGCAACTCGCAAAAATAGGTGTAAGAAGAACCCTAAACATTTCATCGAGAAACGTGAGTATATTTTCCCAGGAATCTATACCACGCGGCCTAGGGCCTACACGGCCTGTCGCGCCAGAGAAAATAAAATATTTAGGACTTCCTCTATAGCATTGTTCGATTAGCCACAGTAGCCTAAAATAACGTGAAATAAATAAACAAACAAATAATCAATTAAATAGAAGGAAAAAATTTAATAACTAATACCAAGTTTAAGTTGATTAACTATGGTATGTATTTTATAGCGACTTGCTGTGTTTTGCAAGATTAATGTAAAATAAAGCATTTTTCTCTCTAGGGTTTTATTGAAGATCAAAAAAATCTTTAAATCAGTTTAATGATTAATGCATTGTAGCACCTGCAGCATCAGTCATAAACACTTGAATTATGCATTTAAGACATATGCCTTAAATTTGTTTGTCCAATTTTTTTTTTCCGAACTCCAAAATTACTGTTGCTAAAAATATATTCCATACATAGAAATGTTAAATTAAAAATAAAACAGAGATTCGAAATGTTTCAACTGCAAAGCTCTTTCTGGACGAAATTCCAACCGCTGTGTTCATAGTAAGGCATGGACATCCACATGTCAACTGCAGGCGAAGAATCTAATATCGAACACCTAAATTATTTAACTATTTTCCTAGAGCCGCTTTTTTTTTTTAGCTTAGTCAGGCGATTCTCTGAATCATCTAGGCAAATGGTTCCCAAATTTCCATGTTCATCCTTTAAAGTAATTTTCATTTCATGTCAGAAAAGAACCGTCGAAAGAATAATAGTTTTATAAATTCCAACATTTTAGTTTGCAGATAGTACCTGCGAGCTATGTAATTTCGCAAATGAATAACAACACGCATTTCTCGCCTTTAACATGATCTTTCTTTCCTCATGGATTTCGTTTTTTCTTGTTATCATTTGCCCTAAGTACTTAAATATCTTTACGTGCTCAAACGTATGTCCTGATGTATCTATACACCAAGATCGTCACCGTTTCTGCTACTAAGCATATATATTTCGTCTTACCCGTTCGTTTATTTCAAGCCCTATAACTTTACCACTTTTTATTAACGTACTTGTATTAAGTTTCTGAGTTTTGGCCTAGCAGTACCAAATTATCAGCGTATCTAGGGTTTATACAAAAACCGACATTTTAGAAAACCGGTTTTCGAATAGTAGTTTTCCCAGAAAAAAAATTTTAACCGGTTTCGAATGTTTACGAAAAAAATTTTACTCGAATATTCTGTAATTTGAACAAAAAATTATGAGTGCTTAAGAGCAGTTTTTGACTGAAATATTTACTGTTCAATTTTATTGACAGTAAAATTGTTTTTAATGCAATTTAGTAGAACAAAGAAATAATAGTTGACCAGGATTAAATAACTTTAAAAACAATTATTCGTTGTTTATGCATAACTTTCACTATAAGAATGTAAATATTTTAATAATAGTGAAACGAGTTATTCAGCAAAGGGTTCGAATAAATAAAAACAATTAGAAAATATAATGTATAGCATTCTGATATTTATCCTGTATACAAGTATATGTATTCTTTATTGACTTTTGATTTTGTCAATTTCTTTCTTATCATGTAATTCAATCTTGTATTATATATATATATATATATATATATATATATATATATATATTATATATATATATATATATATATATATATATATATATATATATATAATAATAATAATATTTATTTGTTTTCGGGGTAATCCCTATACAAAAGGAGTTGGTCAGTACAGTACATATGTTATAAATACAAAATTTAAAAAAAATTGGAGATTATTTACAGGCATTAGAAAATATAATGTAAATTATAATCAAAGCCGAAAGACAAGAGTAAATAAAATTTATGCATGCATACTTATTAAAATCAATTTTAGTTTTAAAGACAATGAAGCAAAGGATCGAGTATTTTCTTTTCAGTGCCATTTTAATACAAATTTAAATATTTTATTTATTTTTTTGTTTAATGAAATATTATTTCAGAAAACAGATGACTTCTATTGATTTGGTATTTAGCTTATATCGATAGTATCCTTAGTTTATTCTCAAAATTACCCGAAATAGAAAATACCCTCTCACTTGCAACCGAACTAGGCTTAATCGTTTTTAAAGCCTTATTTTAAAAATTTATATTTTTATAAATATGTTACCTACTTACATTTTGTATAATATCATCTATATCAAATATCGGTCAATGGAACTGAACACTGAATTTATGAACTGTACATAAAGAAGCCAGAAGACAAACTGATATAAATTATATAGACAAAACACACCGTTTCTGGAAATCATATCCGACCGATTGAACCAAACCGCTTGCAACTGTGTTTTCATCAATCTGGTACATTTGGCTACATTTGTCATTTTCAATTTTTTTTAAAGTGTTATTCATACATTGAAAACCGATATTTTCTACTAAAAAAACGGCTTTCGTATTTCATAATTTTCTCCAAAAAACCGGTTTTAAAAACCGACAAACACTAAGCGTATCCCAGAACCGCAATTTTATCACCCACGTTTAAGCCTTCCTTGATGCTCCAAAACTAAAATGTAAAAAACTACAATATGTATATTGAATTACACGTGAAGAAGACACAAGTCCTTTGAAGAAAACGTTTAAACAGTGGCCTCATCTCTCTTCGGACCAGGTATTTTACGCAGTACCTTATTTTCGAAAACCTTAAGCCGTTGTTCATCCTTCAAAGTAAGCGGCCACGTTTCACCTCCGTAAATAGCCATCGGAAGAATAATAGTTATATAAATTCTAGCCTTTACGTTTTTAGACAGAAGCCGCGAGTTAAGTAATTTAGCAACTGAATAATAACACGCTTTTCCCACTTTTAACCGGAACTTTATTTCTTCCTGGCTGCACAGCACTCCTGTAACTTTTCTAAACTCGAAGGGGAAGACAGAATCTAAACTCGAAAAAGAAGAAACGAGAGAATTATAGAGGAAGAAAGTATTGAAACAAGAGGATTAGGGTGGAAATGGAGTTTGTCGTAAAAGGAATGGTATCTAGATAGGGCCAAATCAGCAACATACGGAACATTGAGGTCTTTATTGATAAGTTTGTTCGTGACAAAGTAAGGAGCATTGAGGATTTTACGAAGGATTTTGGATTGTAGGGATTGGAAACGGGAAGAATTCGATGGTTTAGTAGAGGCCCAAAGCTTTACTCCGTAAGCCTTATGATGCTGATATAGATGAGTCTTTTGTAGTTAAGTGGAAGATTAGAACGTTTGTATAGGAAGTGTTGAAGTAGTCAAAAACGTCGTGCAGTTTCTTGTCGTTTCAGTCTTGTGTGAGGGTTCCAAAAACGTGATTTAAGTTGAAAACTGGAATTCGATAATTTTCAAGATCGCAATACTTTCCCTTACTATATATTTCATATATGGGTAAGCGAAAGTAAAATATGTATGAAGTTTCAGTATTAGTAAACCTTGTCTTATCTGTTTATGAGATATGTTAATATAATAACAATGTGAAAAATAATTTTTATCCTGGAGTAAAGAAAATTGTTATTTAGGCAGTAGCATATTAATCTATAGTTATTTTGACATATACCTGAAGTTATACAATTATGTAGTTTTAAAGATTAGTTTCTGATTTTATATGGGAGATCAATAAGAACTACGAAGAAGAAAAAAAAAAGAAAAAGAAAGGAATAGAACACTGTTTTATTCATGGGTTGCAAATGGAGAACTACCAGATCTTTATGAGTGTGTTCCAAGCCCTTATCTCCAGTGTAATATCGACTTCAAGGAAGAAAAGCTCTCGAATAATATTATCATGGGAGTTATTGTAATAACAATCAAAACCAAATATTTACAATAGAAGCCGTATCTATTCCATGACATCAATAATCCAGAGCATTAGCGTCTAAAACATGTGAGAATTGTCGCTCGTCTAGCACCCTTTTTTTGGCAACTAGCTGATCCAAGCTTGTGCTACAGTAAGAGAGGAGGTAGGTGAAAATTCTTGAGAGGGAGGTATTGTGAGAAATTGGCGTGAGAGGAAGAAGGCATATTTAAAAAAAATAAATTCTGATAATAACATCAAATATTACTTTTAAAAAAAATTATAAAATATCATTATATATAATTTTTTTAAATATAAAAAAAAACTAAATCATGATGTTATAACAAAAGAAACAAATGTAATACACACATCATGAAAGCATGATTTATGATTTCCGTCGAAATAGCGAGTTAGATAAAAACGTTTCTGTATTACCCCAGGCATATTACTATTGTCTTCAAAATGAAATTCCAGTTTCCTGCAACTTATGAACAGGGCATATTACATAATTTGTCAATTGACATAATGACAAAGCTGCATAATTGGCGTAGTATAAAGTGCCCTCTTTGGTTCGCCGATTTATTTGTAACATCTCATGCTAACGCGCTTCTACAGTATAAAATTTCAGTTTATAGATCATATCTTTTTCGAAATAGACTTACCAGATACAAACAAAGAATTTTTTGCTGAACTTAGTAATTTAGGCTCCGAGAACCTTAAAAAGTCTATTTTCGGTTAAAATTGGAATTCAAAAATTTTCATGATTGCAATACTTCAAATATGCGAAAATAGAATTAAAGTAGTAAATTAGTTGAAATTTTAAAAGAAAATATATTTATTCCCAACTTATTAGTTTTTAGGATTATTTTAAAATCAAGTAAGTGTTTCTTTTTTTTTTCAAAATAAACTTAATGAATGAGTGGAATTTCTATAAATCGATTATTTTTGAAACTAACATTTCTTTAGCTGACATTTTTTATTTTACTTACCTATATGTATGTTACTCGTTCGCGACCTTCGGACCTGTATATAACGCCTCATCGAACCGCAGCTTTCGACAGATCTTTCCTTATCCGATCCTCGTCCTTATGGAATTCCATTCCTTCTCATATCCATCACTCCAATACTCTTCCCAACTTCAAATCCCGTTTGTTCGGCATGAAAAAATTATGGTGCATGATGTATGCTATAATGTGGCTCTTCTGGTTTACCGATTTCATTGAAAAAGTTGCTGAAACATCCGCAGGCATATTTATGCTTCTTAAATGTAATGTCACTGCTCAGCTAAGGAAATATTTTTATGTATTCCATACGTTAAGAGGAATTTCAGCAATCAATAAATTAAGATTAATTTACTTTGCATATATTCAGTCGCTGATTCAATATTGTATATTGATTTGGGGTGATTCTTTTGCTGCGCATATTTTTCAGCTTGAGATTGTGCAGAGAAAGATTATTAAGGTAATTTTGGGTATCAAAAAAGGACCCCCATCAATTAATATATTCTCGGACCTTAATGTAATGTCTGTAAAAAAATTATACATGGTCTCAACTATGAAGGAGCTGTATTTTAGACGGGATGAGCTAGTCGGGAAGATTGACCAAGGTTTTTCTACAAGACTGAAAAATTACTTTAGCTTAGTTGTGCCAAGACCAAAACATACCTGGACGACACACCAGACTTGTTATTCCATTACTACTGTGTACAACAATATTCCTCCAAATTTTCGATTTTCTCACACAAATCCTCCAAAGTATTCATATTATTACTACAATGTAAAAATGTGGGCGAAATCCCTCAGTGAAAAAAAATTGATGCATTATTGAATCCAAATTACTCATCGCTATAGACATGTCGTCAATGCCAGCCTGCGTCACTCATTCTGATATTTATCCTGTATACAAGTATATGTATTCTTTATTGACTTTTGATTTTGTCAATTTCTTTCTTATCATGTAATTCAATCTTGTATTATATATATATATATATATATATATATATATATATATATATATATATATATATTATATATATATAATAAATAATAATATTTATTTGTTTTCGGGGTAATCCCTATACAAAAGGAGTTGGTCAGTACAGTACATATGTTATAAATACAAAATTTAAAAAAAATTGGAGATTATTTACAGGCATTGTGAATATACAATAAACAAGTAAAGCGTATTTTTTTAAACCAAATACAAAAATGAAAAACAAAACAAAAAATACATATACAAAACAAAAAAAAAAAACAATTGAGGAATTTAAAGTTATCCTTAGTGAAAATATAAATGTTTCAAATTTATAATGTTGTGTAAATTATTCTAAACAATTAAAATTAAGTAAACAATTTTGTTAAAACAAGTAAAAGAAAAAACAAATAAACACAAGTAATCTCACTTCACATTTTAATAAAATTTAATAAGGCATTAACCGGAAAATCTATATCATGAACCTTATTCATTTATTATAAACGATCTAATTTTTAAACTACCCACTGTATAGTAAAAAATGTCATTTAGTTTCTGCACAGTATCAATTGTTAGTAGATTTCCTAAAATTGAATTATTGTTCTCATTAATATATTTATATATATAGTGCTTCCTAAGATCTTTATACATTGGGCATTCTATCAAAAGATGATATAGATTTTCCGGCTTTTGTAAATTACACACAGTGCAGTTTTCATCTCCCTCTAGTTTATAGGATTTCCCCTCAATCTTGTATTTACTTGCTTTAAATTTATATCTTAAATATACGAATTTATATTCCTTATTGCTTTTGGTTTAGTCAGTTACAGTTTATTTCTGTGTACTGTTTAACTGTTTCTTATAATTGTATTTTGTATTAATTAGGGATTGTGTAATTCAATTCTATATTTGCATGCCTTAATTTTATATCTTGTATATATGTATATGTATTCATATTAAATTTTATTAAAATGTGAAGTGAGATTACTTGTGTTTATTTGTTTTTTCTTTTACTTGTTTTAATAAAATTGTTTACTTAATTTTAATTGTTTAGAATAATTTACACAACATTATAAATTTGAAACATTTATATTTTCACTAAGGATAACTTTAAATTCCTCAATTGTTCTTTTTTTGTTTTGTTTTTCATTTTTGTATTTGATTTAAAAAAATACGCTTTACTTGTTTATTGTATATTCACAATGCCTGTAAATAATCTCCAATTATTTTTTTTATTTTTGTATTTATAACATATGTAATGTATTGACCAACTCCTTTTGTATGGGGATTACCCCGAAAACAAATAAATATTATTATTATTATTATTATTATATATGTATTCCTTACAGCTTTTAAGCTTAGTCAATTACTGCTTCACACTGTGTTACTTTTTCTGTATAGTTGTATTTTATATTCCTTATGTATTATATTGTTTTTGCTGTGTAGTGTGTTACTGTTTCTTTATAATCGTATTTTATATTTCTTATGTATTATATAGTTTTTTTCTTCTGTATAGAGTGTTACTGTTTCTTTATAAAATTGTGTTATATTATTTAAGTATTGTATTGTATCATACTGTGTACTGTTACTGTTTGTTATTGTACTTTTATTGAATTGGTGCAGGTGAACTCCTTTCCCACACACGGGCTCGCCTTAGTGGGATAGTGACTTATACTTGCACTGTAATATGTCTGTGTTTTGATTGGAATAAAGAAGTTTATAAAAAAAAATAAAATAAAGATTTAGTTTCGTACAATTCATCGATTAATTTCTAAACATATCATCTTACTTGGGGGACCCTATTAAGTGCATTTCCAATAACTACTGTAATAAGAACATTTTCAAGATTCATTCTCTCCCTTACTCTATATTATTACATAGGTAAGTGAAACTATAAACCTACAACAGTCGAAAAATTTCCATGGGTGCCATTACGAACATCATGCATATTCAGCTCATTATGCTTAAATATATTTGTTATAAATTTATTATTCGTGCTGAAATTGATCGGATTACGATGATTTTCTTTAGCGCGGTTAGGCATTTAATAAACTTTCAAATAAGTAATTATATATTTTCAGTAAATATATAGTTTTTCGAAAACTTTTTATGTTATCACTCACTTAGTGGACAAATTTTATCATTCCCATCCTCATCGCACCCATATCCAACATAAATTTAAGCTTCCCTACGATAGTAATTTTTGAGAAACTGTGATAAACGTGAAAATTGAGTGAATCGTGTATGAATGACACTTACCATGGTCCAGGATCAAACAGTTGACCTACGAGAAGTAGTCAGACATGATGGATACTAAGTGCTACCATACCGTATGTCCCTCCATACCTATCGCTCTATTTGATCTTTGTCGGCTAACTCACCCCCCTACTATCCCTTCGTGTAAGTACACCCCAAATTATACTGCCAGAGCACTCCAATCCAAGATGTTATTATAATGAAATTATGCTATATTGTATTAATAAGAATGTTTGTTTGAGCCTGTGGACTATATCTTTAATTTTTTTTTTTTTTTGATACGAACAAAAATAAAATTTTTATCAGCGTGTTCTCTAAACGAAAAAAACAAAAACTCACCTCTCGTCCCTCCTTTCTGTCCTAGTTCCTAGAGGGGTCAGGAAATAGGAAAGGATGAGGTTAAAGAGGGAAATGACGAGGATCCTTAGGACTGCCTCAGCCAGCACCATCAGCTTCCATCACTAGCTCTTCTCATGCTCTAAGACGAAGTGCTAGGACGAAGAGAGCCCAAATCTCTCAAGGATTAGTTGCTTGCTAGGATGTTAGGGGGCAGCACCTTCCGGTATTAAATTTAAAATAATATTATTCATTCCCGCCTAAAAAATGTTACTTTCCTTTTTATATCATAAATAAAGTTACATCACTTTGACTCAGTGTCGCATGGATCGCTATGTCAACAGCTCATGACCTTAGACTGTTCGGAGCAACTTTTCTCAATAATAAAGTCATTCCTTATGAAGAAGGATGTCTCAGTTAAGGTGGGAAACAGTATATCCAAGCCCATAAAAGTGAATCCCCCAAGGTGCCGTCCTCTCTCCCATTTTATTTAACTTCTACAAGGCTCGCGTAGTAGGAGAAAACTACGACCATTGCAAAGTAATGGCCTACGCTGATGACATTGCCATTTATAGTTCAAGTACTAACTCATCCAAGGCAAGGGCGTATGCTAAAAATCTAGTGCGGGCAACACACGACTTTCACTTACCTCCATTTTTAAAATCAATAAAAGATTTTTCAAATACAGTTAGAGATAAAAAAAATCAGGTGCGGGCAACACACGACTTTCACTTACCTCGATTTTTAAAATCAATGAAAGAATTTTCAAATACAGTTAGAGATAAAAATACGTGAAACTATTAAGGAATTAATCAAATTGAATTTATATAGAAACATGTGTTTTATTAAAAAATCTATTATATTATAATCTAAAATAATCAGTTAGTTTTATGTTCATTTCATCACTCTCTATAACCTTTTAAAAGCTTGTGTATGAGATGATATTTTTTTGTAAAATCTTTAGCTTTCCAACGGTATATCATACATGTATATTGCTGCTCTTATGTTCAAAAACGAAAAATTGCATTAAAAAAATATATTTTTTCTGTTTTCTCCTTTAGTTGGTTATCGAATTTATTCAATTTATATATTTACTTGTTTTTCGTCAGCGTTAACAAGATAATCTAGTTATTATTATATAATCTACAAAATTAAAGGTACTTTAGGGAAAGAAAATTTAAAATATCGGCATTTAAGCCCTGTCAGACCATTTTAATCTAAATAAAACCTACATGATATTAAGCCCATTAAATTTTACATCGATACAGAGTTTTATCAAAATCGTCGGAACCGTTTTTAAGAAAATAGAAAAAAG
Source organism: Piezodorus guildinii (assembly GCA_023052935.1). NCBI lineage: Eukaryota > Metazoa > Arthropoda > Insecta > Hemiptera > Pentatomidae > Piezodorus > Piezodorus guildinii. Next base: position 178,785,221 of record CM041293.1, on the reverse strand, counting down.
GTGCAAAATGCATGGTATAAAGTGCCTCTTCTGGTAAGCTCATTTTGATGAAAAAAGTTTTGTCACGTCTCGGGCGTATAGTTTCGTTTTCAAATTTCAGTTTCATAGGACTTACCGTTTCCGCCCGGGAGCTACCACACACACACACACACACACACACACAGACACACCACACACACACACACACACAGACCTTTTTGCGGGACTTGGTTATTAACGTGTATTTCCGTTGAAAACTGGAATTCGAAAATATTCACGATCGCAATACTTCCCCTTACTATATATAGTAAGTGAAAGTAATACGTGAAACTATTAAAGAATTAATTAAAATCAATTTCTATAGAAACATGTGTTTTATTAAAAAAATCTATTATATTATTATCTAAAATAATCAGTTAGTTATATCGGCTTTTAACAACTCTCTATTAACTTTTAGAAGCTTGTGTATGAGATAATATCTTTCTAAAATCTTTAGCTTTCCAACGGTATACCATTCATGTATATTACTGCTCTTATGTTCAAAAAAAGAAAAACCTTGGTTCGACAGGGATTGTCAAAATATGTGCGAAAAAAGAAAAACCGCTAAACTGAATTCCTTAAATAATCCAAGCGATAATAATGTGGCTTATTTTCGGTTAGTAAAGAATGAAACTTCAAAACTCTTAAAAAATAAGAAAAGAGAGTATCTTAAAGGCAAAATAATAGAAATAGAAAAACACAGAAACGAAAATAACGTAAGAGAGATGTACAAAGGTATAAACAAATCGCGTTAAAGATTTGAACCTCTATTGAATGCGGTTAAAGATGAAAATAACAATATAATTGCGGAACCTTCTGAGATATTAAATAAATTTAAACAACACTTTGACGGCATCTTAAATACGGAAAATAATAATCAATCTCATCTCTCTGAATATCAGAGCGCTGAACCATGGATAGACGCACCGAGTAAAGAGGAAGTCGAAATGGCGATAGGAGAGTTAAAACGTTATAAGGCCGCAGGAAATGATAATATCACGAGTGAATTAATCAAGGCGTGTGGAGAAGCGGACGTTTCCAAAATACATTTTTTAGTTAAAAAGATCTGGGAAACTGAAAAAATGCCCGAAGAATGGAAAGAATCAATACTTATTCCGATTCACAAAAAAGGACCGAGGACGGATTGTAACAACTATCGTGGGATCTCTCTTCTCCCAGTATGCTATAAAATATTCTCGTCAATTCTAACTAGTCGAATCACGGAATACGCTGAGGAAATTATCGGAGATTACCAATGTGGTTTTAGGCGAATCGCTCGACTATTGACCAAATATTTTCCTTACGTCAAATATTAGAGAAAAAATTGGAATACAACGGTGTAGTCCATCAACTTTATATCGATTTTAAAAAGGCTTATGATTCAATAGACCGTCAGAAGCTATATAACATCATGATTGAACAGGGAATACCTAGAAAGTTAGTAAACGTAGTAGAAATGTGTTTGTCGGAAACATTCCATAAAGTTAGAATCGGTCATAATTACTCCGAGAGATTTGAGGTGCGATCGGGTTTGAAACAGGGTGACTCCCTTTCACCTGTGTTATTTAATATAGCTTTAGAATATGTCATAGAAAAGGTGATGTGTACCGAGAAAGGCTTAAATATGGGTGACAAGATTCCGGTTTTGGGGTATGCCGATGATCTGGTACTGCTAGGTGAAGACACGAAAACCATACAACTAAATACAAGTGTGTTAATAAAAACCGGTAAAGAAATAGGACTCGAATTAAATACCGATAAAACGAAGTATATGATTAGTAGCAGAAACGGTGTCGATCTTGGAGATATTGATGTATCAGGTCATACTTTTGAACACGTAGAGAAATTCAAGTATTTAGGCTCAATTATAACTAGAATAAATGCAAATCCAGGAAGAAATAAAGTCCCAGTTAAAGGTGGGAAATGCGTGTTATTATTCAGTTGCTAAGTTACTTAGTTCGCGGCTTCTATCTAAAAACTTAAAGATTAGAATTTATAAAACTATTATTCTTCTAACGGTTCTTTACGGATGTGAAACGTGGCCGCTTACTTTAAAGGATGAACAACGGCTTAAGGTTTTCGAAAATAAGGTATTGCGTAAAATATTTGGTCCAAAGAGAGATGAGGCCACTGGGGAATTTAGAAGGTTGCATATCGCGGAATTGCACTTCTTGCACTTAGATCCTGTGAATATAATTGAGCTGATTGCATCGCGGAGACTCAAATGGGCGAGTAAAGTTGTTGGGCTCGATGACGAGCGGATTCCGAGAAAGTTGGTATTTGCTGATCCGACTGTAGACGTCCGAAAGGTAGGCCGAAGCGGAGATGGGAGGATTGCGTTAAGGCTGATCTCGGGAGCTTGGGCTTGAATGGTGAGCATTGGACGATTTTGTGTAGGCGGAATTTGGTGGTATCGGCATCGAACCTTCGGGTTCGCTAAGCCTATTATTATTATTATTATGTTCAAAAACGAAAAATTGCTTTAAATAAATATTTTTTCTGTTTTCTCCTTTAGTTGGGTATCGAATTTATTCAATTTATATATTTACCTGTTTTTTATCAGCGTTAATAAGATAATATAGTTGTTTTTATTGAATCTACAAAATTAAAGGTACTTTAGGGGAAGAAAATATCGGCATTAAAGCCCTGTCAGACCATTTTAATCAGAATAAAGCCTACATGATATTGAAGCCCATTAAATTATACATCGATATAGCGAGTTTAATCAAAATCGTCGTAACCGTTTTCAAGAAAATCGAAAAAAAGTGCAAAATGCATGGTATAAAGTGCCTCTTCTGGTAAGCTCATTTTGATGAAAAATGTTTTTTCACGTCTCGGGCGTATAGTTGTCTTAAATATAAAATTTCAGTTTCATAAGACTTACCGTTTCCACCCAGGAGTTACCACAGACCACACACACACACACACACACACACATAGACCTTTTTGCGGGACTTGGTTATTTGGACTCAGGGGACCCTAAAACGTGTATTTCCGTTGAAAACTGGAATTCGAAAATTGTCACGATCGCAAAACTTCCCCTTGCTATGTATAGTAAGTGAAAGTAAAAAACCACTGCAAACAAAATAGTGGATAAGCTTCGATTTTTAAATTTTTTTTAAAATTTTTTAATTAAATTTTTAAATAAAAAGAAATTACCTCAACAGTTTACGATAGAAAATGTAAAGAAATCCATTGCCAGGACAATATTATACCCAGGGATCAAATTTGACCGACACTTGACTTTTGCAGGTCACTTTAGAAAAAAACTAAATAATGTTAGAAACAAGTCGTACAGACTAGCCCATCTCCTCACCTCGCCACTCTTAAGTTTGCGACTGAAAATCATTATTTACAGCAGATTCATCCGGCCAGATTTGCTATACGGTGCTCCGTATATCACACAGCACACAGCGAAGAAATTTCAGCAATTTCAAAGTGGGGTGGTCGAAAAAATATGCAGAAGCACTTCACTCTGGAGGGAAAAAACTCTCAATGTCCATAAAATTTTGAACATTCCAACTGTACAAAAGTTTATGAAGGGACGTCAGGTCAAGTTTTTTGAAACTACAAAACGAATTGCGAATCCGCTAGTTTCTAGCTTAATACCTCCACCAGCCCCAAAACGGTGGCAAAATGCTGTTGCATCTGATTAAGTTATTATAGAATAAGATAGGCTTAAGAGGTAATTTCAAGGACACCAAACAGACAGAAGCGAGCCCCGTCGCAGACATACTTCATTTTGAAAATCGTTTTAAAATTTTAAGAACTCCGCAATTCCTTAAAATGTATGCAAGTTACAGAAAAAGGAATAATTTAGTAACGAAAACGAAAAATTAAGAATTTTAAATTAAGGGGATAAGGAAAAAAAAATCACTTCGTATAAATTTGTTATTCATTAACTTATAAATAAATAAAAAATTAATAACATAAATAAAAATTCTATGACTTTTATTTTTATTGGAATGAATTTTTCATCACCTCGCTTCATATTTTTGACAAGTTTTCCTTAATGATGACAGGAATCGAATCCGCGATAAGGATGCCATCTAGCGGCGATAACAAGGAGAAGTATGTTTTATTCAGAGGTGGCTGGGAGGTAGGCGTTCGGCCTCCCCCGAGCTATTAGAACTCTAAAAATATATTCCTTCAAACTCTCTCCTTCAGATCCCCTTCTTCCAATCTACAAACATTTCCAGGCGCCAATCCCCTCAGACTCTGTAAGAGACTCGGAAAAAGGTAGAAAAAAAACAACTAAATTCCGAGATCAAAGGAGACAATAATTCCAAAACGATAACTCAAAAGAAGGGACCTATAGAAGAGTTTACTTCAGGGAAAACGAAAAATAAACAACTCCTTCTTTCACCTTATTCCGATGCATTAAAGTGGAATATCGATTACCCATATACAGGTATAAGAAGGTATTTTCTTTAATATGCTTTTTTAAAAGAAGTTGAAAGTTATTATGGAAAGGTGTTATTATTGGGTTGTGTCACATGAAATGTTCGTTTTCAAGGTAAAGGATTTTTATTAAAAATACGATATGAAAACCAGATAATTTTATTCTAAGTATTTACCATCTTTTTCTACCCGTTTTTCCCAACGTGACGCCAACTTTTTTATCCCCGAACTGAAAAACTCTGAGCTTTGAACTGAAACAAAATCTGAAAACGCACTTTTTTCTTGACCATCACTTTCAAAAAGTTTTCCTTTGACGAATTTTACTAAATCCCTGAACAGGTGGTAATCTGTTGGAGACAAGTCGGGAGAATATGTTGGGTGCGGAAAACTGCGTAGCCCAGTTCTTTCGATTTTTGCACGGTATGTTTTGAAACATGCCGCTCAGTGAGACCATGAGATACCCATGTATCAAGCTTTTTTACTTTCCCAATACACTTTAAATGTCTGGAAACGGCAGATGCACTTGCATTTAGTTGTGCTGAGAGTGCTTTAACTGTTTGGTAGGGGTTTCCTTCTGCTGTATGTTTGAGGACATCGTTGTCTACTATAGACGGAGGTCTTCCTCGGGGCAAGTTTTCCAAGTCGGTATCCCCAGCTGAAAACTTAGCAAACCAACGGCGAATGGTCCGTTCATCAACACTCCCTTCCCCTAACGCCTTGCAAATATTTCTAGCGGCCTCAGCTGCTGAATGGCCGAGTTTAAACTCGTTCAAAAATATTACTAGAAAATCGCGTGTTTCCATGTTCATATTTGGAGGTATACTAAAAAGTGGGTAATTGATTGGGAAGCTAATGTTTATAATACAAAGGTAGAGGATTAGTAACTGTTTACTTTAAATATGTAAACATTCGGAAAATAACAACAGAGACCTGCAAAATCTTTTATGTATTTCAGAAACTATAAAAACGTACATTTTATGTGAAACTACCCAATACAATTATTTCCAAAGGCACCTTTAGTGTGCTCAACTGCCGTTAGCAGTTTAAACCCTGGAGATGGTTCCAGAATTTCATAAATAAAAATCTTACCGTCCTTCGTTGCAGTTTATTTTTAATCTTTTTCTTAAAAATGAAATTTACCCTACATTATGGAAAATGTATTACGCCTGTGCTCAAGAACGGAGATGTGATTAATATAGACAATTATATACCCGTATCAATTATAAATGTTTTTTTTTCCCGATATTTATGGAAACAATTATTGTAATAGATTAATAGGCCATCTATCTAAACTACGATTTTTACTTATATCATTATTATAATTAGTAATTTTCTTCTTATTATTTGACCTAAGTTAAAATAGAACTCCTCTTCTCCAAATTTATTATATTTAAGTGAATTTATAGGCGTTAATTACTATGATGGGGGTTTTACGCCTTTAAGCATAAACAAACGAACAAAGTTTATAATTGTATTTTTACTTTTACTCACTATAGTAAGGAGAAGTATTGCGATCGTGAAAATTTTGAATTCCAGTTTTCAACGGAAATACACATTTTAGGGTCCCCTGAGTCCAAATAACCAAGTCCAGCAAAAAGGTCTGTGTGTGTGGTAACTCCAGGGCGGAAACGAAAAGCCCTGTGAAACTGAAATTTCATATTTAAAATTACTATACGACCGAGATGTTTCAAAAACGTTTTTATCAAATTTGGCTAACCAGAAGAGCCACATTATACCATGCCTTTTGCACCTTTTTATAATTTTCTCAAAAACAGTTCTGACGATTTTGATTAAGCTCGCTACATCGATGTAAAATTTAGTGGGCTTTAATATCATGTAGGTTTCATTCTGATTAAAATAGTCTGACAGGGCTTAAATGCCGATATTTTAAATTTTCTTGCTCTAAAGTACCTTTAATTTTGTTGATTCTATAAAAATAACTATATTATCTTGTTACTACTGATGAAAAACAGGTAAAGATATAAATTGAATGAATCTGATACTTAGTTGGGGAAAATTCAAAAAAATATTTTTTAATGCAATTGTTTGTTTAACTTAAGAACAGTAATATGCATGTATGATATACCGTTGGAAAGCTAAAGATTTTAGAAAAATATTCTTTCATACACAAGCTTTTAAAAGTTAATAGAGAGTGATAAAAAGCCGATAAAACTAAGTGATTGTTTTAGATATCAATATAATAGATTTTTTAATAGAACACATGTTTCTATAGAAATTGAATTTAAATAATTCTTTAATATATTTTAACAACGGTAAGTGAAAGTCATGTGTTCCCCGCACCAGATCTTTTAAACTATCACCAGCCGTATAAGATTGTTAATAATTTTTAATAATAATTAAAAAATAATTAGAGTGGAAGACATTTTGTGAAATGTAAGTAACATAAGGAATCGCTGACCTAAAATTCTAAAGATGAGACGTATAAGCCTCGAAACGTAAATTGTTGTATTGAAGAATAAACAAATTATGTTAAAAAAAAAAAAAAAAATACTGTTCCTGAATATATTATTTAATCTGATTTTTTTACAATGGAGTTAAGTTAATGTCGTGTGTTGCGCGCACCAGATTTTTCAACTTCATTTAATGGTTATTACATTAATCTTTCACAAAGGAGGTAAATAAATGAAGGTCCAGTGTTGCCTTTTTTAAGAATTTTATTTTCTTTCCGATTCTGTAAACGGTCATTTCTTCGTGTGACAATCCAATACATAGAGGCAGGCTCGTCAAGAAGGCTACAGCATACAGGTAACTCTGATATATGGGACAATACAGTTTGAGAAGCTTATTTATACAGCCGAGCTAGTGGAGGCCCAGATATTACTACACTTCTCCGTGTTTCCCCTCCTTCTGATTTCATAAAATCGCGGCCCCGCCTTTTCCGCTCTAAGGATATTACTTTTTAAGGTTACCTTTATTCGCTATTCTGGTTTTAGTTCCCCGGTTTTATTATTCGTAGTGGCAGGCGAGAATATTATCAAGGACGCTGCGGTTAAAATGTCTATATATTTACTAGTGTGTATGTATTTATATACACAACAATAATATTCATCGACCTCTTTATTATAATAACAATATAGTATTTTATATCAATTACTATTATAGGAGAGTAATTTTAGTTATGAATGTCTCATTCGGAACAATCTCTTCTATTTTATCTATATATTTATTTATCATAACATATATAAACTATGATTATTAAACTGTTACGTTTCGAGATACTTCTTATGCCTCATCTTCAGATCTTTAAATACAATCTGTTTGTTTATTTATTTATTCACCGTCACTTTATGCTACTATGCCTAATCGGACGATGCTACAGTGGGAGTACTAAATTTTGCCTATCCAGGTTTTATTAGGATAGGGATCTTTAACGAGTACCTGACATCGCACAGGCTCGGGACCACCTTTTAACGTCCCCTCCGAAGGACGGCGTAACTAAGGATTTTTTACTCCCATTAAAAAATCCTAGGACCATCTGCGGGTTCGAACCCGTGACCTTTAGCATGTTACGCTAGCCATCCAGCTACAAGTGATCCCTTAAATACCATCTAAAATACAATTCAATAAATATTATAAGCAACCATACAAAAAATAAAAAACATTATCAATAATTTAGAATTCATTTATCACTTAAAATATTTACAATCTGTTTATAAATTTTTTTAATTAAAATTATTCTTGCATTTATTTCCATATTATATCCTAATATAGGTCATTTAATAATGTAATATTATTCATATTTAGTACCTATATATGAATAATTCTGTCAGTCTGATAAATGAATTCTAAATTATTGATAATGTTTGTTATTGTTTGTATGGTTGCTTATAATATTTATTGAATTGTATTTTAGATGATATTTAAAGATCTGAAGATGAGGCATAAGAAGTACCTCGAAACGTAACAGTTTAATAATCATAGTTTAAATATGTTATGATAAATAAATATATAAATAAAATAGATGAGATTGTTCCGAATAATACATTCATAAATAATATAATAATAATATTTATTTGTTTTAGGAGTAATCCCCATACAAATGGAGTTGTTCACAAAAAAAAAAAAAAGTATGTTGACAATATCACAAAAAAATACACAATAAAAACAACTGAAGTCTGTTTACTGACATTATTAATATAAAATAAATAAAGTATATTTTTTGAAATTATAAAAATGTAAAACAGAACAAACGGAAAATTAAAAAAAAATAAAAAAATTGAACAATTGAAAATCTGTTAACAAAATTTAAATCTTTCAATTTTTATAACCTAATATAAATTAGGCTAAACAATGTAAAATAATATTATAAGCTGAAGAAAAAAGTAATAACGAATTAAATAAAATAAAAAGAAAACAAACTTTACTTTAATTTTTGATAATAGTTAATGAGGCATTAACCGGAAAATCTTTATCTTATTCGTTAATTATAAATGATCTAATTTTTAGACTGCACACTGTGTAGTAAAATATATCATTTAGTTTCTGCACATTATCAATTGTTAGCAGATTCCCCAAAATGGAATTATTGTGTTCATTTATATATTTATGGATATGGTGATTCCTAAATTCTTTATACATTGGACATTCTATTAAAAAGTTATGTAGGTTTTTCGGCTTTTGTAAATTGCAAACAGTGCAATTTTCTTTCCCCTCCAGTTTACATGATTTATTTACTATCTATACTATTTAGTTTACCTCTTTATTTAAAGCTTAAAATAAAATGTATGGAATGTTAGATCTATACAAAATTCTTATAGTTCTTAATTGTTTTATTGACGTTTCGATCCCTCGATAGGAACGTTGGATTTCTTTTTAACAAACAATTATTGAGCACCAGCTCACCAATAAGGCTAACTACAGGGGTCTAATGCAAAAAGAACGCTATAAAAAACATTTATAGGCGTAACATATTCCACAACCCCATAAATTTTATTATATATATATACAATATAAAACAAACTCTCGAGAAGCAGTCCGAATACGGTTTCTACTAACAAAATAAGTTGGAAAGCGGAAGATTTTAGAAAAGTGAATATGCAAAAAAAAAATAAATAAATAAATCGTACAATATAATATAAAGGTATAGTATGCTCATAAACTAATGAACATATCTTATGTTTACAGCCTCCTAGTTTTTAAATCCTCCACCCATTACCAGGAAACAAGATCCCGTCTGTCCGAGCTCCACACTCCTTTCCATAGAACCAAAAAAAAATATTATTGCTCCTTTTTAGCCCGTTTCACTGTCTAATGGAATACTCTCCCTTCAAACATCCGTCAACTCCTTCTCTATCATCGTTCAAATTTCTCCTCTTTCAATACTTCCTTTGTCTTCAGTCTGACGTAAGCTAAGTTTTATTATGCCAACTTATGTAAGGTGAATTTTACTCTAATGCATTTACTTTAATGAGACTAAAAAGAAAATTTCATCTAACAGTTGATAACAAATTACTAATATACAAGACAGTACTGAAACCTATATGGACCTACGGACTTGAACTATGGGGGACAGCTAAACATTTTAACATCAAACGTATCCAATCCTTCCAATCCAACGTCCTCCGAACAATAGTTAATGCTCCTTATTACGTTACCAACTGTACCCTACACCACGACCTTAATATTCCATTTGTTTTAGACCTGATACCATCCAAATTTTCCTAATTTCATGAGAACCTTACTCACCATCCTAACCCTCTAGCACAATCCCTATCCAGCACCACCCATCCGTACAATCCTCCTCGAAGATTGAAACGACAGTAGCCGCGAGACGTATTGTAAAAATTTAAATTGGAGTTCTGTTCCACACATGTACGGTATGTTAGTGGCTACAGCGCCCTAGCTCGGCCTCCACTGGCATACACCAGTGATGCGGCTAGGATAGAGGCGTTGGGATCTCTTGGATTCCGCTTTTTCCTCCACAAGTAGAGGGAAGAGCGCAGTCTAGAGTGATTTATATATCCTTTAGCAGTTGTATATATTGTATATAGTTATGATTGTTTGTATAATGTTTATTTATTTCCCAAATTTTTATTTATCCTAATTAGAGGTTGTTGTTTTGATTTGATTTGTTTTTTTATTTATTATTATTTTATTGTATATATATATATATATATATATATATATATATATATATATATATATATATATATATATATATGAATATATTTATTTTTACTTTTATGTAATTTGACTATTATTATTATTATTTTCTGTATATATTGTATGAATGTGGTCTCATATCACTATTATTATTGTTGTTCATTTTGTAACAAATTGTAATATACCTCAATAAATAAATAAATAAATAAAAAATGAGATGTAAAAGTTACATTTTATGTTTATTCTTATTTATTTATTTCTAGTTGTAAATAGAGATGACATTATGGCCCTTTCTTCCTTTTTATTTTTCATTCTTGTGTTATTTACTTGTAGTTACATATTGTTTTTGGCCAGCTATAATTTATTTTGTCCATAATTGTTATTCTTAAGCGACATTGTTCCAGAATAAAGTTTTTTTTTTCTATTCTATTCTATGTTTTGGAAAATTAAAACGTTATAAGGCTGCAGGAAATGATAATATCACGAGTGAATTAATCAAGGCGTGTGGAGAAGCGGGCGTTTCCAAATACATTTTTTAGTCGAAAAGATTTGGAAAACTGAAAAAATGCCCGAAGAATGGAAAGAATCAATACTTATTCCAATTCACAAAAAAGGACCGAGGTCGGATTGTAACAACTATCGTGGGATCTCTCTTCACCCAGTATGCTATAAAATATTCTCGTCAATTCTGACTAGTCGAATCACGGAATACGCTGAGGAAATTATCGGAGATTACCAATGTGGTTTTAGGCGGAATCGCTCGACTATTGACCAAATATTTTCCTTACGTCAAATATTAGAGAAAAAATTGGAATACAACGGTGCAGTCCATCAACTTTATATCGATTTTAAAAAGACTTATGATTCAATAGACCGTCAGAAGCTATATAACATCATGATTGAACAGGGAATAAATAGAAACCTAGTAGTTAGTTAACCTAGTAGAGATGTGTTTGTCGGAAACATTCCATAAAGTTAGAATCGGTCATAATTACTCTTAGAGATTTGAGGTGCGATCGGGTTTGAAACAGGGTGACTCCCTTTCACCTGTGTTATTTAATATAGCTTTAGAATATGTCATAGAAAAGGTGATGTGTACCGAGAAAGGCTTAAATATGGGTGACAAGATTCCGGTTTTGGGGTATGCCGATGATCTGGTACTGCAAGGTGAAGACACGGAAACCATACAACTAAATACAAGTGTGTTAATAAAAACCGGTAAAGAAATAGGACTCGAATTAAATACCGATAAGACGAAGTATATGATTAGTAGCAGAAACGGTGTCGATCTTGGTGATATTGATGTATCAGGTCATACTTTTGAACACGTAGAGAAATTCAAGTATTTAGGTTCAATTATAAGTAGAAAAAATGAAATCCAGGAAGAAATAAAGTCCCGGTTAAAGGTGGGAAATGCGTGTTATTATTCAGTTGCTAAGTTACTTAGTTCGCGGCTTCTATCTAAAAACTTGAAGATTAGAATTTATAAAACTATTATTCTTCCAACGGTTCTTTACGGATGTGAAACGTGGCCGCTTACTTTGAAGGATGAACAACGGCTTAAGGTTTTCGAAAATAAGGTATTGCGTAAAATATTTGGCCCAAAGAGAGATGAGGCCACTGGGGAGTTTAGAAGGTTGCACAACGCGGAATTGCGGAACTTGCATCCTGTGAATATAATTGAGCTGATTGCATCGCGGAGACTCAAATGGGCGAGTGAAGTTGTTGGGCTCGATGACAAGCGGATTCCGAGAAAGTTGGTATTTGCTGATCCGACTGGTAGGCGTCCGAAAGGTAGGCCGAAGCGGAGATGGGAGGATTGCGTTAAGGCTGATCTCGGGAGCTTGGGCTTGAATGGTGAACATTGGACGAGTCTGTGTAGGCGGAATTTGGTGGTATCGGCATCGAACCTTCGGGATCGCTAAGTATATTATTATTATTATTCTATTTTATGTTAAAAGAGGGAGGATATAGTAGATAAATATGGCAACCATAACGGATCGTACAAGTTATATTCTTCCAATCAGTACGTATGATTTCAGAAGCAAAATTTCTTAGTGAGTGTAACTAATACCCAATTGTAACTAATATCATAAAGTAAGAGATATCATCGCTTTCGAGAATTTATTTTGGTATAGTTGGTTTTCTACTATCAGTTACCCATATATGTAATATATGTTAAGGGAAAGTAATACTCAATAGAAATATGCGGTTTAGCATCCCCGAAGTCCAAATAACAAAGTCGCTGGAAAAGGTCTATGTGTGTGTCCGAGTGCGGTAAATCTAGCGCGAAAACGAAATGTCGTATAAAACAGAAATTCAATACTTAAAACCATTGTACGCCCGAGCAACTTTTTCATCAGATCGGTGAACCAGATGGGCCATTTTATACGATGCATTTTGCACCTTTTTAAGGTTTTCTCAAACGGCTTCTAAGATATCAATTAAAACTTACTTTATCAAGTATTAATTTAATCTTTTTTTTTCTTCTTATGTCATTATAAATGATAATTAATTATAATCCTTTGATTATAATATATTCTTAAACACACTGTACATTTTAATTTTACATATCGGTTGCTTATTTCTATTCTATTCTATTTCTATAGTACAAAACCATAATTATAGTTAAAAAAAAAATTGAAATAAAACTGCGTTTATTACAATGTTTTCGATATTATTAACTTTATTTATTTAACCATGTCTGTATTTTTTAAAAACGGAATTCATTATTACATTATTTATTCAAAATATAAAGATAGAAACACTAGTATGTAGTAAAATATTCATATATCAAAAATTATTAAATTATGTTTTTTGTTTCAGGTATGAAAATTATGAAAGTGGTTTAAGAAACTGTAAGTTTTACATACCTTTACTTATTTCTGTTATGCTTATTTCATTAAATAATAAAACATTTTACACTTAATACTGTAAATAACTAGAAATGTTATTCAATTAACTAACTGTTATGCACGGTGCCTATAATTTATAAATTCCTGTTAGGGGAAGTCCCCAACAAATTAGGTGGCTTAAACTCGAAATTATTACATATTCAGTACAATCAAGATAAAAGAATAGTAAGAAAAAAATACAAAATTAATTGAGTAAACTAACTGAGAAATAGCTTTTTTTTTATTATATTTGTTATTATATTGAAATTTAGAACTGTATTAGTCAACTATAATAATAATAATTATAATAATAGGCCTAGCGAACCCGAAGGTTCGATGCCGATACCACCACATTCCGCCTGCACAGGCTCGTCCAATGTTCACCGTTCAAGCCCAAGCCCCCGAGATCAGCCTTAACGCAATCCTCCCATCGACCCTTCGGCCTACCTTTCGGGCGCCTACCAGTCTGATCAGCGAATACCAACTTTCTCGGAATCCGCTCTTCACCGGAGCCCAACAACTTTACTCGCCCATTTGAGTCTCCGCGATGCTATCAACTCAATTATATTCACAGGATACAACTTCCGCAATTCCGCGCTGTGCAACCTTCTAAACTCTCCAGTGGCCTCATCTCTCTTAGTACCAAATATTTTATGACGTACCTTATTTTCGAAAACCTTAAGCCGTTGCTCATCCTTCAAAGTAAGCAAGCGGCCACGTTTCACATCCGTAAAGAACCGTTGGAAGAATAATAGTTTTATAAATTCTAACCTTAAAGTTTTTAGATAGAAGTTGCGAACTGAGTAACTTAGCAACTGAATAATAACACGCATTTCCCACCTTTAACTGGGACTTTATTTCTTCCTGGATTTCATTTTTTCTTGTATTAGTTAATACATCAAGTAAATTTGCTAGTATAAATACATGAAAGAGACATGTAGAGGAAATGCCTATTGACACCAATCCACTGGGTAATCTAAACTAGAAGGTCTCGAGGCCATCTTGTTTTCAGACGCCTCGTAGGATTGTCAGGAATCGAAGAGGAAGCAAGGATTTCAACTAGTGGGTTAGAGTGGGAATGGAGTTTTTCATGGAAGGATTGATACCTGGTTCGGGCCAAATCAGCAATATATTGGATATTAAGGTCTTTATGTATGAGTTTATTCGTGACAAAGTAAGGAGCATTGAGGATTTTTCGAAGGATTTTGGATTGGATAAAGGAAGAATTTGATGGCTTAGTAGAATCCCAGAGCTCGTCCAGATAGGCCTTATGATGGAGATATAGATGAGCTTTTTGTAGATAAGTGGAAGTTTTGAGCGTCTGTCCAGTAAGTGTCGAAGTAAGCGAAAGCGACGGGTGAGAAATATCAGTCTACAAAAATGGTAGCAACAATAATAATAAGATATAGTGGTAATACAATATCAATAATAAAAACATGTACAAATTATGTATACGAATACAAACCTGCAGAGAATATTTTAAGTACATTAATTGAAAATATTCAACTTTTTCTTATTTTTTTGGTTTATTATGTTTTGGGTTACAAACGATATTTCATTAAAAAAAATTATCTAGCATCATCAACAGTTTATTAATATTAAATTAATTATTAGTTAACAGTAACTAACAGTAAGACACGTCATAAAATTAGATTTAATCAATAATTTAAAAGAGGGATAACTCTAATAATTATTTAAGATTCATCTTTTTAATCTCATTCACTTTTGCAGTGTTTTTTTTCTTTCTTTTCATTCATATTTTACAATAATTTCTGATGATAATACTTGGAATGAAGAATTATTGCTCACTGTACACGAGGCTAAATCAAAGTGACCCTAATGGAAAAAATATTCCCTAGGTTGCAGTCCTGGATGCCATAAATTTCATTCATGATTCTATCTGAGAGTTTGAACAGGGGTGTTCGCATGGCAGTCGGTGCTTCCAGATAATGTCGTGCTCCAAGAAAGAATGCCATGCTCTCCTAAAACTGGCCTACACCGAATTGAAAACAAGAAATATGTTTCGAATTTTAGAAATTACTTTATACGTACAACCATTAATAATCTTGTGCGCGCTAACACACAACGTTTGGTGTCGGTGAAAACATATATTGATAATTTAACAATATACATTATTATCTATAACAACCTCATAGTTACCTTTATCATTCTCTTTTACCTTATACAACTTTTTATATGAGATAACATTTGTTCTAAAATCTTTAGCATTCCAACCGTGAACTTCTATATTACTATTCTTGTGTATTCGAAAAAAAAAAAAAAATAAAATAAAAAAATTCTATTCTCTGCTTTAGTTGGTTATCGCATTCGTTCAACAGGTATGTTTAACCTTTTTTTTTCAGTGCTAATAAGAATAAATGGTTAGTTTCTTTAATTTTACAAAACTAAAGGTACTTCAGTAGAAGAACTTATAAAACTATTATTAGCAACAATAATTAAAAATTTATATTGTATATAGGTATGAGTGTGTTCATGTTTTGTTTTTTTATTTGTTAACCTAGTTTTTATTTAATTTATAAATTTTGTTATTATATACCTTTATTAATTTTAGTTTCATTTTATGTAATTTGACTTTTCTTTTTTTATATTGTAAATATTGTATGAATGTTATCATGTAGCAATATTATTATTGTCCATAGCGACAAACTGTAATAAATAAATATAAAATATAAAAAAAAAATTAGAAATTTAGAAACAATAATTAGTTATATACAGTATACATAATTTGTACCTGTTTTTATTATTGATATTGTATTATCTTATTATTATTGTTGCTACCATATTTGTAGACTGATATTTCTCGCCCGTCGCTTTCGCTTACTTCACAGACGCTCTAGCCTTCCACTTATCTACAAAAGGCTCATTTAGAAACAATAATTAGAAAGGTTAGAATTTATAAAACTATTATTCATCCGACGAATGTGAAACGTGGCCGCTTACTTTGAAGGATAAATATATTTGGTCCGAAGAGAGAGGATGCCACTAGGGAGTTTAGAAGGTTGCACAACGCGGAATTGCGGAGCTTGTAATCTGTGAATATAATTGATTTGATAGCACCGCGGAGACTCAAATGGGCGAGTAAAGTTGTTGGGCTCGTTGAGGATCGGATTCCGAGAAAGTTGGTATTCGCTAATCCGACTGGCAGGCCGAAGCGTCGATGGGAGGATTGTGTTAAGGCTGATCTCGAGGGCATGGGCTTAAGCGGTGAACATTGGACGAGTCTGTGCAGGCGGAGTTTGGTAGTTTGGGCATCGAACCTTCGGGTTCGCTATGCCTATTATTATTATATTATTATTACTTACAGTTTACAAGTGAAATTAAGATAGACTGCTCAACTAGTCGCCTGCTTCCTGACTTGAGCTTGTTCTGGCCCGGCAGTCTCCACCAAGTGCTCATAGATTTTCTCTTGTAAACTTAAGAGATCTGAAATTCTTAAATTTTGAGTACTTCTATCGTGAACGGTATCTGTATGTAACCAAATATCGTCAAAGACGTCAAAATACGACCGGGACAGAATAACAACTCACACTGAACCTTGATAAAACAAAAGACAGTCGAACTAAACTGCTGTGCCGTATCCACATACAACCTAATTAAATTTAAAATAAATCCAAAAAAATATTATTATTTTTAACTCGCGTACGCGCTAACAGTGTCCATACAATATACAGTGCACGTACACATAACGTATGTATTTTTTCATATGAAGTTATAAAATAATAGAGAGATCTTACGTGTCTGTAGGTGATACTGATATTCCCGAGTTAAAATTTAAATATATACTCTCTCAATGTCCGTATCAAATATTGTGGAGGGAGGCAATCCATATTTCCATGATAATACCCTATCCGAAAAGGGTGTATATTGGTCTAACTTCCAACTTCTTTTCGAGAGAGAAGTTATGCGCATAAAGAGCCCCTCGGACCAGCGAGATAAGATATTCAGGACCCTCCTCTGCCCACCACTGGAAGGAGTTTTATCACAGGCGGTTAAATTTTTCCATTGTCCTTGGCAATTTCCATTGCTAATACTAACTCAGTCAAAAGGGTTATAATAACTACTTTCTTACACTTGTTAGTCCTGTCACTTGTCAGAACTGTACTCGTATTAATTTTCCTTTCAGTTACTTGAATATGAAATATAGATAGAGAGGAAAATTATTGCGATCGTGAACTTTTTCGAACTGGAAATTCTTACGGAAGATACCTACTACTAGCAACAGAAAAGCTCCAGGATGATTTATATCGAATTAGTTGCTGGGCAGCTGACAACAAGTTAAAGTTAAATGCAGATAAAACTAAGGCGATTGTAATAGGTTCCAATACACTCCTCAAAACCCTTTCCTTAATCCCAACATTGTTTTTAAATAATGAACCTATAAAATTCCATCAAACCGTCAAAAACCTTGGAGTAACCCTTGACCAATCTCATTCCTGGAAAAACCACGTTTCCGAAATTTCTCGACGCACAATTTCCATCTTAAAACTCCTGAATCACCATCGTCACCTTCTTCCATTAGAAACCCGCAGGCTTTTGGTTTGCTCAGTAATATTCCCCCACTTTGACTACTGTTGCGCGGTGTATGGGGGTGTCTCTGGGGATCTTGAAGCTAAACTAAAACGATTATTTAACTGTCTGGTAAGTTTTATCTTTGGGATATCCAGGGACAACTCTGTAACCCGATTCTACGAGGAGTTAAAGTGGCTTTACCCATCATACCGTTCTAAGTACTTCCTGGCATCCTTTCTCTTCCAAGATCTCCGATCTCAACGTCTATCGTACATCTCTGATATACGTTCATTTAAATCCTCCATCCACTCCCGCAACACTCGTTCACGGTCTTCAGACCTGTGTATAACGCCTCATTGAACCGCAGCTTTCGACAGATCTTTCCTTATCCGATCCTCGTCCATATGGAATTCTATTCCTTCTTATATCCGTCATTCCAATACTCCCCCTACCTTCAAATCCCGTTTATTCAAACACTTCCTGTCTATCCAATTTTCAAATGACCTCAAGTGATTTGCAAATTTCAATAAAAATCAGCAGAGAGAAACGATTATTTATCTTATTTTATTTTGTATGTTAAAGATTTATGAATTTTACTTTATGCATAATTTATTTTACAATGTATATATGAACATATTTTAATTTTTTTATTCTTGTCTATTTTGTATTTCTAAATTATTATAAGCAGCTACCTATGAATTTATAACTATTATTCATTTTCTTTGTCATTTCTGTTGCTTTTTATTTATTTATTTTATTATATGTATATTTCTTTTTTTTACTATAAGACATTGAAGCTCAAATTTAATTTGTCTGTAACATTATTCCGAAGGGACTTGTCCCAGAATAAATAAAGAATTTATTATTATTATTATTATTATTATAGTTATCTGTACTATCTGTCAGTCTATTTCAATCAGAATTAAATCCCATTAAATTTTACACCCATGTAGCGAATTTAGTTAAAATCTTTATAATCGTTTTCGAGAAAATCGTAAAAAGGTGCAAAATTCATAATATAAAGTGGTTCTTCTGGTATGCTGACTTTTATGAAAAAGTTGCTGTAACATCCCTGGCCTTTAGTTGTCTTGAATATAAAATTTCAGTTTCGTGCTGGACTTACCACGGTCATACAGTGACAAAGTCTTTTTTGCGGTACTTGGTTATTTGGACTCAGGAAACCTTATAACGTGTATTTCCGTTGAAAACTGTAATTCGAAAGTTTTCAAGATCAGAATACTTTCCCTTACTATATATTTCATATATAGGTAAGTTAAAGTAAAAATTAATATACTCGTAACGAAGATACATGATAGACTCTTCAGCGTCTACAACTGAGTAATAACCATGTCTCAGGAGGCGGCTGGAAAATTGCCGACAAGCGAATCAATTCGTTAATAATTCATGACTCCCTCCTAATTTTATCATAAATCAATGGAATGAATAAATGAGGGGTTTAATTTGCTTACAGAGTGTCCTCCACTTCATCCTCTCTTACAAACACGCCATTTATTTAGCAAGGATTCGATGTGTTGATTACAACACTATTGCATTCCTGAGCGAAAAACAGAAATTAATCAAGCCTTAGAAATTAATTACAAACATTATATTCGCTCACTTTCCTGTTAAATGTTTAACTCTATCCTTATAAAATCCAGTTACTATTTAATCACTTATATGGTCATTATTATAGTTTATCTTAAAAATAAAAATCCTTATGAAGCTTCTTTATTAGTAAGATAAGATTTAATTTTATATTTAGCTTTCCAACGGTATAATAACTTTATATATTTGTTTTCAGGGCAAACCCCATACAAATAGAGCTGGCTGGCACAGCACAATTAATAAATATATCACCAGGACATATACATTATTAATTACAATTCGAATAAATATTTAAAACAAAAACAACAAAGCAAATATACAGATATGATTAACTTCCTCCAACATATACAATAACGTAAATTAAATATAAGCATATCAATAAATAATGTAAAAATAATAGTACTAAAGCAAATACTAAATCCCTACAAATTACAAACAAATCCCAAAACATTAAAGAGCGATTAACATTCTGAGAAGAAAGATGTTGAAATCTTATTTTAAGATTTTCTGTGACGAAAATAAATAATGATTTTTGAAATTCTTGCGAAACCCCACGTAATAAACCTGAAATCATTATTTATTTTTCCAACGGTATATTTTATACATATTTACTCATATTAGAATAGAATAGAAAAAAAATTTATTCTGGGGCTAGGTCACCTAAGAATAACAGTTATAGTATAATATGGGGACTGGCTAACAGACAAGAAACATGATTAATTATTATTTACAATCATTATTTAAAATTACAATTATTTACAATGAGAAAAATACCATACATAAAAAATAACAAAGAAATTAATGAAAAATATATATCTTCCAATTTTATCTTCTGAGATACTAAAATTTTATTTAAACGAAACCAAATTAGAAGCAAATTAAAATTTGGGCGGTAAACAGTAATCTTCATTCATTCAATGTAGATTTTTAGATAGAATTCACATATTACATTTGCTGATCGTCTATTTGGGATGACAGAAGGTATAGGAAAAGTTGGGATTTGAATGAGGATAAAGAGGCAGCATGGCGGATGTGGATAGGTAGAGAATTCCAGAGTGTGGTAGAGCGAACAATAAAGGAACGATCAAAAGTTTTGGTCCAGTGGGTAGGAAGATAAAGGTCAGACTGTCGCGATCGAGTTTCAAGTGAGTGGACTGAGGATTTAAATTGAAGGACTGCGGATATAGAAAGGATGCTGGGAATTAATAGTTTGGTAGAGGTATGATCCTAGGAAATATTGTCTGAGGGTTGAGGGAAGGAGCCACTTTAATTCACCGTATAAGTGGGTAACATGAGACCTCCCTGAAGTACCGAAGACGAATCTTAAGGAAATATTCATAATGTCGGGAGGCCGTCATACACCACACAACAATAGTCAAAGTGGGGGAAAATATATATTATTTGCGTGCAAAAGAAAAATATTGTTTTCCTCTTTATAGCTTTATTTATTTTAGCTCTGGTAATGAGGTTCGTAGGAAATTTTTGATCCAGTATTGATTTTTTCACCTTTTATGTTTTTGGGTGGCTGAACATGAATCTTTGCGGGCAAAAATATTTTCACACGTTTTGCCAAAATTTTGGCACATTTTCTGTTTTTTTTACTTTATTTCGAAAACAAATGGTTTTTGGAAAAAGTAACTACACAATTAATGTTTATAAAATTGTCTATATTTTTTATTCGTAAAGTTTTATTGTTGAATAGGCCGTTTTACCATGCGTCAAAAAATGGGCAAAATTGTCGGTCGGTGGAAAATCCATAATTTTCCCGGATACGATCCGTGTTTCAATAAAATTGCCATGAATAATTTTTAAAGAATAGATGTTGGTGCACATGTTAGAAGTGGTATGTAAAAATTATATTCCAGAAACGTGTATTTCCTGACAGGAGATGCTAATAACTTATAATATTAGATATTAGATAATCACTTCTAATATTAGAAAGTAACAAGAAAAAATAAAATCCAGGATGAAATAAAGTCCCAGTTAAAGGTGGGAAATGCGTGTTATTATTCAATTTCTAAATTACTTAGATCTTGGTTTCTGTCTAAAAACTTAAAGGTTAGAATTTATAAAACTATTATTCTTCCGACGGTCCTTTACGGATGTGAAACGTGGCCGCTTACTTTGAAGGATGAGCAACGGCTTAAGATTTTATAAAATAAGGTACTGCGTAAAATATTTGGACCAAAGAGAGATGAGACCACTGGGGAGTTTAGAAGGTTGGACAAAGCGGAATTGCGGAGCTTTTACCCTGTGAATATAATTGAGTTAATAGCATCTCTGTACGCTGTTGGTATTTGCTGAACCGACTGGTAGACGTCCAAAAGGTAGGCCGAAGCGTCGATGGGAGGATTGCGTTAAGGCTGATCTCGGGGGCTGGGCTTGACCGGTGAACATTGAACAAGTCTGTTCAGGCGAAGTTTGGTTTATCGGCATCGAACTTTCGGGTTCGGTAAGCCTATAATTATTATTAATAATATTAGAAAGTATACGAGTCAACTCGTATATGTTAATTTAATTTGCATTTCTTGGTAACTGTCTAGTGAAATTTAAACCACACTACTCATATAATTCGTATCTCTTTTTTATTTGATAAACGATGTTTGAGCACTTGTTAGCAGTTCGTACAAAAACACGAATAAAAATGAAGAATTTAAAAAACCGGGTCATTTTGACGCATTTCGATATTTATAGGAATTTCTATAATAAAAATATTAATATCTTTCTAATATCCTTAATATTAGAAATTACTATAACTTTATCATAATAACAACCGTGAACGGAGTGCCCTCACGTTACGGGGAACTCACTCATATTTTGCCGATGTTTTGGCTCAACATTTTGAGCCATCATCAGGGCTACAAACATCAGAACAAAAGAGATATATATATTAATGTGATATAACAGAAAATATAAAATATACATAAATGTTATAGATATAAATAATGATAACATAATAAACGACAATATAATGATCATAAGCATCATAAGTATATTTTCTGTTTTATTTTAAATGTTATCATTGTCACTACATTCAAACAATTTTCATTATCACATCAATATGCATCTTTTTTGTTCTGATGTTTGTAGCCCTGATGATAGCTCACAAGCTTGAGTCGAAACATCGGAAAATTAAAGATATTAAAAAGACTGACTCCTGATTATTCCACCTATAATAGTTTCTACAGTCGACTATATATCATCAATATAATTTTATCACTTAGCATCCATAATTGTCAACTTCTTGTAGGTAAGCTGTTATGGGTAAGTCCCAGGTGTCTTGGACAAATGTCCATCAAGGCTATCGGAGGTAGGAAGCGGCACCCTTTGTAATGATCGTAAATATTTATGTTAATTATTGACAATTACTATTGCTGACGAGTCAAACTCATTACATAACTACTCTCCCCCTTAAGCACGAAGCCCGTTGAGTGCAATGTTGAAGTGTGTAATTTGCAATTATTTTAATATATATTAGAATGGAAATTCTGGTTAAGAAGGCACAGAGAAGGGATTGGAACTGTTATGTATTTTAAAGGTTTATAAATGTTTTGTAATATTATGAACAACATATAACATGGGCTCTTATAGATTTACACAGTTGAGTTGAATTGTACGAATAAATTAGTACCCTTGAAAATTATCAATTTGTGTTACCTTTCGATTATTCCTTCTCCCCAATAACAAAACAGGAACAGTTACATTTTATCCTAAGCTTACAATAATTCTTAAAATTATGAAGTTATACAAACAAAGAATCGAGAATATCAGGATATAAGCACTTTCGTCACACATTAGTTTATAAAGAAAAATATGTTGGAAAACATAATACAAGTTATTGGGTTGTGTCACATGAAATGTCCGTTTTCAGGTAAAGTATTTTTATTAAAAATACGATATGGAAACATGATAATTTTATTCGAAAGCATTTACCTTCTTTTCCTACACATTTTTCCCAACGTGACACCAACTTTTTTATCCCCGAACTGAAAAACTCTGAGCTTTGAAGTGAAACAAAACCTGAAAAC
Organism: Piezodorus guildinii; assembly: GCA_023052935.1. Taxonomy (NCBI): domain Eukaryota; kingdom Metazoa; phylum Arthropoda; class Insecta; order Hemiptera; family Pentatomidae; genus Piezodorus; species Piezodorus guildinii. The sequence continues at coordinate 178,761,622 of CM041293.1, read as the reverse complement.
GCACTTTTCACTTGATCATTTTCAAAAAGTTTACTTTGACGAAGTCTAAATTCCTGAACAGATGGTAATCTGTTGGAGACAAGTCGGGAGAATATGGTGGGTGCGAAAGAACTTCGTAGCCCAGTACTTTCAATTTTTGCAGGGTATGTTTTGAAATCATGCCGCTCAGTGAGATCATGAGGTACTCATGTATCGAGATTTTTTACTTTACTGCTGAGAGTCCTTTAACTGTGTGGTAGGGGTTTCCTTCTACTGTATGTTTGAGGACACCGTTGTCTATTACGGACGGAGGTCTTTCTCGGAGCAAGTTTTCCAAGTCGGTATCCCAGCTGAAAACTTAGCAAACCAACGGCGAATGGTCCGTTCATTAACACTCCCTTCCCAAAAAGCCTTGCAAATATTTCTAGCGGCCTCAGCTGCCAACCCAATACTAATTGAATCCATCCATAAAATATATGTAGTGCAATTTGCCTTTATTTTTTCTGTTTCAGAAACCTTAACTGATTTGGAGTTCATTAGCATGTCCAACCATCAATAATATTTTATAATAGTTATCTTCTACATCTGAGCTATAACCATGCCTAGAAGGCGATTGGAAAAATAAGTTAGAGGAATTAACCTTAAAACATCAGCATTTAAGCCCAATTAGAATATTTCAGTCATGATATAAAGCCCATTTAATTGTCCATCGAGTGTAATCTAAATGTTAAAGGCCTTATTGAGAAAATTTGCAAAATTGCATGGAATAAAGTGATTTTCTGGTTGGCTAATTTAAAAAAAAAAAAAATTACTGTAACATCTCGGTGTAAAATAGAATTAAATATGAAATTTTAGTTCCGTGCGACTTTTCGTATTCGTGCCATACTTAGGCAAAACGACGATGTACATCTGATGTACTGAGTTTAATCTAAATCGTTAGAGCCGTTTTTGAGAAAATCGTAAATAGGTTGCAAAATCCATGGTATAAAGTGGCTCTTCTGGTTATCTGATTTTGATGAAAAAGTTGCAGTAACACATCGGGCCTTAACACATTTCAGTTTCAAAGACTTTTTTTTAAACGTTTACACCTGGACTTTCATAACACTCACATAAGGACACTCAGACCTTTTTGCGAGACTTGGTTTTTTGGACTCAGCAGACCCTAAAAGGTGTATTTTTTGGTGAATACTATAATTTGAAATTTCTTCGATTGAAATATTTTCCATTTTTATTTATTTCATATATATGTAGGTGAACGTAAAAATAAAAAATAAAATATAACTGAAAACATATATTGTTATTTTTTGAACGGCTGCTTTTCCAATCACCTTTAAAAACTAGCTTACTTGATATATTTAATCCATATATAAACTATATTTAATGATACTATTGGATCTCCTTTCCAAAGGTATCGTGTTTACCAATCCAATATGTGCATGCAGGTAAGATTAAAGTAAACAAGATTCAATTATATTATTATAATTATTAACTTACACATATCCATTATATTTATACATTGCTTAGAAATCTGATTGAGAATACTGAGGGACATTTTCACTACTACCTTTGCCATACAATATTACAAAAAGAAATACCTTTAAAACACTTAGTTGGCGGATCAGTCTTAGGCGCTCCTTCTAGACTCTTAGATCTCCAAAGCTCTCTCTGACCCCCAACGGACCTCGCTTCTTCTTGAGGATAGAACTTGACTAACCTTTTCGAATCTCCTCCTAATCGTCGTCACCTCGGGCAGGGCTGATCTGGAAGTGCCCCAAGCCGAGAGTCCTTTGTCCTAGTGTCTAGGAAGTTTCCCAAAGTACGTATCGCTGGGAGCCCCATTGAGGTAAATGCCTTTTGATGTTTTGCCGACAAAGGCTTATTAATAATTACTTCATTAATATATTAATTATTTAATAATAAATTTAGAGCCCTCATCATCCTCAATACATAACAATATATCCTGATTTAATCTTTGGTCGGTTATCGATTTATTTTATTTTATATTATCCATTTCTTATCAATTTTAAGAACGTAAGATGTTGAATACAAATAAAAAAATAACGGTTTACATCGGTCAACTCTTAGAAGTCCTTAAGGCTTCCCATTCCCTGTAATGTGGGCGTCTTATTTTAGGAGACAACCTGGTGGCTACCTGTTATATCTCTAAGCACATGGGTTAATATCGATTATCGGAACATATGTTATAAACATTATTAGAATAAGTATTGAGGTTATTCATTGTTATTAAAATGTTCAAAACAAATAGTACGTTCTTTGATTCTTAAATATTAATGACATTACATTGGTGACGAGGATGGTTGACTTACACTTCTAGACTCGCGATGTCCGAACAACTTATCGAGTCATTGGTGGCAGCTCTTCAACGGATTCAAGTCCGAGAAACTGCGGCTACAGAACAGTCCAAACACCAAGTTCACGGGCTTAATTTTCAACCATTTAATGACCATGAGGAAACGTTCGATGCCTACGTTTTGCGGCTCGAGAACTTCTTGGCTTTAGAAGGACTTGATGGTGCAGATGAAGCCTCCAAAACTCGTAAGTTACGAATATTTATAAATAGCTAAAGTCCAAAAATATTCCGGTCTTTGATTTTCTTAGCGGAACCTAGGAAGCCGCAAGATCTAGCTTATGAAGAAGCAATTAAGATTTTAAAAACTTATCTGTGTCCGCAAGCCAGCAAAATAGCAGAACAACATCGATTTGTCCTTCGATATCAGAAGTCTGATGAAGCAATCGGTCAATATGTTGCTAATCTGCTCGCGTATGCCTTAGTACCGGACGGCCAGGAAAAAGTAAACAGAACCAAATAGACGTCATATCATCGACGGAGGAACTAGAATTAGATACCGGTGCCGCCGTTTCGACCATCCCGAAAAAGACTTTCGAAAGACTACTCCCTGGCAAAAAACTCCAACCTACCAACATAAGACTTCGAATATTCACCAACGAAATAATTAGACCATTAGGCGTCTGTCAGGTCAAGGTTCAATGTGAAGGCAAGAGAATCACAGGTAACTTAGTTGTTATTTCCCCAATTAGTGGACTCTGTCATGGAAAGGGACTGGATCCGGAACTTCGAGTCAACTTAGCAGATATCCGGGCGGTTTTATATAACATTGTCAACACCTGAGTTGAGTAAATAAATTGTTATACTATTCATAATTCAGAAATATTTAAAAACTTAAGGTTGGGGAATAGTCTTCATGCACTGTACACTTTAAGTTTAGATCTCATGTCCGTCTGACCGACGCAAGGACTAGTGAGGGAGAAGACAGGAATCTCTCTAATACGTCAACCCGAGAAGACAGGACAGTTACCAAGCGAGCAGTCCTTGTCTGGTCGTAGAAGTAATAAAGAATGATGACTGGAGCACCACCATTGAGGGATACAGCATTGCATGTTGCCGACGACTGGTTTTATTGAGAGGAGCTCGATTAGCGTATTGAATGTTATATAATTCTAAGCCACATTTATAAATATCGATTTAATCTTGGTGTACATATTTTTTTTATAACCATTTTTAAATAAACGTATGATGGTTAATCAAGTTATAAAATATTCATATCAACTAGTAGTTCATTTCGATTCTTAATTTATTTTAGAGAAAACCGTGCTCCTGCAAAAATAACAAGTACTGAAGTCAATAGTGCTTCATGTTGGTCTAAAATCAAAAAATTGCATTGAAAAAATAATTAAAATACGATTCATTCAGAGTAAAAATAAAATAAATCGTGTAAAAAATTAATAATAACCAAGCACTCGTTAATGGATCTTCTTTCGTATCTCAAAGGAGAAGTTCTTTTGATGTTTTTTAGCCATTGAAGCGTAATGGTCTTTGATTCTTTTCTGGAATAATTTATTGAATAGGATAGATTAATTTATGAATGAAGAATATTTTTCGGGGGGTTTCTTTACTTTCATAAAAATTGGTAAGTAAATAAAAGAGGGAATCTATAACTTCTATTTTATAAAAGAAATATTTTCAATGATAAAAACATGTTCTTTCTTATATCTACTGAACAAGTTTGTGAAGGGAATCCTTTTTTAACCATCACTATTTCAACAAACTGTAACTAAAACTATTATTAAATTAAACACAGAACTTCTTTTTAATAGAAAATGAAAAGAAACTACTTTAAATAGATTAGATTTTATTAGATTTTTATTTTTCAATATTTTTTACAAACGGCCACATGCCTCAGCCATGTTGTGGTAATTGCACTAATTACATGTTACTTTTACGTTATATTTATATTAATATTGGTGGTAATTGTAGCCTATGTTACTTTTGAATAGTAGGAAAAATCTGAAAACAAAAACCTACACACCACAAAAAAAAAAAAAAAAAAAATAAAAAAAACAAAAATAAAAAAAGATTTAGTAAAAAACAATTAAAGTAAAACAAAAACATATTATAGTAAAAAACATAACTAAGTGAAAACTGAAAAAATACAAACAACAATATTTTGGTTATATGCTAATATATTATTTATTTTTTACATTTTAAAATTAATCTAGTAGTACATATTTTGTACGTTTATGTACGTAATGTTTTAGTGTTTTCTTGTCGTAATCGCCTATTTTTTGAACTATTGGGTTGTCATAGTAGGAGTAAGAGAAAAGAAAATTGTGCCAGCGAGTACGTATATTTTTTTATCGACGGGAGTTGTAAATCCGATAACAGATTGTGATTCGCGTGTAAAGAGGATAGTTATGTGTTCTGCACCACCTCCAATTTCCGATAATTGGAATGACATGTGTAACTCCAGACTGGGGCAGCTTAGGTCAGAATGGGACGAATGAGAGTTTTGTAGAGAGTCAGTTTGTTTTTCGATGATAGTTTTGAGTACCTATTGAAATATGGGTCATTTTGTTGATAATATTACTTTCACTTACTATATATAGTAAGGGGAAGTATTGCGATTGTGAAAATTTTCGAATTCCAGTTTTCAACGGAAATACACGTTTTAGGGTCACCTGAGTCCAAATAACCAAGTCCCGCAAAAAGGTCTGTGTGTGTGTGTGTGTGGGTGGTGTGTCTGTGTGTGTGTGTGTGTGTCGTGTGTGTGCTGTGTGTGTGTGTGTGTCGTGTGTGTGTGTGTGGTAACTCCCGGGCGGAAACGGTAAGTACTATGAAACTGAAATTTCATATTTAAGACAACTATACGCCCGAGACGTGACAAAACTGTTTTCATCAAAATGAGCCTACTAGAAGAGGCACTTTAACCATGCATTTTGCACCTTTTTTTCGATTTTCTCGAAAAACGGTTCCGACGATTTTATTAAACTCGCTATATCGATGTAAAATTCAATGGGCTTTAATATCATGTAGGTTTTTATTAAGATAAAAATGGTTTGACAGGGCTTAAATGCCGATATTTTAAATTTTCTTCCCTAAAGTACCTTTAATTTTGTAGATTCAATAATAATAACTAGATTATCTTGTTAACGCTGATAAAAAACTGGTAAATATATAGATTGAATAAATTTGATACCCAACTAAAGGAGAAAACAGAAAAAATATTTTTTAAATGCAATTTTTCGTTTTTGAACATAAGAGCAGTAATATACATGTATGATATACCGTTGGAAAGCTAAAGATTTTAGAAAAATTATCATCTCATACACAAGCTTTTAAAGTTATTGGAGAGTGATGAAAAGAAGATAAAACTTACTGATTATTTAAGATAATAATATAATTGATTTTTTAATAAAACACATGTTTCTATATAAATTCAATATGAGTAATTCCTTAATAATTTCACGTATTTTTATCTCTAACTGTATTTGAAAATTCTTTCATTGATTTTAAAAATGGAGGTAAGTGAAAGTCGTGTGTTGCCCGCACCAGATTTTTTTTTGGCTCTATTGCGTTTATTATGTATGTATTTTGTGAAAGTTAATGATTTGTCCATTTCTAATCCTAAGTAATTTATAGACTGGGCCCAGGAGATTATATTTTCGTTCATAACAATTTTTTTTGTGACGGACGGCCTCCTTTTTGTGAAAATTATTGCTTTAGTTTTCTGAACATTGATTATAATTTTCCATTTTAAAAGTAGCAGATAAGTTTTTTGAAGGTAGAGCCTGTAACCTATTGATTATTCTGTCGATCCTAGCATGAAGATGTATAAATAGCCGTGTCATCGGGGTACAGAGATCGTTCTACTGATGGTGGAAGGGAGGTATTGAGATGTAACAGGTTAAAAAGGATTGGGGAAAGACAAGAGCCTGAGGAAGACAGCTGTTAAGTTATGGTTTGAAGACTTGGGATTGCTTTACGGAGATGAAGAATGATCTATTGTTGAGATAGGATTCAAGGAGGTGGATGATGTATGGCGGAAAGTTGTATAAAATTAATTTGTGAATGAGACCCTTATGCCGTACCTTGTCAAAAGCTTTTTCTAGGTCTAGAAGGACCATACCCGTATGTTTCTATCCTTTAGTAATGTAATCTGTTAGTCCGGCTAGTTCTGCTACAGTTTACTGTTTGGATCTGAATCCGAATTGTTCGTTGTGGATGATGTTATGTTGTTACTGTGGTTTATTAATCTGATTGTTTTTTTTATTTTGATATTATTAGAGATAATTACTAATCTGCCACTTTCTGGGGCATTTTGGAGTTCATTAGTGATAGAATAAATCATTTCATACCATATGGTACATTTAAATAAATTAAAGAAAAAAAAATTAATAAAGACTAAACAAATAAAAGAAAAAAATATATACACAAAATTAAATAAGTACTATAAAGAAAATAATAATAACAATCTTGTTCACATTCATACCTATTTACAATATTTACAAACTGCCCCTGGGATCACTGAATCAAACCTCGAGATCCACTAGTGGATGTCGAGGCACAATGCCAGAAGATCCCCGCGCCTCTCATTCAGCTGCGTCACTGGTCTTGAGTGCCAGTGGAGGCTGCGCGAGGGCGCTAGAGCCACATACACTCAGGGCATGAGTGGAGAAGCTGGCCATTGCCAGCACTCCAATAACATAATTACAAAAGATCTCTGGGCCACTGCCGCTTCAACCTACGAGGAGGGTTATAGGGATGTTTGGAACTAGATAGGAGTTTGCCAAGGGATTAGGAAGGTGAGTAAGCTTCTGATGGAAGATTGAGAATTTGGATGGGATTAGATCAAGGACAAATGGGATATTCAGGTCATGGTGTAAGGTTTTGTTGGTGACATAATATGGGGCATCTACTATTGTTCTAAGGACTTTAGACTGAAAGGATTGGATACGTTTGATATTCGAAACTTTTGCTGTTCCCCACAGTTCAAGTCCATAGGTCCAAATTGGTTTAAGAATAGTCTTGTAAATTAAGAGTTTGTTGTCCGTTGAGAGATGAGATTTTCTGTTTAGTAGTCTATATAGCTGGCCATATCGTCGATTGAGTTCTTGTCGTTTGAGTCTAGTATGGGGGGTTTCCATGTCAGTCTTTTGTCTAAGAGGAAACCAAGGTATTTGACTGTGTCAGAAAAGGTGAGAGGAATAGAGTTAAAATGGACAAAAGGGCAGGATCTGCGTCGAAGGGTAAAGGTGACTTGCTTGCTTTTTGATTCATTGACTTTGATGCGCCAATGATTGCACCACTTTTCAATCAGATCGAGATGTGATTGGAGGTTTGAGGATGCCGTAACAGGATCTGGATGGGATGAGAGGATAGCTGTATCATCGGCAAATGTTGCCAGGAAGTTTTCGGGTAAGGTGGGAATGTCTGAGGTGAATAAGATGTAGAGTATAGGACCGAGGACACTACCTTGTGGAAACACCGGCTTCTATCGGATAACAACTTGAGAATTCAGAACCACAACGGACTCGAAACGAGCGGTTAGAGAGGTAGGATCGAAGGATTAGATATAGGGCTTGGGGTAATAGGGTTTTCAGTTTGAAAAGCAAGCCATCGTGCCACACCCGGTCGAATGCTTGTGCTATGTCCAGAAAGGCACCTGTGCAATATTGCTTGCTTCAAGGGCATAGGATATGTGGTCAACAACTCGAAGACCTTGGTGAACAGTGGAGTGGCCTGAGCGGAAACCAAACTGGTGAGATGGGATTTTGTCGAGTTGGATTAACGGAAGGATGCGTTTCAGAAGGATTTTCTCAAATAATTTGGAAAGTATAGGGAGCAAGCTGATTGGTCTATAGGATGAGGTATGATTAACAGGTTTGCCCGGTTTAAGGAAAAGTATAATGGTTGAGTGTTTCCACATCAGAGGAAAATGGGTTGTTCGGAGGATGCAGTTATATATGTAGGTCAAGAATACTATAGCCTTTTTGGGGAAATTGTTTAATGATTTGGGAAGTGAGGAGATCAAATCCAGGAGATTTTCGAGGTTTAAGTTTATCGATTAGGAATTTGACCTCAGAGGGGTTGACAGCTTTAGGAGGCAAAGAGAGAGGAATCGGCGAGGAGAGGGATTCTTCAACTGCAGCTGTATGGGTAGGATTAATTTCAGGATGAGGAGTGAATGTGTTTGCAAGATGTTTAGCAAATTCCTCTGCTCTAATTAATCTGATTAGTAATATTTTTTCAAATATTTTAGATAACATATTTAGTAGATTTTTGTGTGGTTTCGGTATTGTGATGACTTTTGCGGTTTTCCAGGATGATGGATAATATCTTAAGCGGAGAATACAGTTGTAGACTTTTGTAAGAGAGATTAAGGCTTTTCTACTTAGATTGGCGCTTCTAGAGGTCTCAGTAGGTAGTGTTATGTCATTAATATTTAAGAATCAAAGAACGTACTATTTGTTTCGAACATTTTAATAACAATGAATAACCTCAATACACATTCTAATAATGTTTATAACATATGTTCCGATAATCGATATTAACACATGTGCTTAGAGATATAACAGTCCTCCTCCGCTAATCGGCTCCCTCACGAAACCAGTCCGGTGGCCTGCGCTGCCTCGTAGATCTCCTCAATGGTGGGTGCTCATCATTCCATTCTTTATTCCTCGTACGATCCAAAGCTGGTGTCTTCGGTGAATTTCCTTCTTCTCGGGTTGACGTTATTAGAGATCCGTCTCTCCCCTCCTTATCTTGCGTTCGGTCTAGACGGACATCATCTTCTAATTTAAGTGTACATGTAGCATAAGAGATTTTCCCCACCTTATTAGCAAATATATCTGAATAAGAAGCTAACAATTTATTTGACTCTAACTCAGGTGGTTGACATGTTTTAACCGCCCGGATATCTGCTAAGTTGACTCGAAGTTCCCGGATCCAGTCCCTTCCCATGATAGAAGTCCACTAATTGGGGAATAACAACTAAGTTACCTGTGATTCTCTTACCTTCACATTGAACCTTGACCTGACAGACGCCTAATGGTCCAATTATTTCGTTGGTGAATGTTCGAAGTCTTATGTTTGTAGGTTGGAGTTGTTTGCCCGGGAGTAGTCTTTCGAAAGTCTTTTTCGAGATGGTCGTAACGGCGGCACCGGTATCTAATTCTTGTTCCAGATGCTTACCTTCGATGATGACATTGATCATCATTTTACCCTCGGGCCGTCCCTGAAACTGATGAATTTCGTATACATCTCGACTTTGATGAACTTCAAAATTCTCTTCTATCTCCGAGTCGTCCTCCGTCGATGATATGACGTCTATTTGGTACTGTTTACTTTTCTGGTGCTAAGGCATACGCGTGCCAGGTGTCAGATTTTCCCACATTCTCGGCATTTTATTTTCTTAGCATTACAATCGCCGCTATGACTGCCGTTATGACTGAACCTCTACACGGCATCAAAAGAAGAGGAAGACCGAAACTTAGATGGACAGATGGTGTGACAGCAGATGCAAGAGATATCCTGGGAGTGAGAAACTGGATGACGGCTGCACAGGATAGAAATAACTGGAGAGGGCTGGTTGGAGGAGGCCAGGACTCGTCACCGAGTTGTAGCGCCGGATTGATGATGATGACAATCGTCGCTGCGATGACTCTTCTTCCCGCATCGGTAACAACAGCCCCGAAGTTTTTTCAGCTTCTCCCTAAAACTAGCCTGTACTGTGGAGGACCCTCTGTACTGAGATCGTTTCTTCTCCCTACTTACTTTATTGACAGTAAAATGTGAGCTTCTCATTTGTTGGCTTTCTAGTTTAGCAGTCTCTGTAGCAACAGCTAAATTGACAGCATCATGAAATGTCATATTTTCCCTCTGCTGTAATATTTTTCTCTGATGTCATTATCAGTAATCCCCCGTACAAATTGAGCTCTTAAATGAGTTTCCATTGTGGACTCCTGACACTTTTGACAGGTGAAGTCACAATGATTGGCGATTTGCCGCAGATTAGCAACATATTGACCGATTGTTTCATCAGACTCCTGATGTCGAAGGACAAATCGATGTTGTTCTGCTATTTGCTGGCTTGAGGATATAGATGAGTCTTTAAAATCTTAATTGCTTCTTCATAAGCTAGATCTTGCGGCTTCCTAGGTGCCGCTAAGGAAATTAAAGTTTGGAATATTTTGGACTTAAGCTATTTATAAAAATTTGTAACTTACGAGTTTTGGAGGCTTCATCTGCACCATCCAATCCTTTTAAAGCCAAGAAGTTCTCGAGCCGCAAAACGTAAGCATCGAACGTTTCCTCATGGTCATCAAAAGGTTGAAAATTAAGCCCGTGGACTTGGTGTTTGGACTGTTCTGTAGCCGCAGTTTCTCGGACTTGAATCCGTTGAAGAGCTGCCACCAACGACTCGATAAGTTGTTCGGACATCGTGAGTTCAGAAGTGTAAGTCAACCATCCTCGTCGCCAATGTTATGTCATTAATATTTAAGAATCAAAGACCGTACTATTTGTTTTGAACATTTTAATAACAATGGATAACCTCAATACACATTCTAATAATGTTTATAACATATGTTCCGATAATCGATATTAACACATGTGCTTAGAGATATAATAGGTAGCCATCCATGTCAGCGTCCTTTTATAAGTCTCCACAGAACAACTTATTCTCTCCTTTAAGTCCTGTATTTAGTTTTCCAATTCTGGCTTTTGCAGAATTTACTTCCCCTAATTTTGATTGGGTTTTCTTTCCATTATATTTAACATTATTTTCATATTTAAAATCTGATGGGCACACTACTTAACGGTATTTTTTATTATTTAACGTCACTTTAGCTACTATGGCTAATCGACGATGCTACAGAATCTAATTTGCCTATCAGTTTATTGATAGACTACGATACCTGACATCGCACAGTCGGACACTTTACGTCCCTCCGAGACGGTGTAACTAAGGATTTTAAACTCCATTAAAAATCTAGACCTACTGCGGTTACCTGGTGATAAAATTATTAGATGTAAAATAGAGTTTAAAATATTTAAAGTAATAATATTAGATTTCTGTGGAAATATATGTTTTACATTAAATAATATAAAATTGTTATATGAAATAATCATAAACGTTTATGCCGACGAACAAACTTTACATTATCTTTTACAACTTTCAAAAAAAATATAACATTTTTTTTCTAAAATCATTAGACAAGGTTTATTATACATATATAATTATGTTTGGAGAAAAAAAAGAAACCTAAAGGTACAGTTTTCCCATATTGCTCTTTGCCACAGTTTTTTTTTTTCAAGTACGTTTAACTTATATATTTATCTGTTTTTTATAAATGCTAATGTGATGATATATTGGGTTGTGTCACATGAAAGGTCCGTTTTCAAGGTAAAAGAGTTTTATTAAAAATACGATATGAAAACAAGATAATTTTATTCGAAGTATTTACCTTCTTTTTCAACACATTTTTCCCAACGTGACACCAACTTTTTTGTCCCCGAACTGAAAAACTCTGAGTTTTGAAGTGAAAGAAAATCTGAAAACGCACTTTTTACTTGATCATTATTTTAAAAAAGTTTTCCTTTGAAGAAGTTGTCTAAATTCCCGAACAAGTGGTAATCTGTTGGAGACAAGTCGGAAGAATTTGGTGGATGCGGTAGAACTTCGTAGACCAGTTCTTTCAATTTTTGTACGGTATGTTTTGAAACATGCCGCTCAGTGAGACCATGAGGTACTCATGTATCGTGCTTTTTTACTTTCCCAATACATTTTAAATGTCTGGAAACAGTAGATGCACTTGCATTTAGTTGTGCAGAGAGTCCTTTCACTGTTTGGTAGGGGTTTCCTTCTACTGTATGTTTGAGGACATCGTTGTCTATTACGGAGGAGGTCTTCCTCCTCGGGCAAGTTTACCAAGTCGGTATCCCCAGCTGAAAACTTAGCAAACCATCCGCCAATGGTCCATTCATTAACACCTTCTCCAAACGCCTTGCAAATATTTCTAGCAGCCTTAGCTGCTGAATGGCCGAGTTTAGACTCGTACAAACATATTACTCGAAAATCGAGTGTTTCCATGTTCATATTTGGAGGTATACTAAAAAGTGGGTAATTGATTGGGAAGCTAATGTTTGTAATACAAAGGTAGAGGATTAGTAACTGTTTACTTTAAGTATGTAAACATTCGGAAGAAAACAACAGAGACCATCAAAATCCTTTATGTATCCTTTATCAAAACTATAAAAACGGACATTTCATGTGAAACAACCCAATAGTTATTGTTATAGAATATACAAAACTAAAGATACTTCCGAGGAAGAAAATTTTAAAAAATAGGTATTTAAGCCATGTTAGACTTTTTCAATCAGAATAAAGCCTATATGACATTAAAGCCCATTAAATTTTGAATCGATATAGCTAGCTTAATCAAAATCGTTAGAGCCGTTTTTGAGAAAATCGTAAAAAGGTGTAAAATTCGTGGTATGAACTTATAAGAATAAGAGCCACTTCTGTTTAGCTGATTTTGAAGTAGTAGTACTTCTGATCAGCCGATTTTAATGAAATAGTTGCTGTAACATCTCGGGCGTATAGTTGTGTTGAATATGTTATTTTTACACAACGACTTTTAGTATTCGCACAGGAATTACCACACAACTAAAGTGTAAGGAATTACAGACCTTTATCGGGACGTCTCGGGATAGTTGTCTTAAATATGAAATTTCAGTTTCATAGGACTTACCGTTTCTGCCCGGGAGTTACCACACACACACACACACATACCTTTTTGCGGGACTTGTTATTTGGACTCAGGGGACCCTAAAACGTGTTTTACGGTTGAAAACTGGAATTTAAAGATTTAACGATCGTATTACATTCCCTTAATATATAGCTGAGTAATGTAAAAAAAAAAAAACTTGGGAATTTATGTTTATTCTTAATTAAGAGTGTGTGTCCTAATAATTACATTTACTGAGTTTTTGGAAATGAACCGTATAAATACTTTTCGAGAAATTGATATTTAATGAATTCCAGAAAAAGGTAATATGCTGTATTTTTCATGGCAATTAAATGATTGGCCATATGTACCTTCCCCCACCATCCTTATAATTTTTAATAAACCACTTCTGCTAATTGCTACATGCGGAAAGCAATTTCTCTCGGTTTGTTTGCCATGTCCATTTTAAAATTAAATTTTTTATGAGGTGTCGAATTATTTCTCGTCCTTGTCGCTAGAATATTTTCCCTTCTAATATCTCAGGTGAGTTTATTTTAGTTGCTTTTATATTTAAATTATTATGAATATTCAGTAAACGCCTTCTAAAATCAAAGAATATTTAAGTTCTCTCATGTCAGCAGCAATGCAAGGAACTGCAATTCGTATTCGTTTATGTCATAAACAAATTTTAGAAATTCATAGTAATGTTCATATAATGAAAAAAAAAAATATAATAATATATATATATATATATATATATATATATATATGAAAGCAAAAATTAAAATCTCTTAGAATCTGCTCTTAATACACATTACTGCAACACTTAATAAAGAATCCAAAATTCCAATATTCTACAAAAAAAAACAAACTTTTATGCATAACTATCATTGTTTCTTTTTAGAATAGTGATATAAAGCAAGGGGCCTCACAAAACTGTCAACCTTTCTTATGTAAGATTCACCAGAGTGAAGTTCCACCTGGCTAAATAATTACTAAAAGCTAGAAATAATTCAAAACCTAAGTATGAGAAAAATTTAAAAAAATCTGGTGCAGGAAACACACGACTCCCAATGATTCCAAATGATTTACCTTTTAATTTTAATTTCCTGTTGTCATCTTTTGCCGTCAAGATCGGGTTGAATACTCTAATAGCACCCTGCCGGCTGACGGGGAATTCTTTGCAGGAGCTTATTATATGAAATGACCTCCTGTTCAACCACTCATGTCCTACTTCAAGCGAACGACATAGGTTTGTGCTCAGAGTCCAACAGGAAGGTGAGCCAGTAACGAGCTACATTGAAAGCCTAAAGAAAATAGCAACATTAATTAAATTAAGGTTTTTACTTTATTGAGTGATTGTTGCCTGCAGCTGGAATCAACGTCGCACAGTGGGGCCGAATGGCCAAAAAGCGGAAAAAAATTTAATATCTAGAAAAACATAGAACCCTGGGATTGGTCTCAGTCGACTCAGAATAGAAAAATAGACCAATTTCAACGGTTGTTATTGAGGTTTTGAAGAAAAAAAAAACTAATCAGTTAATTAAAGCCTATTGGCAAGACAAAAAAATTTGGAAATTTTCGTAATAGGTCGCAGTTATGAAAACCAGTTCAAACAATTATTTTGAGTGTATATTGAAATTAAATAATACTTACTAATAACAATTAAAGGAAGTTTAAAAGACTAAAGAATTTTGTAAATAATTAAACTTAAGATTCAAAGTCAAAGCTTGCTCAAATTGAAAAGAAACTTACTGTTTCAAATTCAATAAAATTATATTAACAGTTGCTTAGCTGCATCATTGATTTCCAGATGCTTTTTCTTTGGTTCGAGTCTCATGTTCGTGACAAAAGGATCTGAAGTCTCCAGTAGCTGGATTCGTCGTATGGTATGTGGAAAACATATTCATTTTCCTTCCACTCGCTGAATATTTTTCAAAAACTCGCCCGGTCCCGATTTTCCTTGTTTTTTTTACAGGGTGATTTAGTCGAAGAAATATGTCGAAGTTTGTACCACCTCACAAGCACTCACACAAACCGCGGTAATTAATTTAAATAGAGCTCATGGCTAGATAAGGTTAGCAACTAGACTGAACTGGAATTGAAAGTGTTTTGGCGTGGGGAAATGTATTATATGAGCCAATTGGGTGAACAAAATAGTGCAACAATCAATGGGGTACTCTAATTCTCTCTTTTCTTAGCGGTGTTATGATCAGATAGGCTGGTAAAGGCAGATGATTTTTGTTCTAACCATTATTCTAACACGTCTATTTTAATAAAATATCTTCCCCATCTTGGAGGAAGCCGGAGCTTTTTTTGTTGCACTACCTTTTCAAAATGTTTACGGCAGTTCTTAACATTGGTCTGGTTACGTGATCAAAAATATTTTGTTGACCGATTCGTCTTATGTGTGGCATATTTAAACATCCTAGAACATGAATAAAACATTAGAATTATTTCACTTTTTTTCCCAGTTATATAGCAAGCTCTGAAAGTTAGATGTAATTTAAGCAAAACTTCCACTATCTTGACTTTAAGCCTCAATAAATGGGGCTAAACATTAGTCTGGATAAAATTTGTGCTATATTTAGATGCAGTGGCTAATGTACAACAGAAACACGAGCCAGATGATAAAAATAAAAAAATTCGAAAATCTATTTTTTTCGCGCTTGTCCCACTGTGCGTCACTCCTATATATACCCGCAGTAAAACATTCCCACTTCACGAATTTCCCTTTACTTCACAAATATTTTTGACTCGATATTTATGAGAAATTTGATTGCTAAATAACCATAGGAGCTTCCTTCAAACTCCACCATTTGCTCTTTAGATGGCTATCTTTGATTTACTCAAAAGCTTTATCTTTCCTATATGTCTTTGGCTAGGTATTACACTTGTAGCTTATGTAAGAATAAATTCTCTAAAAGTTATCACTGCTTTGTGTACGTTAATTTGCATTATGTAAATATCACTGCAGTACGATATAGATGTGATGTTTTCACCTCTAATTAGAGTAGATATTGCTGTTGAAGATCATCCTCAAAGTTTGTTTCGGTATATCTGTTACCTGTCTTGATTTTATGAAGTAGTTTTACTTTATAATCTATTTTATGAAACTAGAAATTTCCAATAAAACGACCTAAACTTGGTGGCACCTAGACTTACACGTGTAAGAGTTAAAGCTAACAAGTATTGCCAGGACAAAATAAAAGAACAGTAAGTCGGAAGTGCGTGAAGGGGGGACATATATTCAGGATAAAATACTACGGGGATCCTGAGGGAACAAACCCCTCCCCTCTTCAACTGTCCAATGGCAGCTCGTCTTATTCCAACGGCCCAAGAAGTCCTGTCCGATTCTCCCTTCTTCCTCCCTTGGGTCACCTCGTGGTTGTTACTGTGGCTAAGATTAGGCCTCTTGTCTTTATATAGCCAAAACTTTGGTGAGGCTTTTCACGTTTACTTTACGAGCAATTTATAGTTAGGGATAATATTACGGTCTTGATAATTTTAGAATTTACCATTTTACCAAAACCGAATATCGAAATCGACAAAACATGTGCTTTATTAAATAATCTCTTATATTTTTAGCTACAACAATCGGGATCACTTATAGCTGGGTGCCTAGCATAACAGACTCATATGCCAAAGGTCACGGGTTCAAACCCGCAGGTGGTTCTAGGATTTTTTAATGGGGGTAAAAAATTCTTAGTTATGCCGTCCTTCGGAGGGGAAGTTAGAAGGTGGTGCCGAGCCTGTGCGATGTCAGGTACTCGTTAAAGATCCCTACCCTAATCAAACCTGGATAGGCAGAATTTAGGACTCCCACTGTAGCATCGTCCGATTAGCCATATTAGCATAAATTAACGTTAAAAAATCTAGAACAATCAGTTAGTTTTATTGACTTTTCATCTCTCTCCATTAACCTTTAAAATTTCGTATACTAGATATATTTTTTTTTTTTATCTTTAGCTATCCAACGGTATATTAGTTAGGGATATTATTACGATCTTTAAAAAAGTTAAAATTTACCGTTTTACAAAAACCGAATATCAAAATCGACAAAACTGAATTGCAACTTTAAAACACGCATTTCAGACTTTTGCTGTACCAAGCCTCCCTTTATCCAGTTCTTTCACGACTTTTTCAAGCAGCTCCGAATTCTCAACTAACAGATTAGTATCTGAAATGTGCATTTTGAGTTTATGAGATTAGGCTTTACCTTACAGAATCATTGTCGTCATCATAGATACATTATATAGTAGTATCCGAGAATCTTTAGGTAGTCCAACAGTATGGATATCTGTTTCTCTCCGTCGCCAAGTATTTTATGCAGGCTGTGTGGCAGTCTAATATTTTTTATATACTCATATTGCTTGCATTCTATCAGCAAATGTTTCACTGTTTGTAGGACCATATCGCATTTTTGCAAGTGGGAGCTTCCAGCCGTTTTAGAAGGTATCTGTGAGTGGATGGCAAATTCTTAATCTACACGGTATAATTTCTTCCCTCCTAGACGTTCTCGAGCTAGTTTTCTATTTGTTACAATTAGATTTAATTGCTTCCAGCTTTGTTAGTTCTTTTCTCCACTTTTCAGTCCAATCCGATAGTAATCTATTAATTTATAATATAAAAATTTAAAAAAAAAATTATTATTATAATAGATAAAAACCCCTGAAGGATCTTGGATTCAGTACATATAGAAATTCCCTCTAAGACAAGGCTTATGCAATTAGATGATTAGGCAAAGATCACGCTCAGCCGCTAGATATTTATTGAAATCTTAGAGTACCCACTTTTGTTGGCTTGGTGAAAACAATATGAGTTCTTTATTGCTGAAAAAAAATCTAGTGAGGGCAATACACAACTTTCACTTACCTCCGTTTTAAAAAACGATTTAAGAACTTTTAAACAGAGTTACTGATAAAAATAAATGAAAACATTAAAGAATTAATTAAATTGAATTTCTATAGAAACATGTGTTTTATTAAAAAATCTATTATCTTATTATCTAAAACAATCAGTTAGTTTTATTGGCTATTTATCGCTATTTATTAAATTTTATAAGCTTGTGTATAAGATAATATTTTTTCTAAAATCGTTCTCTTACTAACGGTATATTATACGTCTATATTACTTGTTGTGTATTTCAAAAACTTATAACTATTCACAATTTGCAATTACTTTATTAGGTAACCATTACACAAGTTTAAAATCGAACAAATCTGAAAAACGTGGAATAATAATTAAAACATGTGTTTTTCTTCTTTCTATAAACATATGGTTTTATCGATCACATATCGATTAACACTTTAATATATAACATTACTGTTCTTATGTTTAACAACAAAAAAAAAACAACATTAAAAACATAGTTTTTCAGTTGTCTCTTTTTGATGGATATCGAATTCATTTAAATTATATATTTACTTGTTTTTTATCAATGGTTACAGGATAATGTTTTTTTTTGTTTTTTTTTAGAATATACTAAAATTAAATGTAATTTAGAGAAAAAGAAATTTAAATATCGACATTTAAGTTCTGTCAACCTATTCCAATCAAAATGAAACCTACATCATATTAAAGCTTGTCAAATTTTACATTTATATAGCGAGTTTAATCAAAATCGTTAAAGCTCTTTTGGAGAAAAAATCGTAAAGAGGTGCTAAATGCACAGTATTAAGTGGCATTTATTTTCATTTTTTTGCATTCTGGTCAGCTGTTTTAATGAAAAAGTTATTGTAACATCTCGGGAGTATAGTTGTCCTAAATATGAAATTTCTGTTTCATAGGACTTTTTGTTTTCGTCCGGGAGTTGCTACACACACACACACCTTTTTGCGAGACTTGATCATTTGGACTGAGGAGACCCTAAAACGTGTATTTACGTTGAAAACTGGAATTCGAAAATTTTCACGATCACAATACTTCCCCTTACTATATATAGTAAGTGAAAGTAAAAGATAGAAATAATTATCTAGTCGGGTTCGAACTAATGAACCGGAAAACAGATGTAATCTAATCGAAAGAATCTCCAAACCAGAATTCAAAGCATAGATCTTTTCTAAAGCGTGTATTTCCGTTGTAAACTGGAATTCGAAATTTTTTACAAACGAACTTGAAGTTTTGATATTCAAGGAAGACCTTTGAAGAATATTAATTGTATCATATACCTTTTAAATAAGACATATTCAATACCTCATTTATATCGGATATAATTAGTTTAACGTTGAGAATTACTGGAAGGAATTATTCCGTGTGACGGTCGATGAATGAAACAAGTAGGTAGTTTCTACCATTTGTATTAGGTTATTTTGGACACAGGGGACCCTTATACTAGGTCCTAGGTTCCAATCGCCTACAATACGCCCTGATGATGACCCACAATGGGGGTCGAAACGTTGGTTGAAAATAAATTGTTGAAACTACCTAATTGTTTCATTCATCGACCGCCACCCGGACTAATTCCTTTTAGTATAGCTTATTTAAGTAATAAATAAGACAAAATATTCTAGTTTGGATGAAAAAATATTTGTATATATTATCAACTAAATGAGTATTCACCATTAATGTTTACATCCACTGAACTAATTATTCGGTCGTTATACAAGAGTGTGGTGAAGTTTGTGTCGCACATGTTCTTTCTTGTTTGTTGTTGGTAGAAGTAAGAGGCGAAAGTTTATTGTAATTAGTCCGCTTAGGCAAGAACTAACCACCCCACCTCCCTCAAACTGCTTCCTAATTAGTCCAATCTTATTCCAACCCTTGGTCTAATCTACTTCTGACTCTCCACCGTCTGCTACATCTCTTCCTCTAATGCTCCCTTATGCTTGTTCCATTGAAATTGATAAATTTGCAGTAAAACCGCATTAATGTGCGACATTTTCCAAGGTTTTCTGGTTTAAATCTCTTGTTACTAAATTATTAAACCACCTAATTGGTCCTTTAGCATTAAAATCTTTTTTTCTTTTTTTTTTTATTAAGAGATAATACAATCTGCCACCTTCTGGGGCAATGAGTATTACAAATATAAAAAATCGTTCATTCTTTATGTACATTGGAAATAAAATATAAATTAATAATTAATAGAGATTAAACAAAGAAGAAAAAAAAATATAAACAAAATTAAATGAATAGTTATTAAGAAAATAATAGTAACAACCTTGAACAGATTCATACCTATTTACTATTTACAAACTGCCCCTGCGATCACCGAATCAAACCTCGAGATCCACTAGTGGATGTCGAGGCACAATGCCAGAAGATCCCAGCGCCTCTCATTGGGCCGCGTCACTAGTCTTGAGAGTCAGTGGAGGCTGAGCGAGGACACTAGAGCCACAGACACTCAGGGCATGAGTGGAGAAGCCAGCCATTGCCAGCACTCCAATGACATATTTACAAGAGCTCTGGGCCACTGCCCTTCAACCTACGAGGAGGGTTATAGGGATGTTAAGTACTAGATAGGGAGTTTGCCAAGGGATTAGGAAGGTGGGTAAGCTTCTGATGGAAGATTGAGAATTTGGATGGGATTAGATCAAGGAGAAATGGGATATTCCGATCATGGTGTAAGGGTTTGTTGGTGACATAATATGGGGCATCGACTATTGTTCTAAGGACTTTAGACTTAAAGGATTAGATACGTTTGATATTCGAAACTTTTGCTGTTCCCCACAGTTCAAGTCCGTAGGTCAAAATGGGTTTAAGAATAGTCTTGTAAATTAAAAGTCCGTTGATAGATGAGATTTTCTGTTTAGTAGTCAATATAGCTGGCCATATGGTCGATTGAGTTCTTGTTGTTTGAGTCTAGTATGAGGGATCCATGTCAGTCTTTTGTCTAAGAGGAAACCAAGTCATTTCAATGTCATTAAAATCTGGAATTGTTTTTTACTGTATTAATAACATCATATTAAAGTTATGAAATGCAATGTTTTAAACTAATTACAACGAACGAAACTAATTACATTAAAAAATCGTCTTTTTAAATCATTTAAGTATTCATTAGATATAATCAAATAAAAGATTTAAATAAAAACAAATGATAAGAAAATAAATATGTAAAAAAAAAAAAGGATTTCGTAAAAAATATCTTTAAGTACGTACCTCAGTCACCAAAATGTCACTTATACTCATCATATATTTGTTTAATCTATTACAGTTTCGTAATTTTTTTCTCTGTCCCTTTTGAGATATTTTAATTCGTATATTTTCCCTATTGCGAAAATTAATCAAAAATTCAATTAACAAAAAGGACTAGGATATCAAGTCGAAATTTTTACAGGAGGAAGGAATATGACTGAACTACTTTTTTTTTTAATAATCAAAGGTGCGTCTCTTTTCCTTTATAAATTTTTAACTTGCTCTCGAAATCTCGTTTTAAGTCAATTTTTAAATATTTTTTAACCCTTTTTTCACCATTTAGATAATGTTTTGCGGTAACAAAATATATAAAGTATATCCTTATTATATTACTGGTTTTTGTTTTCGTATGATGTCTAGACAATTACTAGAGAAAATTTACTAAAATATGTTTTTAGCTGCAAAGCTGACTTAAAATGACTGACAAACTAAAAGTATCAGTCAGGTTTTTTTTATATTATTATTTTTTTTTTTTTATCAACGATTTCGAATTTAAGAGTTGACAAAGAATAACTCGTAATAATGAAAATCAATAATGTGGAGCGGCATGATATGGGCGATTTCGAATGTATTGTCTCATAGAGATATTAATATAGAGTAGCAATACATTATAATATAATATCTTTTTTATTTTTTTTTTTATCTTCAAAACTTTGTATTCACACCTGTCAATAAATGTTGACAATCAGTGAATGTGATGATGAAGGAATGACAGTTGGCGTGGTAGGCATGATGGAGAGAAGATGCCCTGCGGCACCTCTTCCTGGCGTGCTTCCTATTACGGATTTCGCTTAGAAAGTCCCTCATCCAACTTCTTTTCAGTCTTCTGCGAGTATTGTCCGGCATGTTACTAGTGACCATGTTACGTATTAGATTGTTTGTATGTCCGGGTAAGTTGTTGTGAAAACGTTTGTAGTGTTGCTAACGTACCATGGTGAGTTTGTGATAGTTCTGAAAGTTTTGGATTGGAAAAATTGAATTTTGCGTATGTGTGTCTTTTTAGCAGTCCCGTATATCTGTGAGGCGTAAGTCCAAATGGGCTTCAGTAAGTGTAAGTGTTTAGTTTATTTTTAAGTTTTAATTTTAAACGTCTTGAGAGTAGTGAGTAGAAAAGTTTTAGTCTTTTGTTTAGCGTATAATATAATATTGTTTCATAAAATTGAAAAATATCTTAAATAAACATTTTTATAAAAACAAACCTTGCAAGGAGTATACATGGAGTGTTTAATGTTCTCGATTCAAGTAAGATGAGATGCTCGAGAGGATACGTCTACGTATTGAATTTGACTTTCAAATCTTAAGTACTTTAACTTGTTTGCTTTAAGATACTTCAAGTTTTGATTCCGCCTTCGTAAACAAGATTATTTAGCTCACCTCGTTTACTTTAATACTCATTTAAATACGAATTCACTTTTACACATAAGTATCACAAGATGGCGAACTGTTATTAGTCTCTTTTTTATAATAAAATTTGTTTTACATTCCAGGGTGTCATTCGTTCATCTTTAGAAGGTAGCATAACGTCATAAGTTGATACCGGATTTCCATGAATTTGCTCTTTTTATTTGCTTGCGTGTGTCACCTTCAAACACGGACAGTTATACCCTCCATGTATTAGAGAATAATATATTACAATTTTATATTGCACGTTTTGTTATTTTTTGGCTAAATTGCACACATTGATTTGTATTGCATTTTTTAAGTTAAACTTGATTATTTAATGGTGCAACCGGATAATGATGGTAAATCTGTCCCCGGGGCTTTTTTTACTCAAACTTAGGGGATCAGTTTGGTATCAAACAAAAATAATTCACCTGTTTTCGAGCTTTAAAAAATAAAACCTTTTTCGATTTTATTATTTGTTTAATAGTAAAACTTTAATTAATTAATGATTATTTTTCGCCATATTCTTAGAATTGAAATACAAGAAAAAAATATATTAACAAACAAAAACCTGATTTTCAGCGGAAAAAAGAAAATCAAAATATATATATTCTTTTTACCTTTTTGAATGGTGTCACTCACCGAATTTTGCCAGAAAATGTCTTTTATGCTCCTCTGTACTCAAGTTTTTTTTCGATTTTTTTCAAGTTGTAGAACAACATAAAAAAAAAAAATTAATTTGTTTCTAAAATCTTTTTGTTTTAGAAAATTATTGTTTTTAGATTATTGATAAACGTGTAGAATTTTGTTGTTTTTTTTTACCGAAAAAACGTCCTCGCTAGAGAAAACCATAGAGAATACCTGAACAAGCAAAATTATAGAGGAAATGGTTGATAAAGGCAAAATAGACAATGTAATATAGAACTGGCCTGACGTTATTAGCCTGGTGCCGATTTTAAAAAAAAAACATAGTTTTTATCCAAGCATTCTGTTGTGTAAAATAATTGAAAATATTTCATAAGTAATGTAATTCTGAATTTTTGTGTTTTGTTTACTCATTTTTCAATAATAATAAGAAATATAAGTTAAATGCGACATTTCAGAAAGTACTCTAAAACCTTCTGAAATAAAAATGGGTGGAGCCGTTGCATAGGAGAACGACTAAAAACGCCGTGACACGAGATTTTTATTTATTAGATCCTACGAACTAAACTAACTTTTTCAGTCAGTCTTCGTACTCATTTGAAACGATACTGACCCATATATACTCAACGCCAAACCATTGCAGAAAAGCAGGAAAGCCGAAAAACTGCTGAGGATTTAAAAGATTTCCATTGGCAGGGTTCCATTAGTCATATTTTATAAAGGGACGGAGGGGGCTACCGTTTGGAAGGAGGATTATAAGGATGACTGGACGCCTAAAGAGGTTGAAGCCGTGGATTAAGGATTGTTGGAAACCATTGGGCAAATATATTTTTGAAGAGATTCAGAATAAAATCAGATATTCAGGAAATTCCAATTTAATTTAAAATGATATATCTTGAACAATAGTTATTAATACCGATATCGTGCATTTTCCTTGTAATAATCCCAATTGGAGGTTTTGATATGAATTTCATTATAGAGATCATATTTTCCGGTTTTAGCGATTTTTATTGGATTATTTTTTCTCAATATTTTAGTTTATTACTATTATTACAGATGATTTGAGATCGACTATTTTTAAATAGTTTAATCCCAAAGAACTTTTCTTCCACTTTCAATAAATAATTCTCATTTTACTCTGTGTATATTCGCACGTTGATAAAAGTTTTATATTTTAATTTTATTATTCCTGACCCTCATACGAGACTAAAACGACAAGAAACTGTTCGAAGTTTTCGACTCCTACAACAGTTACTAAACAAACGTTCAAAACTTCCAATTCACTACAAAAATCTCATTAATATTACTGTCATCAGACTCATCTGGACATATGGAATCGAGCTCTTGGGCTCTACTAAGCCATCTAATTCCTCCCGCATCCAATCCTTATAATCCAAAATCCTTCGCAAAATCCTAAATGCTCTTTATTTCGTCACAAATAAAATCATCCTTAACGAATTTAATATCCCATTTATTGCAGACCGTTCTCGTGCCAGATATATCACTTTTAATTCCAAACTCCCAAACCATATAAACCCTCTTGTCCGCAACTTATCAACCTCACATATTGCTGACAACTGCGATTGAAAAGAAGATGGCATCTGGATCTACTAACTTAAATAAACCACGAAGTACTACCGCTGGGTAGTTTCTTTACAAGTCTCTTACGCTTTTTATTATAATTCATCACTTTAACTTATTGTATTTATGTAATATACAGTTATGAAGAAAAAAAAAAGTCATAGTGACATCTCTATATACATATTCGATAAATAAATAAATAAGAATTAACATAAATATAACTATTCCATCTCATTAAAGTAGATACACAAATTATAAATTTACATAAATTGGATTATATAAACTGGCATAAAAAAAAAATCAGCTTACATCGGACTGGAGAGAATGGAACTATTGAAATACGAGGGATTTAAACGATGATAGGAAATTAGCATGTCGGATTTTTGACGGGAGACTATTCCATAAGGCAGTGGAACGGAGATATAGAGTACTTCTATGTATAGATTATATAGAGATACTTCTAAATATCCGAATCCTCTCCAAACTAGGAAGGAAGAAAAAGAGTATAAATATCGATCTGGAAGTAATTTGCCGACGATGTGTGATCTGTGAAGCGGTGGGCCCTTGCTGGAAACCGTCCAAACCCTGCTTTATCGGACTGTTTACTTAATCTTCGGAAACCGTTTCATTAAAGTCCTATTAGTGGAAGGAAAGGCATGTTAATTCCAGGAGTGGTGGAAAACATAGTGCCACTGACCTCGCAGGTCGTTAATTTTTTCCTTTTCAACTTTAAATAAAACGCATGGTGTTTCCCTTTTGATAATTCATGATGTTATTAGCGTTAGCGGGTCGGCATTTTTTCGTCCAAACATCTAGGTCATCCGTTGTCATAAAAATTTATAATATATAAGAATGTTTAAATACAGAGACATTTCTCTGAAATTATATTCAAAACCTTTATATTTTTATAACATAAAAATGGGATAGAAATATGCCAATCATACCATTGAAAGTGAATTTACTAAGGGAAAGAATAACGTTAAAATGGGTAATGTATCTTAAATAGAAAGAACAGTGCAGACTTTTGCCCCAATGTGCGTTTGGAACCAATGTGAGTTAGCACACGATTACAATTTTACATAATATTGTGTAATTATTTTTTATGTCCGCACCTCCAACCATCTTGATCATCTTATATTCTCAACGTTCAACATAACTCCTTATAAATGGTAGAAAGTTTCTGGAATTAGGCGCTATGATTGATATCTCAATAAATCTTCCAATTTTTAAATACATCACTGTTATAACCAAACGTGTTTTTTTATGCTATAGACTTAATTAAAACGGTTTTAATGAATAAAAACGTTACAATTAGGCCCTAGATTCAATTCAATGGTGGATTCATGCGTGGAATGAGAGTTGGATAAAAAATAAATTTGGACCATCACTAGCGTTAATCAATCTGGAATTGAGCCTCGAATCTGCTTGGGGCCGCGGTTTTAAACATGTAGGCTTACAATGGCACTCTTAATGAACTAGTTGTCTGGCTGAGAGATTAATGCATTGTTTTTAAAACAATACCACCTCTTTCCAGCAGAACCCTAGATAATCTTATTTTAAAATGGTACATGTGATGCAGTAAAGTCATAATTTTAACACGTTCACGCTGGGATGACCCACCGGTGGGTCACGCATAGCTATCCCGTGGGGCGACGTGCAGGTGAGTCACTTATTTTAAGGAAATAAGTTTAGTTTATTTTTTCTCAACATTATATGTTGTAGGAATTAACAAGCATAAGGGTTTATTCATTAAATATTTTATAACTTTCAACATAACCCCTCAAAGGACTCTTATTGGTTAATTTCACTCGATTACTCTTCTTTAAGAATTTTATTTTCATATTTTTATTCCCATAATATGATATAAGAATATAATATATTAATAATAATATAAGAATCTTTTTTTTAAGTATTTCCATAATTACTCCTTCTAGTATATGTATGTCAAAACTGTTACAATCTCGCATATAGCGCGTTGGAAGCCTGGAACTGTTGTGATCTCGCATCAAACACGTTGGAACTTGCAACAGTGTGGCCCCGCCTCACGAAGCATAACCAGCTAACACAGTCTTGCCCCACGGGGAAATACGTAGATATTCGCCCTGAAGTGAACGTGTTAATACAACGCGAACTACGAAAGTTTTGCTATGGACCTTATTTATGATAATGGTTATAAACATATGGTTTATATTGCAAATATCGTTACCCAGTAAAACTACGAAATCACTTATTGCATAATGTTTTAGATAGATAGATAGATAGATAACTGTTTTTTTTTTTTTATTTCAGCATATTACAATAAAAATATAACATATAAAAAAAACATTAATAGAACTATGCCTGGTCTGGAGCCGACCTGTTCAATTTTACAATTTATACAACAGTAACTATATATACATATACAATACAATGCACAATAACAGTAAAACAATCTCACTCACTGATTCAACTATTTCATTATCAGACTCAAAACAACAAAATAATAATAATAAACAATTTATATATATATTAATACATTATAATTTTTTAAATATAGTTAAATTCTTTTATAAGTTTATATCTGTAAGGCCATGCTATGTTACAATATTTATACACAGCCATTCAGTTCTGCCCATTTAGATAGTTTATTACTTCATCGGTGTTTACATAATTCTTTCCGAAACACCTTATTCTAATTTCAGATAAAGTGGGGGATATGGCGAGGAAACGAAACGTATTTTCTACTTCTTTTCTTTAACAAAGCGAGCAAATCACATTGTTATTTGACCAAAATCTATTATAGTTGAGGTATACCAATTCACATCTAACTTTAAATATCCATTTCGCCCCATTAAAACTTAATTTGGTACCAAATAAATATTGTGTCTCATAATCATAGTCTAATTTTTTATATACAAACTTTTTTTTGAGACTATAGCTCTTTGTAAACATTTTGATCTATAAATACCTGTCAGAGATTCCCTGAATTTCAATAAGATTAGAGCCCATTTATATTTGTTGTTAAGTTGAATGTCAATAGAAATATTAGGATTTTCAGCCAGTTCTCTTATATCTATAATCCAGAAAATATTTTGTTTGGTTACTTCATCATTTATGAAATATGGCAGTCTATTGTTTGGTAGATTTTTAACTTATAGAATATAGTTATTTTGTATTTTTAATTTTTCTATGAGCATTGGGACTATTTTTGTTTCGATGTGCAGCAGGTATGACGGTGTGGCTTGTGGTAGGCTAAATAATTTTTTAATAAAATATTATAAAAGTTTTTCAGTTTCTATATATTCCTTACTTCTCCATGCCTGAGCTATGAATGATTTAAAAACGGCATTAAATACTTCAAGTTTTGATTTATAGGGTATACTATTGTTTAATAGGAAATTTTTTCATATATAATGTTTTAAATCAGACGTATTAAACAAATATTTCTTGCAAGCCCAAAGATGGGTGTATAGGTTAAACCAATAAAAACATATTTGTATGCTTCGCACCAACCGAATTTGAAATTTAGTGAAGCTTTTAGACTTGGAATTTGATGCTGTACAACATTTATTCTATGACTTTTTTTTCGATTTCGATAATCGTTTCAAGGTTATAGTATAGTTGCTGTTTAGTGACAAAGTGGATTTTTCAACAAAAAAAGGAAAACAGCCAGTTTCGACGTACGATGCAGCAATATCACTGAACCGAATTCAATGATTATGGTAACTTTTGGAAAGGAAAATTTAACTTGAAAATTGAGAGGAGGAATATTTTTTATATGAGGCATTCATTTCGAGTTACAGATGAAAAACAGAAAAAAGTGCGAAAAATTAGAGGTTTTTCCTCTCCAAAAAGTATATTTCACCAACTGCGATGTTGCAAACACAGATTACTTTTATTGAGAACAATTAAGATATAGTAAAACGATTGTTCCGAATTTATTACCACAAATATCCTTATTTTATCGGGCTATTAATAGAAGGACCCTGGAGGCTGCAAGTTACTGCATGTTGAGACGGATAGTCCAAATTGGGCCCCAGTCAGGATTTTACAGAGTTCAAATTGAGTTGATGGTACGTGATATGGTAAGCACAGGACGTTGCAACATTTCTTCATTTTTCAAATATTTATTTTCACTTGAGAAAACTTCATAAAGTCAATTTAAGTTTTTTAGACATACTGGCTGAACAAAAAAAATACCTGACCATCAATTCGTATTCGCATGTCACACTCAACGACACACCAATTACACAGAGTTACTGACTTCATTCGCAGGAGCACTAGAAAAAAAGCAATACGCAACTGAGTATTTTTGGATGTTGCCCAAGCGTTTGATAAAGTCTGGCACGAGGGGCTTCTCTTTAAACTCAAGAACGTACTAACTTACACATACTATCTTATTTTACACTCTTTTCTCTCTGATAGGTTTTTCTCTGTTCGGCTTCTTCAATCCGACCAGTCTTGGCAGGAGTACCGCAAGGATCGATACTTGCTCCTCCCTATACATTGTATACCACATGACATACCAACTCACCCCACCACATTGATTGCTACTTACGCGGACGATACTGCGATTTTAACATCAAACGACGATCCTATACTCGCCTCACTGACTCTACAAAATCACTGGATGAT
The DNA here is from genome assembly GCA_023052935.1 of Piezodorus guildinii. Classification (NCBI taxonomy): domain Eukaryota; kingdom Metazoa; phylum Arthropoda; class Insecta; order Hemiptera; family Pentatomidae; genus Piezodorus; species Piezodorus guildinii. Next base: position 178,732,240 of record CM041293.1, on the reverse strand, counting down.
ACTACAAAATTGGTACAAGCTATGGAAAATTCGTTTGAATCACGACAAATCAAAACAGGTAACGTTCACACTACGACAAAACACTTGCCCATCAATTTTTATCGACAACAACCAAATTCCTCAGACCAACTCTGTACATTACCTAGGACTGACACTCGATCGAAGGATGACTTGGGGCCCACATGAATATTCACAAGATGAAAAGACAGTCTCTTAACTACCGACTGAAAGTACTATACTCACTTTTATCTAAATCTTCAAAATTAAAAATTAGACAGAAACTGAATTCATATACACACCTTCTTAAGCCTATATGGGCTTACGATTCACAGACTTTTGGTTCAGCAAAAAAAGACTCACATACAAAAACTGCAATCATTTCAATCCAAAATTTTAAGACTGATAACGACAGCTCCTTGGTACGTAAACAACAGGACCCTACATACGGACTTACAACAACCAACAGTTGACCAACATATAAGAACACTCTATACTCGTTTTCACAGTAAACCTAACGGATACGAAAATAGACTGATTAACGACATGTCACTAGCTGAAATGCCAGTCAGAAGAAGGCTTAAGAGAAGCTGGATGAAAGACCTCCTCGGTTAAAATAAATCCGTGGAAGGGGTACTGCTGGGCATTTTCCTTCTTCATGATCTCAATTTGTACAGCACATTTGCTGATTGTCAGATACATTCTGACAGGCGTGAATATAGATATAAAGAGAAAAAAAAGTCTTGTTCTGAAACTATACTTTATGGTCAAAGATGCACCAATCTTCTTATAGTGACACTGATAAGTCGTTCTTTGTACCTGAGAATTTTTCTAATACTAACCCAATCCGACACCTAGGCGTGTTGTTTAATAAGTTTGACATAAAATTATGTGTCCTGGAGCTCAATAAAAAAAAGGCAACACTGTGTAGCTGAGGTGCAATAACTTGAAAGAATGCCTTCCTAATGTTTTTACTCTACGCTCTTTTTTTTTTTTTTTTTTACATCGTCGAAGTTGAGGTTGCTTGAAAGCAACTCTGGGTGCTAAGGGATTAACTTGATACATTTTGTTTGTAATCCTAATGGATTAACGGTCCCAAAATTTTATATTCGATATAGCGAGTTTAAACCAAATCGTCGGAACCGTTTTTGAGAAAATCGAAAAAAGGTACAAATGCATGGTATAAAGTGGCTCTTTTGGTAAGCTGATTTTGATGAAAAAGATTTTGGAAAGTTTCGGACGTACAGTTGTCTTAATTATGAAATTTCAATTTCATAGGACTTACCATTTACGCCCGGGAGTTACCACACACAAAAACATACAGACCGTTTTGCGGGACTCGGTTATTTGGACTCAGGGGAAACTAAAATGTGTATTTCCGTTGAAAACTGGAATTCGTAATACTTTCCCTTACTATATATAGTAAGTGAAAATAAAAATCTGTTATTATTATTGTTAGAGCGTTTACCAAAAAAACACTTTATATTTGAATGTACCCTTCTGATAAACATTAAATAATATCAGTCACTGTTTATAGTTTGTCAGAATCAATATACAGTACGTAGTACGTAGGAACATTGATGAACAATGTCAAACGAAAGTGAGAAAACTTAAAAAGAACTTGAAGAATGGACTCTGATTCTGAGGAAGAGAAAGAAGAGTAAAACAAAGAAAATGAGAACACAATGCAAGGCTCATTGCAAGAAAAGAAAATGCAACTGCCAAGGGCAAGTGGCATTTGAAGAAAAGCTTTGAAGAGAACAATTTGTGAATGGATACGAAATATGGAAGATTACTGTAATCAGATTGTATTTACATTTTACATTCGAATTTGATTTACTCATTTCCAAATACATATGAAAATGGCGACAACGGATTAGAGCTGAACATCTAAAGCTTTTGTACAAAATGGTGACAACGGATTAGAGCTGAACATCTAAAGCTTTTGTACAAAATGGTGACAACGGATTAGAGCTGAACATCTAAAGCTTTTGTACAAATGGTGACAACGGATTAGAGCTGAACATCTAAAGCTTTTGTACAAAATGGTGACAACGGATTAGAGCTGAACATCTAAAGCTTTTGTACAAAATGGTGACAACGGATTAGAGCTGAACATCTAAAGCTTTTGTACAAAATGGTGACAACGGATTAGAGCTGAACATCTAAAGCTTTTGTACAAAATGGTGACAACGGATTAGAGCTGAACATCTAAAGCTTTTGTACAAAATGGTGACAACGGATTAGAGCTGAACATCTAAAGCTTTTGTACAAAATGGTGACAACGGATTAGAGCTGAACATCTAAAGCTTTTGTACAAAATGGTGACAACGGATTAGAGCTGAACATCTAAAGCTTTTGTACAAAATGGTGACAACGGATTAGAGCTGAACATCTAAAGCTTTTGTACAAAATGGTGACAACGGATTAGAGCTGAACATCTAAAGCTTTTGTACAAAATATTGCCAAATGAACACAGATAGTGTTATTAATTAAATAATCAGACTAAACTAACTAAAATACTTTGAGATGTAGAGAGAACTTTTATTTATAAAATGTACAATTAACGCATATTGCAGAAAGATCTTCAAACGTTAACTTTTTCGAAATTTAAAAAGTAACAAAATTTAAATAAAGAAAAAAAATATGACTTTAATCAGGAGAAAAAAAATAAGATAAATATATACATTTTAGACAAAATTGAAATGAAAATAAAATTAGCACTAGTACATGATTAAAAATCTGGTGGGGCAACACACGACTTTCACTTACCTCCATTTTTAAAATCAATGAATGAATTTTCAAATACACTTTATATAGAAACATGTGTTTTATTAAAAAATCTATTGTATTATTATCTAAAATAATTAGTTCTATCTGATTTGTATCACTCTTTATTAACTTTTACAAGCTCTTATGTATTAGATAATATTTTTTTCTAAAATCTTTAGCTCTCCTACGGTATATTGTAAGTGTATATTACTGCTGCTATGTTCAAGATAAAAAAATTGCATTAAAAAAATATGTTTTCAGTTTTCTCCTTTAGTTGTTTTTTTAAATTCGCACAACTTACATATTTAGCTGTTATTTATGCTAACAAGGTAATTTGGTTATTTGTATAGAATCTACAAAATTAAAGGTACTTTAGAAGAAGAAAAACAGTTTTCGAGAAAATCGAGAAAAGGTGCAAAATGCATGGTATAAAGTGGTAAGCTTTATGGTGAGCTCATTTTGACGAAAACGGTTTTTTAGGGCATATATTTGTCTTAAATATGAAATTTCAGTTTCATAGGACTTACTGTTTCCGCCCGGGAGTTACCACACACGGACACACACACACAGACCTTTTTGCAGGACTTGGTTTTAGGACTCAGGGGACCCTAAAATGTGGATTATCGTTGAAAACTAGAATTCGAAAATTTTCACGATCGCAATACTTTCCCTTACTATATATGGTAAAAATTAAAATTAAAGTAAAAATTAAATTACAATGACATTTTTAATAGAATAAAAACATATTTAAAGTACCACATGCTTCAGGACTTTGTGTTTATATTTAACTTTGAGAAGGGTAAATAACGGTTAATACAGGAGGATCTCTCATCCACCTTTTTCCAATCCATTTTCATTCACCTTATTTATTTTATACTGGTTTGTGAGAGTATGTACAGGTTCATTAAGTTAAAATAAAAAAAAGACTATGTCTATTATAATTTCTCTTTTACCTACACTTAAAATTAATAAATAAATTTTGAATTCACACGGATCCGTATATTATATATATATATATATATATATTACTATACATAATATAGTGTACACTATCTATGTTCATTTGGGAAAATTTATGTCAAACTTTTATATAAAACTAGAGACACGAATTCTTCGAAACATCTCTAATAATAGAAAGTTTAATAATGCCATTTTGATTAAAAATGACATAACGTGTACATTTCGCTTAAAATTGCTTGCCTTGTTATCAATTACCTCACAAAATTGATATTAGGAAGAGTTGAAAACATTATGATGGGCTGAGAGTAGAATGGTAGATAAGAAGTGTTTATGATGGTAATAAAAGGCAGTAGAACAGGGGGAGGATGAGAAGGGAGCTGGGACCCCATGGCATATCTCGCATAAACGTGTCTTGCAACAGGTGTTGAATAAAAGATGGAAACGAGAGCGTGTGGGCCTTTGGTCTGTGTTGTGTGTGTACGTGTTGTTCTGTGTGTGCACGTGCTGGTCTAGGGTGTGTGTGTACGTGCTGGTTTGTGTTGTGTGTATACGTTGTTGGTCTGCCTCACGGCTCCTCCTTCTCTGTGTTGTATGCTCATTATGATGTCGGTCTTGGTTTGATAAAATTACTTAGGTAGTTATAAAAATAACCTTAACGTAAATATAAAAAAATATATGGTGCACGCAACACACGCCTTTCACTAACCTACTTTTTTGAAAACTATAAAATACAGTTTAAATTTTGCTTTCACTCACTTACCTCTACATGAAAATACGAGATTAGAGTTTCTCTGAGTTTAAATTGCCAGGTTCTACAAAATGTTTCGTTCTGATTGAAATGGTCTGTCAAGGCTAAAATGCCAGTATATTTATAAAATTTTCTTTTTGCTTAAGTACCTTTCATTTTTTAGATAAAGATAAAATATAATTATTTAATGTCGTTTGCATTTAGGGCTTTGAGGCATTAAACCGGAGCGTCATCAACGCCTTTATTTCGTTTTTTTTTTTTTTATTCTATTGTAGTACCTAAATTTTATTAAATAAAAAAAAAAATTAATATATATATATATATATATATATATATATATATATATATATATATATATATATGAAATATTTTGGTGTTCATGGAAGAGTTTATTCAAGACAATGTAAGGAGCCTTGAGGGCTTTAATTATTTTGGCTATACGGGTCAAATTCCATAGTTCAGCAGAGCCCCCAAAGCTCTACTCCGTATGTGTATGTATGTGATGGTCATTTAAATGAGCAATTTGTATTTAAGGAAAATACTTTAGCGCTTGTTCAGTAAGTGTTTAGGTAAGGTTAGGTAGAGTTTTTATGGACACTCAACTGCTGAGGTCTTCAGTGTCCTTTAATATATATCTTTTTCTTCTACAATTTCTTGAAAATATCGATCATTTTTAGGATATCGATCGTTTTCCTAATTTATTGGTATTATCTCCAAGTAACCCTTCAATACTTCTTTCTATTTTTGCTTCTTGGAAATGGTTTAGGTATAACGGACATTCCTCTAGGATATGGACGGTCGTCAACTGCACATCACATAAATCACATTTCGGTGGTGTAGTTCTTTTTATTAAGAATTCATGTGTTAGCCGTGTATGCCCGATTCGCATTCTAGTAATTACTACTTCTTCTCTCCTGTTGCTTCGATCTGAGCTATGCCATGCTTTGGTTACCTTTTTGATGCTTTTCAACTTATTATATTCTTCTGAATCCCAAATATGGTCCCAGATCTTTGCAGCTCGGGTCTTAAGAAAGCTGCTTATGTCGGATGGGCTTTGAACATTAATCTCTTCTAGAGTCGATGAGATTGCTACTTCTTTTGCTGCTTGAACAGAGATTTCGTTTTCTCAGATCCCCAAATGGGATGGGATCCCAACAATTACTAATTTTATCTTTAAGTTGTTAATCATTGATGAGTATTGTTGAGATTTTTTTATTACAGAGTCAGTTGAGTACATATCTCCAAGTGCCTTTGCAGCTGATAGGGAATCGGTGAAAATAACAAAGTTTTGCTCTTCACGTTGCATAATTTGATAAAGTGCTGCGCTAAGAGCATAAGATTCAGCCGTGAAAGTACTAGATGAAGGTGGAAGCTTGTACTTAAATATATTGGAGTCTATTATGATAGAACATCCAACGCCACAATTTGATTTGGAGCCATCAGTGTATATGTATATGCTATTGTTATACTTGTTTTTAATTTTATAATATTTAATTTCATAAGTAAGTGTTTAAGTAGTCGAAAATGACGGGCATTTTTTCTTCGTTTTATTCTTGTATGAGGTTTTCGAGTGAGACGTTTGTCAATCTGTAGTATCGCTTCTGTCAACAGGGACTAGCGGAATGCCATTGAAGGATGCTGTAGTGTAGGAATGGTAGATTTACAACGAAGGGTAATTGGTATTTGGTCAGATTTGTTGAAATTAATTTTTATTCTCTAATTCTTACTCCATACTTTAACGTTTCGGAGGTAGATTAAAGTGGGTTTAAGAAAATAACTAGATTGTTATCTACTGATGCTTTCAGTGTAGGTAGATAGAAAAGTTTTAGGATGGTTTAGAATATTACATTCGTAGACTGTGCAAAGGATGGGTCCTAGAAAGCCGCCTTGAGGAACAGGCTGATATGTTATAAATTTATTAAATAAATATTTGTTTTCTAAAATTAGGATTTTTCAGGTTAGGTTAGGTTATTTTATTTATAAATATTATTATTTATAACTTTTGGGGTCATTAGTGCCATTTTCTATGCATATATTTTTTTTTTTTTTTTTTTTGCAGGTAGGAATAGTCGGAAGTCAGTGTTTTTTAATAATTTAATTTTGCCGACGTTTCGGCTCAAACGTGTGAGCCTTCATCAGGACATTACTTAGCCATTACAAACATTAACTGATGTTCATGATATCACTGATTTCAATTTATGCTTGACATGGCTCAGTCATGCCTGATTTTGGCTCACAAGTTTGAGCCGAAACGTCGGGAAAATTAAACTATTAAAAACACTGTGTTGCTCACGAAGTGCAAGCAGCTAAGACAGTCCCGCTCCACGCGGAAAGACGTAGATAATCGCCTCGTGTAAACGTGTTAAACAATTTTCTGTAAAAGAAAACTTTATTTCTTATTATAAAGATATTACTATTCTTATGTTCAGATCTAAACCATAGAAAAAAATCTGCTGGAACCATACGACTTCCACTAACTTCTTTTTTTTAAATCGATTGAAGAAGATTTAAATGAAGTTACAAAAACATTAAATAATAAGTGAAAGTAAAAAGACTACTATCACTTAATTTTATTCGTTTTTATCACCTTATACAACGTTTTATTTCAGATCCTGTTTTTTTCTAAATGCTTTAGCTTTTGAATGGTTATTTTACTACTATTGTATTACTACTCATATATGTTAAAATATAAATTAATCTGGGAAAAATATTTAGTCACTTTTCTGCTTTGGCGGGATTTGACGTCCCCTCCGTAGGATGGAATAACCAAAGACTTTTACTCCCTCTAAAAAATAGTAGGACCATCTGCCGAATTCGAACCTGCAACGTTGGTTACAGAAGGTTGTTAGCTAGCTACTACGCCGCGGGTTACCTCAAGTTTTTAGCGCAATTCAACGTTGTTTTTTCTATATTTGACTTATTTATTTTTAATAATTTAATTTTGTCGACGTTTCGCTTCAAACGTGTGAGCCTTCATCAGGACATTCCTGAGCCATGTCAAACATAAACTGAATTTTATGATATTACTGATTTCAATTCATGCTTGATATGGCTCAGTTATGCCTGATTTTGCCTCACAAGTTTGAGCCGAAACGTCGGGAAAATTAAATTACTAAAACACTCAGACTCCCGATTATTTCTACCTAGGCTAATTTCTAAAGTCGACTATACGTCCTCAATATACAGTTTTTTGTTTCGATCGCAATACATTTTTCTTAACAAATAAATTCTTTTTAGAAAATCAGTAGTTTTCCTAATTGTTACGGTATTATCTAGCATCTTTTTCGGGTTTCTTTGTATATTTTCTGACCGGAAGTAGTGGAGAAAAAGCTGGCAGTCTTCTGGAATGTCACTAATGGTCTATTGCACGTTTTCTTCTCGATTAGATAGCCATAGATTAGTCACGTTCGCCCTACTCTTAAAAGAACAATGACAACTCTTTCTCTTCTGTTGCCACTCTTTGCACTTTTCCATGGTTGAACGGTTTGCCATGGTCTCTATGGTTGTTATCTTGTTTCTCTTAGCCCTGATGAAGGCCCACAATGAAGGCCGAAATGTCGGCACACAATTTTTTTTTCTTCATATTTTATTTATTTATAGTAATTTACAACTGTATTAAAGAACACAATACGTAAATATGAGGAATGAAAAAAAAAGTCATGAAAATTTCTTGAGAAAGAACTACCCAGTGGTAGCACTCCACAACTATTTTAACTCAGTAGGTCACGAGGCCACCTTCTTTTCAGTCGCCTTGGCGGGTTATCAGGGATATCTAAGGAAGATAAATTACGGACGAGTGGATTTGTATGGACAGGGAGTTTAGAATGAAAAGAGGGGTATCTATCACGGGCTATATCTGCAACAAATGGGATGTTAAGGTCATTATGAATGAGTTGATTTGTAACAAAATAAGGAGCATTCAGGATTTTGCGAAGGATTTTGGATTGTAAGGACTGGATGCGGAAGAATTATATGGTTTCGTAGAGCCCCAAAGCTCGATTCCATACGTCCAAATAGGTCTAATAATAGTGATGTAAATGAGTCTTTTGTAATATACTGGAAGTTTTGAACGTTTGTCTAGTAAGTGTTGTAGTAATCGATATCTTCGAGCAGTCTCTTGTCTTTTCAGTCTTGTGTGAGGATTCGGCACACAATTAAAATAAATATTACTTTTTAATGTGTGTTTCTTTATGCTGACCGCACCCCCAACCATCTTCCTCATCTAATATTGTCAACGGTCAATTAAACTCCATCATTATTTCAGTCACTATCGTTCTTCACTTCTTCGTCTCTTGGGTATCTTCTCAAAGCTAGAAGTATGTGATAGAAGCTTGTACTTTTTGATAGATGTAGAGATCAGATTTTGTAAAAATCGGGCTGATAATTATTCACAGGTGGGATGGTGTCCAACTAGAATTAAGAGTTTTTACAGGAACCATTGATGAATAATTTTACTTTTTATGTTATTATTAATTTTTTTTTAGCTATGGGGAGCTGCCAATGGGTAGTATCCCTACATATGAATCATGTCTACATATCTTGTATCACATTTACTAAATATATTTTATTATACAGTTGTAAATACCAATAAATATATTTAAAAAGAAACAAATTAACTAGTACGACACGCGCAACACAACATTTTAAAACATCGTATAGAGCAGATAAAAAGGAAAAAAATATTAAACATAAAGTATGAATAAATACTTTCGACGACAAAGGTCCCTTCCAGCTTTATAAGGCAATGAATATTCAGATTCGGAAGAAGCAATTTAATCTAGAAACCTCGTGTTGTATAACAAAATATAACAAGTTTGAAAAATGTACGGTAGGGGGGCGCCTTCTTGTAAATGACAGCTGGAAAATAAGATTATAAAAAATGTCCTATATTTTATTTTCGTTTGGAGATAGGCCCTAATTCTTATGGAGTTCTTTCACCTCGCTAGAATTTATTCAGGAATATTAATAGCTCTGATTTATTTTATATTTACTGAGCTCAAAGGTTTATTTGTGATTCCTGCTGGTTCGTGATGCGGAAGGTCCTGCACGTGAAAGCTTCAATGTAAATGGATTCAGTACTCAGAAGCCAATTCAAGAGAGCCGAGATTTGGCAATTACCGAAAAATATATATAATTCTAAACATATTAAATACAAATCTGGTGCACACAACTCACGACTTTCACTTTCCTCAGTTCTCAAAAATCAATTAATTTACTTTTAAAAATATATACATATTTGAAAAAAAAACACATTATTTTAAGTTCCAAATGATACATGTATTTCAGATTAAATAGTACATTTGTAAGATGGTTTAATAGATTTTATTATTTTCAAAATTAAATTTAAACTTAATAGCCTACAACTGTAAACGCAAATATTTAAAAACAATCTGGTTTGTTTGTTTATTTAACGTCACTTTATGCTACTATGGCTAATCGGACGATGCTACAGTGGGAGTCCTAAATTTTGCCTATCCAGGTTTTATTAGGATAGAGATCTTTAACGAGTACCTGACATCGCACAGGTTCGGGACCACCTTTTAACGTCCCATCCGAAGGACGGCATAACTAACGATTTTTTACTCCCCTTAAAAAATCCTAGGACCACCTGCGGGTTTGAACCCGTGACTTTTTGCAAAGGAGGCTACGCTAACCAAGTATGATCCCAAAACAATCTGGTACGGGCAACACACGACTTTTACTTACCTCCGTTTTTAATCGATTAAAGAATTTTCAAATAGATTTGAAGATAAAAATGACAAAAAAAGACTCGTCCAATGTTCACCGTTCGAACCCAAGCCCCCAAGATCAGCCTTAACGCAATCCTCCCATCGACGCTTCGGCCTACCTTTCGGACGCCTACCAGTCGGATCAGCAAATACCAACTTTTTCGGAATCCGTTCCTCACCGAGCCCAAACAACTTTACGCGCCGATTTGAGTCTCCGCGAACGCTAAACAACTCAATTATATTCACAGGATGCAAGTTCCGCAATTCCGCGTTGTGCAACCTTCTAAACTCCCCAGTGGCCTCATCTGTCTTTGGGCCAAATATTTTACGCAATACCTTATTTTCGAAAACCTTAAGCCGTTGTTCATCCTTCAAAGTAAGCGGCCACGTTTCACATCCGTAAAGAACCGTTGGAAGAATAATAGTTTTATAAATTCTAACCTTTAAGTTTTTAGACAGAAGCCGCGAGCTAAGTAATTTAGCAACTGAATAATAACACGCATTTCCCACCTTTAACCGGGACTTTATTTATTTCTGGATGTATAAGATAATATTTTTTATAAAATCTTAAGCTTTCCAAAGGTATATTACACATCTATATTACAGATCTTATGTCCAAAATAAAAAGATGCATTAAATTATTTGTTTGCAGTTCTATTCTTTAGTTGTTTTTCAAATTCGTTCAATTTGCATATTATAGCTTTTATTTTTCAATGCTAAGAAGATAATATGGTAATTTTAATAGAATCTACCAAATGGAAGGTACTTTAGAGGCAGAAAATTTAAAATATCTGAGTTTAAGCCCTCTCATACTATTTCAATCAAAATGAAGCATACATCATATTAAAACCCATAAAATTTTACATCGATATAGCGATTTTAATCAAAATTGTTAGAGCCGTTTTTGAGAAAATCGTAAAAAGGTGCAAAATACGTAATATAAAGTGGCTCTTATAGTTGGCTGATTTTCATGAAAATGTTGCTGTAAGATCACGGGCGTAAAGTTGCCTTCAATATGAAATATCAATTTCACAGCACTTTCGCCCGGAAGAGGACCCTAAAACGTGTATATCTGTTGAAAACTGGAATTCCGAAACTTTCACGATTAATTTTCGTTATATTTTACAGTAGTATGCATAAGATAATATTTTTTCTAAAATATTGAGAATTCCAACGGTATATTATTCTTTTTAAGTTCAAAAACTAAAAAATTGCGTTATAAAAATATTTTTCCAGTTTTCTCCTTTAGTTGGATATCGAATTCGTTCAACATATATATTTATGTGTTTTTTAGCAATGCTAATCAGATGATATGGCCCATTTCATAAAAACTACAAAATTAAAGATACTTTAGAGGAAGAAAATTTAAAATTTCGGCATTTAAGCCCAGTCGTACTATTTCAATTCAGAATAAAATCTCATCATATTAAAGCCTATCAAATTTTACAGCAATATAGCGAGTTTAATCAAAATAGTTAAAGCTATCATTGATAAAATCATAAAAAGGTCAAAAATGCATCGTTATAAAGTAGATCTTTCGGTCAGCTGATTTTGTTTAAGAACTTTAGGTAGCACCTCGGGAGTATGTTGCCTTAAATATGAAATATCAATTTCCAGGACTTTTGTTTTCGCCCGGAGTTACCATGCACACCCACCTTTTTGCGGGGTTGGTTATTTGGACGGAGAGGGCCCTAAAATGTGTATTTCCGTTAAAAACTGGAATTCAAAATTTTCACGATCGCAATACTTTCCCTTATTATTATATAGTTTATAATATTTATATATATAATATACTATATTGTATTCATAGATATGTAAGTGAAAGTAAAATTAAACACATGTTACTTAATATTTTATACAAAATATAAATTAATTATTTACATATTTTTAGTTATCTACAACAATCGCTTAGTCTCATCCACTTTTGATCACTTTCCATTACCTCAAACAGCTTTGTGTATAAGATAACTGTAGTCTAAAATATTTAGCTTTGCAACGGTACGTTATACATGCATACTACTATTCTTATGTTCAGATCTAAGCCATAGCAAAAAATCTGCTGGAACCATACGACTTTCACTAACTTTTTTTTATTTTTTTTATATCCATTAAAGAAGATTTAAATGAAGTTACAAATAGAGTAAATAATAAGCGAAAGTAAAAATACTATAATCACTTGATTTTATGTGTTTTTCATCACTCTCTATTACTTTATACAACGTTTTACGTCAGATAATGTTTATTTTTTCAAAAAGCGTTAGCTTCCTAAAAGTTATACATCCGTATTGCTATTCATGTATGTGAAGAGAAATTAATCTGGAAAAATATTTAGTCACTTTTCTGCTTTGGCGGGATTTAACATCTCCTCCGTATTGTGGCATAACCAAGGACTTTTAGTCCCTCTAAATAACCGTAGGACCATCTGCCGGATTCGAACCTGCAACGTTGGGTATAGGAGGCTGTTAGCTATCTACTACGCCGCGGGTTACCTCAAGTATATCATGCATTTAATCTAATATCAACGTTTTTAGAGCAATTCAAAGTTGTTTTTTCTATATTTGACTTATTTATTTTAAACAATTTATTTTATTTAAATTAAATTAATTGCTAACAGATCAAATGTAAAATAGATTTGATTAAGACAGTTCACTGAATATTGTCTGTATAACGCACCAAATTTATAATTTAACTTTTATTTACAATAAATGAAGAAAATAAATAATAATAACAATTATTCACGTATAATTGTATAGCCTTAAATCACGCTCAAAGTGGGCTATTATATAAAGTAAATTACTGCTCTAGCGTGTTATTAAACATTGCGTGATCTCATCTTGTCGCACAGCAATTGAATAAAATTCATCAGTTATTACAAGACATATACATCACGCGAAATATTATCGTCATGAAAAAAATTAATAAATTTTTTAGATTTTTGGTGACAGTTATTTATACAACACTTGATTAAAGTATTAGATAAATAGAAAATAATTCTTGATTTAAGGTTATGTTCTTTATTATTATTAGTTCACTAAATTTTGACTTTTAAATACATTTAGGAATGATGAAATACAAAATCACATGTGAAAAAATAATAGATTACACATAAACGATACATAAATAAAAAAAAATTAAATAATCAGGTATCGAGATTGGTTATTATAAAAGTGACAGGTCTCCTGAAATACCTGCCAGTTAAGGAGTGATGAGATGGAGGTAGGTACTCACCGTGGTAGAAGCAAGAACCGCAGAACCTGGGAGTAGGTGATCTGCCAAGTAGGAGTGAACCAGCACCTTCCAATTAGCTGAGGGGACTGGTAAGGACGGAATGCCCCATACGGTAGCAACACAACATCGGCGGATAGAAGTCCTCATAGGCGCAGATGGGGTAGAGCTTATATCACTATACACCACTGAGCTTATAAGGAGCCCAAACTTCGTAACGACAGACGTACCCGGCCTTCTTTCAACAACAACAATTTTTATTGAGTAAAATTATAATCTGTCCCAATTTGGACATCAATAATAGTGGTGAACGATATCTTACATACTACATTCATAAAATTTGTATTTATTTTATCTACAAATTTCGTTATTGTATACGTTTATTTAGTTGGGTTTCATTTTATGTAATTTGACATTTCTTTTGCTTATATTGTAAATATTGAATGTGATCCTTTAGCAATATTATTAATGTCCATTGTGACAAACTGTAATACATATGAATAAAAAAAAACAAAAAAAAAACATTCATAAAATATTTACACAGAATAAAATATATAAACAATAATGAATCAATACAATAAATTCAAGAAATCACTCACACCTATATACACGTACACACACTCATACAAACATCACATTGATTGGAGATTCTAGCCAGTGCTAAAACTCCAACATATTTACAAAAGGTCGCGGGGTCACTGCCGTTTCAACCTTCTAGGTGTGTTGTATGGATGAGTGGAGCTGGATATGGATTGAGCTAGAGGATTGGGATGATGAATGAGGTTCTGGTGGAAATTGAAAAATTTGGATGGAATTAGGTCTGAAAAAATGGAACATTAAGGTCGTGGTGCAAGGTATAGTTGGAGACATAATAAGGAGCATTTACTATTGTAAGGAGGACTTTCGATAGAAAGGATTGAATGCGTTTGACGTTTAGCTGTCCCCCACAGTTCAAGTCCGTAGGTCCAGATAGGCTTCAGTATTGTCTTGTATATCAATAATTTGTTGTCAACTGTAAGTTCAGATTTTCTGTTGAGTAGTCCGTATAACTATCCGAATCGTCGGTTGAGTTCTTGTCTTTTAACTCTTGTATGTGGGTTCAAGGTCATTTTTTCTTCTAATAGTAAGCCAAGATACCGGACCGGGAAATAATTGATAATGAGTTGAAATAAACTGGCGGACAGAATTTTCGTTTAAGAGTGAAGGTTATGTGTTTACATTTGGCTTTGTTCACCTTTACACGCCAGTTATTACACCAGTGTTCGATAAGGAAAAGGTGTCTCTGAAGGTTTAAGGATGCTGTTTCAGGATTGGAACTGGATGATAGGATGACGGTGTCGTCTGCAAAAGTTGCCAGAAAGGAATCAGAATGTGTAGGAATATCAGCAGTGTAAAGGATGGAGAGGACGGGTCCCAAGAGGCCTTCTTTAGATGAGCAAAACCGGTCGATTTGCAGCCTCTTAACTCCGCAGCTATCTCACAGACAGTAATTCATGGATTTTTTTTTTATGACCGTCATAATATCCTCGATGTCAAGAGTTGAACTCCGGCCAATCTGGGGCTGGTCTTCCAAATTGAAATGTCCTGATATAAACCGCGAAAACCACTTCTGAACCGTGCTATCAGCAATTTAATCTCTGCCATACACGGCACGAATCTTTCTTGCAGTTTGGGCTGAATCGTCACTCATGTCGGTTTACGATAAACTACACTACTGAACCTTAATAAAGACGAATTCAGCGTGAAAACATGGTTAATCCCATGAGGATTAAAGGCATATAAATTAACATTAGCTTTTTGATTCATTTTTAGTAGGAAAATTAAAAAGTAAATTTTATTTTAAAAATCTCTTTGAGCTTTTCGGACAACTAAATACAATTTAAAATCATCAAAACATGCGACTAATTATTGTCCACATTACTCTATACACCCGTGAACTATTCGCGAGTGTTACTTATCTCATTTTACCTTAAACCTTTATTAACTAATACTTTTTACCTTTCCCTGATACTGTAAGTATATAACTCCTTTGGCCGACAGATCGGATGCCCCTCCCACCTTAGGAACTACCCTCTCCTCTCCCGCTGTTAATTATCGACACAAAGGGTGAAGGAGGGAGCTATGGGAGGAGTTGGCACTGCAAGGAGACTTACTGCTTCGTCCTTAGCCAGGATGGATCTATTCGAGACAATTAGTTCCTTGGCCAACATCGCTCTCCAAGGACATGTTTTATTTTACGAGATGTCTTTTTATTGGAAGGTGTTCTAGTCTTTAATCAAGTCCTTGGTCCTCTTGTAGCATTGGCACTTGTTCAAGTTATTTCCTCAATAGTGACCCGCTCCTGCATCGCACGGGTGCAATTTAAGTAAAACAAAAAAGTAAAGTTTGACCAATCGAGAGTTTACTACTTTAGGATTATAAGTTCATCTTGACGAAAAGAGCGATTTATTTGATTGCATATTAACGTTTCTAAAATCTTGCACTTTCCATCGGTATATTATACGTCTATACTCAAATTTTATCGGAAGAAACAAAAATTGGTCAATAAATCAACATTGTTTCAGTCTATGTGTTTCCTATATTAACCGGTTCCTGGTTTATTACTATTATATATTTAAAAAGAACTATCATAAACATATTTTAAAAGTTTAATTTAGTTTCCATAGAAGTTACATTTAATTTACTGTGGAACATCTATATTAATGAAATAATTAATAAAATGTAAGTTTATGAATATAGTTATTAAAATATATATTTTTAAACCTGCACTTCTACAACCCCTGACGTCTTGGGTTCAGTACATAATGTTTCTTGGCAAATTGCCGAGCAAAGAGGTAATTATTTTTCGGTGCCCTTTCTAAAGAGGCTTTTTGTATTTTTTTTACTCAGAATGTTCTTCCTATCCCAATAATATAATACGTGACTCAGTTGCAGCTGTGATTCAAAGCCGGGATAGTGGCTATACTCACTTATTTTAGATATTAAATTTTTATTTATTGAGAATTATTACAATCTGTTTCAGAATGAACAATAGTAATGCTGATATGAGACCACATTCATACAATATATACAGAAAATAATAATAATAATCAAATTACATAAAATAGAATATAAATAAATTCATATATATATATACAAAAAAATAATAATAAATAACAAATCCAAACAACCTATAATTGAGATAAATAAAAAGTTGGCAAATAAATAAGTATCATACATACAATGGTAACTATATAAAATATATACAACTGCTAAGGGGACCCCAGATTGGGCTTTCTCCTCCACTTGTGGAGGAAAAAAGCCAAATTCAAGAGATCCCAGCGCCTCTCTCTCAGCTGCATCACTGGTCTTAGCCTGTAGAGCCTGAGTTAGGGCGCAATGGGCTACACTTGCTAGCTTCCTTCATTTCTCTGATGATCGTTTTTCTTACTTTCGCACTCTTCCAGGAGTCCATTTCAATGATCGATGATCCTAACACCTATAGGTTAATATCAGCTGTTTATATTTAAAATGTCGGCCGATTAAAAGTAATTTAATTCAATAACTCAGTAATCTTGAAAGTAGGGAAAACAATTATTAATGTTGTTTAACATGAAAAAAAACACGCGACTAATTATAACTCAGTTATTTTGGAAGATATATAAAAACGTGTAGAGAATTTTAGAATAAAAATTAAAAATAAAAATCTGGTGCGGGCAACACACGACTTTCACTTACATCAATTTGAAAAATCAATGAAAGAATTTTCAAATAGAGTTAGAGTTAAAAATACGTGAAACTATTAAAGAATTAAATAAATTTAATTTATATAGAAACATGTGTTTTATTAAGAAATCTATTGCATTATTATCTACAACAATCACTTAGTTTTATCGGATTTTTATCACTCTCTATTAACTTTTAAAAGCTTGTGTATGAGATAATATTTTTTCTAAAATCTTTAGCTTTCCAACGGTATATCATACATGTATATTACTGCTCTTATGCTCAGAAACGAAAAATTGCATTAAAAAAATATTTTTTCTGTTTTCTCCTTTAGTTGGGTATCGGAATTCATTTAATTTATATATTTACCTGTTTTTCATCAACGTTAACAAGATAGTATAGTTATTTTTATCGAATCTACAAAATTAAAGGTACTTTAGGGGAAGAAAATTTAAAATATCGGCATTTAAGCCCTGTCAGACCATTTTAATCAGAATAAAACCTACATGATATTAAAGCCCATTAAATTTTACATCGATTTAGCGAGTTTAATTAAAATCGTCGGAACCGTCTTTGAGAAAATCGAAAAAAGGTGCAAAATGCATGGTTTAAAGTGCCTCTTCTGGTAGGCTCATTTTGATGAAAAAAGTTTTGTCACGTCTCGGGCGCATAGTTGTCTTAAATATGAAATTTCAGTTTCATAGGACTTACCGTTTCCGCCCGGGAGTTACCACACACACACACACACAGACACAGACACACACACACACAGACCTTTTTGCGGGACTTGGTTATTTGGACTCAGGAGACCCTAAAACGTGTATTTCCGTTGAAAACTGGAATTAGAAAATTTTCACGATCGCAATACTTCCCCTTACTATATATAGTAAGTGAAAGTAAAAAAAAATTGATATCTTGCCTATATATACCTTTGTATATCCGTTATTTTTGATGATTGGGAAAAAAAGTAGTAGTGTTTTTAAGCAAAAGATCGCCAATAATTATAAAAAAGAGAAAAAAGAAAAGAAAACAAAATTGAAATCTTGTCTACATCTGTGCATGCAACTCCGTTATTTTCAGAGATAGAGAAAAATATGCGTACAGTTTTAGGATCAGTAAAGCAAGATAAACAGGGAAAAAAAAAGAAAAAAGAAAAAAAAAGAATGAACCTTTCAAAATAAAGGAAAATCGTTAAGATAACATGCTATAAACAGAAATATAGTATAAACAGTAAATGCCCTAATATAGTTCAATGAAATTAATAAACCAGTACCTGATACTTTGCAGCGTTTTTTTTTTTTTTTCGTTTTTTTGTGGGGGGGTTAATGTTCCGGTTACAAAATACCGAACTGAGCAATACTATCTCAAATTCTTCTTTTTATTTCAAATTCATTATGTAATTATTGATATTGGTGGTTGTAATTAGCTAAAGATTTTTTTTTTGTTATTCCCCGTTTCGACATAGGAAGCCCGTTGCAACGTCATAATTCTGTCCGACCGGCCTGCTCTGCTATCTGCAATAGCCATTAGTGGGGTGGTGGTATGGTCAGCTAATGAGGTTGTAAAGGGGGGCTACGGAGCTCATCAAGGGAGAAGATAGCTGTGTAATCTACGCAGCTCTGTCTTTATTGCTTGGAAATGATATGTTCGCTCTAATGCACCTATCTACAAAGTATACACATATAATGAAAAACGCATCAATGATTAAAAACGAAAGACAATACATCTTAGTGTTGTTGCTGATCTGGATTTTATTTCCTTAAAATAAAATCATATCATCATAATCGTCATATCTGCTGCTAGAACTCAATCATTTATATTTACCGTCGGAAAAACGTAGAGCAAGAGCAAAGTGGCATAAGACTAGATACCCATCCGATAAAACTTATTATACTAAACTGACTAACAAACTAAAATCAGAAATAAAAACATTCAAAATTTACTTAATTTTACCGAAAATCTCAATACTACTGACAAAAAATTATGAACGACCACTAAAAGGCTCCTCAAATTTAAAGACTTCAATCATCCACTGATCGAATCCCAAAGCTGGAAAAGATCCGACGTGGAAAAGGCTCAGAGCTTTTTGGTCAGCTCCATCTTAAACCGTTTATTCAACATCCGGATATCCTTAATCCCGATCACGTTGAATGTATTGAAGCAGAACTAACTATTCCTCTCCAAATGTCCCTTCCGTCTAAAGATTTTTATATAAAAAGCTCTCGGGCCCGATCTAATCACATCCCAAATTTTAAAACTCCTTTCACGAAAAGTCACTCTATTACTTACCTTCTTCTTTTGCATCACCCTGTAGTG